>CM037870.1:27349415-27856650 GCA_021292105.1 Anadara kagoshimensis | reverse complement strand
TATACAAGGCTAAATTTTAACACACATCTATTGACATGTGACACAAACACCAGATAAAAAACACAAGTGTCATTTTAACACCTTATGGTGACTATAGTTGACAGGTGAGACCAATAACTCTTGTCATCTCATAAAACTGATAGTGAGACTAGACATCAAGTAAAGGTTCTTGTCTCTCAGATTGATTATAAAACCAATCTCTAATTTATATTTACAAAGACAGATCTCAACCCAATGCATGAGCAAACTAATTTGATTGAAACTGAATTTGTAATTTCACTCAATTTTAGAAGTTATATACAGGCAGAGCCAAAGCAAGAGGAGCGGAGGGGGAATACTGTTTTACACACTTATCAAAAATTATTTGACTCATTCCAGACTTCTGACCTTTTATAAGTGACCAATCTGCAAGAGTGGGACTTGAACTTAAGCTTTAATAGGTACAGTTATCTGTAGGCAGCTGCTTGCCATCAAGGCTGGGCTAGAGCATGAGGGTGTCATTAAAACTTTTGCCCTGTATTTCTGCCTATTCCCATACATATTTCAACAGAGCAAACCTGTATTTCTGCCTATCCACATACATTTTTAAGCTAAGTAGACCCCTATTTCTGTCTATGCTCATACATTTTTAAGCTGAGTAGGCCTTTATTTCTGTCTATCCCCATACATTTTCAGCTGAGCTGACCCACATTTCTGCCTATCCCCATACGTTTTTCAAATAAGCAAATGTGAAGTTAATTTTTTTTCTTATGGACACACCATGCATCCAACTTGATTTGAACAAATGACCCTTGAATCAACAGTCTGAAGGACAGTTGTGATCATAAAGTTGAGTTGAGAAATGGTGTTTAATGTCCCACTCCAGAATATCTTACTTATATTGAGACGTCACCAACTGTAGGCAAATGGTGCATAAATTTTGCCTGTGCGTTGGGCTGATGACATTATACAGCAGGGTTCTTTATCATGCCACGCTTACCATCACATGGGACCTTGTTTATTTAAAGTTAAAAAAAAACCCAGCGACTTTCATTTCGTAATGCTGAGTACTTGGCAACAGAACAGTCACTACCAACTTTCAAGTCTTGGGCCAGACTCATTCGCGATACGAACCCACAACCTCGCACTTACGGAACTACAGCAGTGGTTTTGATCACAAAGGTAGCCTTAGTTTGGATCAAACTAGTACAAATGCACTAGTGTATTTCAAGACGTGTGAACCGAATGGAGGACAAATCAACAACTTGGAGATATATGACCTTACACTAAATGGCTCTGTGAATATTTACAAATCTACAAGTTTATTTATTATCGGTGGTGTGAAATATAGCCATTCATGAAGACAATCGCCTGTACAACAAGATCATGATTTATGTAGCAGCCTGGAATCATGTGTCGTTATCAGCGTGTTACATAAACCGTATGTTAACACTACAGCTTCAGTATTTCTTGATTCAGCTGGATAAAGATACAAGCCAGGACTAGTGATGTAATCAAAAACTAAAAACTCTAACCTTACAAAAACAACTTGTATCAAAACACTTGACAAATAATAATCATGTGTTTATAATACTTACTTTGAAACGTAAAGTATTAAAAGTGTCAATTCTGTCTAGAGGAGTGGAAAGGGGTTTTTAATGACCCAGTCCATATCATTTCACTTATATTGAGACGTAACCTTACAAAAACAACTTATATGACAAATACTAATCATGTGTTTTAATATTTACTTTGAGAATGTCAATTCTGTCTTAGAATAGTTAGTGAGCTAGTTTTGAACAACCCAGTCCATATAATTTCACTTATATTGAGATGTAACCTTACAAAAATTAACCAACTTATTTCAAACACTTGACAAATACTAATCATGTGATTATAATATGTACTTTGAAATGTGAAGTATTAAAAGTGTCAATTCTGTCTAGAGGAGTGAAAAGGGGTTTTAAACAACCCAGTCCATATTATTTCACTTATATTGAGACGTAACCTTAAAAAAACAACTTATTTCTACTAATCATGTGTTTATAATATTTACTTTAAGAATGTCAATTCTGTCCTAGAATGACTAGTGAGCTAGTTTTTAACGACCCAGTCCATATAATTTCACTTATATTGAGATGTAACCTTACAAAAAAAAAAAAACCCAGCTTATTTCAAACACTTGACAAAAACTAATGCAAAAGTATTAAAAGTGTCAATTCTGTCTAGAGGAGTGGAAAGGGGTTTTTAATGACCCAGTCCATATCATTTCACTTATATTGAGATGTAACCTTATACAAAAACAACTTATTTCAATTACTTGGCAAATACTAATCATGTGTTTATAATATTTACTTTGAAATGTAAAAATTTTAAAAAGAATGTCAATTCTGTCCTAGAATAGCTAGTGAGTGGAAGGGGTTTATAATAACCCAGTCCATATCATTTCACTTATATTGAGATGTAACCTTACAAAAACAACTTATTTCACTTATTACAAAATACTTGGCAAATACTATTACATGTTTATAATATTTACTTTGAAATTTAAAAGCAAGAAGTGTGTCAATTCTGTCTAGTGGTTAGTGAGCTAGTGACTGGAAGGGGGTTTTTACAATCCAGTCCCTATAATTTCACTTACATTGAGGTGTCACCAGTTGTGTCATTATTAACTGTAACTTAAGTATTTGATGATTCAGTTGTACTTGGAGACAACCCAGGGCTGGGTTAAACTTGAAGCTTAACCTTAATGGTTACAAATACTTAATGCCCAAGTTTAATATAAGCATACTTCAAATAAGTATTCATAACCACCCAATGACCTAACAAACAAAAAAGGAAATAGGAGATTTTGAGTTTAAAACAGTTTATACACATACTGATATCCAACTAGCCAGATCAGATTTTTTACTGTAACACTATCAATATAAATTTACATTTCACCTCTAAATTTTAACCTTGTACTGTACCCATTCTTTTTCATAAAATTAACTTTAATTTACCCTTGAAATAAGCATTTTAAGAATAATGCTAATAATATTCAAATTTTTGAGGAAAAAAATCTGCATAATCCTATTATTATCCACTATTAATTTTAGCATTGTAAGTCCCCCCCCCCCCCCCCCCCATGGAGATAAACAAAGATCTGTCTCTTAACAAATGAGATATGTCAGAAAACAGGCACATTTAGTCCAGAAAAAACTTTTGACAACTTTTAATTAATTGACTAAATGGGGTTTTACGTCCCAGTCAAGAATATTTAGCTTATATTGAGACATCACCAGCTATAGGTGAAGTGCCAGAAATTTTTAACTTTGCAGTGTGCCAAGGGCAATGTGCAGGGAGGGGTCTTTAACATGCCACAGTTGCGGTGACATGGGGTATCGGTTTTAAAGGTATCTTCCGAAAGACCCTGTGACTCACATTTCTAAATGTTGAGTGCTCAGCGAAAGAACAGTTACTATCTACTACCTATTTTCAAGTCTTGGTCAGACCCAGCTGGAGTTTGAACCCATGACCTCCCAAATATGAAGCTGGCAATCTACCACTGAGTTACCATACTGGTACTTTAACATGGACACAGCTAGACATTTATACTAATTACAACTGCATGACACCTGTTTTTCTATACTTTTTAAGGACAGGTTTAAAACTTGTCATTATGCAAATGGTATTTAATACTAAGACAGAAAACTTTCTTTTGTAACCAACCAACCCTCTTCCTCCCATCCCCATGATGCTATACAGTCAAACCTGTCTATAAAGGCCACCCAAGGAATCTAAGAAAGTGTCTTGATGGACAAGTGGTCTTTATATACAGGTTCAAATTATATGAATAAAGAGGAATGGGGATAAAATTTTACTGGCTTTTAGAAGCAGATGACCCTTATATAGAGGTGGCCTTTATGGCATGTTCTACTGCACTAACTGAGCAACTACAATCTTGCAAACACATGCTGCACAATATGTTATCAGCTAGTAATTGCAATAAAATTCCTCAAATATACAGTTGTAAAAATAACGCACACATATTTTAACAGCCTTTAGTAAAAAAGCACCATTATTCTTTTTGCCCATAACGACAGACACAGGCTTTTTATGAAAATATTATATAATATCAGAAATATGCAGAGAAGATCTAAACATACAGCATTTAAAAACCACTGCAATTTTACATAAACCAGTTCCACTATAATGTTGAAATATTTTTGGCAACATCTTGAAATGATTCCTGTTTACATGCCAATTAATTGTGTGTTTTATATCAAGAAATATTTATCAAAGCATGAATCTAATGCTGCATACACTGACAAGCCTTGACTAAAAATATTTACTTTATTTTGATCCCGATTACTGATGTGACAGACAAATATTTTGTGTTTAAATATTCCAACAAGGCAGTAGCTATTAATAAACTTTCTTTGATCATTTAAATTCAGAAACCATCTTCTTATGTGCATTTAGGTTACAGCTTAACCTGTTAAAAGCCACCTTTTTATAAAGGACATCTATTTTTAAAAGTTAACTGTTTATTAGAGCCACCTTTGTATAAAAGTCATCTACTTATAAAAGTAACTTTTGTATAAAAAAACGTCTTTGAATAAAAAGCAACATGCAATTATAAAAGACATCTATGTAAAAAAAGCCACCTGTTTATAAAGGCGACCTCTGTAAAAAAAAACAAAAAGTTTTGAATCCATTTTTCTTATGTTATTTGAATCTCTCTCTCCTCTCTCTCTCCCCCCCTCCCCCTCTCTCTCTCTCTCAGTGTGACATTAATACAATATTACTGTATCATGTTTTTATATATAAATTCATTTTTCTTATACTATGTTATCTCTCTCTGTCTCTCTCTTTCCCTCCCCCTACTATATCAGCGTGACATTGGTATAATAATATTACCGTAGCATGTTTTTATATATAAAATCATTTTTCTGATACTATGCTATTTAAATCTCTCTCTCTCTCTCTTTTTTTCTCTCTCTCTCCTAATATATCAGCGTGACATTGGTATAATAATATTACCGTAGCATGTTTTTATATATAAATTCATTTTTCTGATACTATGCTATTTAAATCTCTCTCTTTCTCTTTTTTTCTCTCTCTCCCTCCCCCTACTATATCAGCATGACATTGGTATAATAATATTACCCTAGCATGTTTTTATATATAAATATACATACCATGTGACCTTACAGATGGCAGTATATCAGTCATGTTTTAATTAACCAAAGCTAAGATAATTATGTATTTCTACAGTAACTATAAGAACTGGCAGCTCACAGGATTTAATTCACATGTAAAATTTAACTTTCTCATTAACCCTTACACAAGCCGTTATCATCGAATCTGTCAAAAGTTAATTGACCTTGCTGCATCTGACTCCATCTTCGTCAACTGACATATTTAATGATCAATGTTTTTACCAGTATTATAATCAACCCATGAAACGATTCACAAATATACACACATACACACAGAGAGAAAAACAGACGGGTCAGATTTATAAAATAAGAATGTTGGCAGTACAGATTTAACAGAGTTTTAATACTAATGTGGATGTGAACATAATCAATGACAGATCGAAACCCAACAGAAATCAACGTTTGACTGACACATTCTCACGGCTGATCCATTTAATTGAATCAATTTCAGAAACTGTAACTATCTGACAAGTAAATATTGATATTTTGGGGTTAAAAATTCTCATACAATTTTTTAAAATCATCACTGGTAAAAACACTCATAATATATACCAATGGTAAAATATTGTAAAAAAGATGCAAAGATATATTAGCATAATATCACCACATGGTAAAGAAGAACATAAAAATATAATGGGGCTAGTTTTCAATGTCATTCCAAGACATTAATTCTAAGAAAGCAAACATGTTAAATAAGCTTTTAGAATATGTTTTATAGGCTTTGATATTTTGAGTTTTAACATCACAAAAATCTGTTATTGCAATATATATGAGAAACTGAGAGAATATCAATATAAACTATCAGTCCTTATACTATACTTACCAAATCTGAGTGGTCTGGGTCTCGTTATCTTGCCGAGTGGGCCCAGGGACAGACATAGTCTCCCCCATAATTTTTATGAATATTTTTTGCCCCTCAATATCACACAAATAAATAAAAGTTAGCTGATACAATTTGTCCTTTAGGCATCATATGTGCACATTCATCCCATAATCCTGTGTGCTTATTATTACCACTGTACAGTGTGTTGTACCAGAGTTACAGATCCTATATATATTTAAAGTCTGTTTCAGAAACATAACTGCTGAGGGAAAGATGCTACTGTATCTTCAATGATGTAGTTATATATAATAGTGTGATATTGCATCTTAATTTTGTAATATTTTGATAATTTCTAAATAACACTGAAAAAAAAGAGACCTGGTTTTCATTTCAAGCATTTCAAAAGAATGGCAAAGTTTTCCTTAGCTAAATTTTAGTAAAAATACATATTTTGGTACTTTGGATATTTTTTAACTTCATGAAAAAAATTTTGGTTTCACAATTTTGGTCCATGCCAAATTTTAGTTTTCTAAATTTGCTGCTGGTTAAAATATGAAATTCCCCAAAAGCTAAGGAATACTCCCTCATGCAAAGTATTTCCTTAGCTAAATTGATATATAAAATATATTTGGTCCTTTGGATATTTTCATCTTGAAAAAAAATTTTGGTTTCACAATTTTGGTCCAAGCACTACTAATGAGGAATTGTATTCTGAAATAGTCATCTAGTGCTGAAAAATTAAAACTGGTATTATAAGAAATTTAATGAAAATTTCCAAGAAAATTCTTTATCACATAATCAAGCACAATCTTTACAATTTAATCAGTGGAAAATCTAAATCTGTATTTATATTCATTTTAATTTAAATTGAACATAATAAGATAACAATCTGACCCATTAATTGACCACACCCACCTGGTATTTGTATCAGTTACTTTTGTTGGTCACAAATCTTCTATATCACAACAAAGTTGAGTTGGGTAATGGTGTTTAACGTCTCAGTCAAGGATATTTCATTTATATGGAGAAATTGCCAGCTATAGGCAAAGGTGCTGAAATTTTGCCTGATGCACTAATGGCACTATACAGCTGGTTCTTTATCGTGCCAAGCCTATCATGACATGGCCTCGTTTATTTTAAGTTCCTGTCTGAAAGAACCATGACTTTCATTTTGAAATGCCAAATGTATGGCAAAAGAACAGTCACTGCCCACTTTCAAGTCTTGTGTCAGACCTGGTTGGGGTTCGAATCCACAACCTCCCACTAATGGAGCAAGCACTTTACCAAATGAGCTACTGCAATGGCTTTCACATCACAACAGTAATTTTAGCTATTCAGAGAAGACCATTGGTACATGATTTTGTGTACTACCATCTACCCTGCTTTTGTTCTTAGTTAAGTTCCCTTGAAGCAGCACAATTGCCAATAATGTCTCAGTTAAAAGAGTTCCTTAATACAATGTACATTTATACATACATATAACACATAGATACTGACACCAATCATAAAAGTAAAAGGTTTCATGTCAAATCAAAAATAAATATACTAATACATGTCCGAATCACAATCCAGAAGCAATATAAAAACTTTGAAACTGACAAATTAGGTTAAACATGTGAACTTTCACCAGAGAATTTGTGTCAGGCTGGGTGCTCCAAAACGGTAAGCACCTCCTGTTTGGCTTGCTACACCTGCCATGTGTGTAATCAAAATTGAGTAAAATGAACATGAAACTATGGGGCATCAAATATATCCAGGGCAATCCTGGACACAGAGACATCAAACTTATTAACAATACATGTACTGTGATGATGGATAAACCCTCACATGCTGTCAAATGGCATATTGGTGAGACATAGTGTATTTGAAACCACTGCAGTTTCAGCATATTTAAGGCTTAGGATTGGGAACAACATATATCCCAGAAACAGGAATTGGCAGTGATGTCTTGCCTTGGCAGTCAACCAGGTTCTAATCAGCTGGTACAAGCTTACTGTTAGTGTTACAAGCAATATATGTCAAAAGCCAATGTTAAGTCGTAGTGGAGTACCTAATACCAAATACGCATTATACATGTACCAGTTTTAATTTTACAGCACTAGACAGCCGTTTCAAAATACAATTCCTCGTCAGTATATATAGTCCTTAGACCAAAATTTTGAAATCAAAATATTTTCTAAGATGTTAAAAAAATATCAAAAGAAGCAAAATATATTTTAACAAATTTCACTAAGGAAATACTTTGCATAAGGAAGTATACCTTAGTTTTTGAGGAATTTCAGATTTTAACTAGCAGCAAATTTAGCAAACTACAGCATTAGGTATACAAAGCTCTTAAATACTATATTCTAAATGAAACCATTTGAAAACTTTAATCCAATATACCGGTAGGCATAAAAAAGAACAAATATCACTCCAAGTAAAAACTTTGAAAACTGGCTGATTAGGTTGACCATGTGAACTTCCACCATGGAAGAGAGGCAGGGGCACAGGAAAGGTAAGTCCCTCGAAAAGAGATTTCCAACAACTCACAAATCAAAACATGACATAACTTGAGAAACAAAGTAAATCTAGAAAGATATTTCCAAATATCAAAATGAGAAATACTGTGCATACAATTGAAGCAAAAGTGAAGACAGGTGCTCAGGAAGAGTAAGTCCCTCTAAAACAAATTTCCAACAAATCAGACATTAAAACATGACATAACTTGAGAAACAAAGAAAATCTAAAAGGATATTTCCAAATATTAAAATGAGAAATACTGTGCATACAATTGAAGCAAAAGTGAGGCTAGGTGCTCAGGAAAGGTAAGTCACTCAAAAAGAGATTTCCAACAAATCACAAATGAAAACATGACATAACTTGAGAAACAAAGCAAATCTAGAAAGTTATTAACAAATAACAAAATATAAAATTCTGTGCATACAATTGAAGCAATTTTGGATGCATATTAGACACAGTTTCTATACAGTTCACCCAGATAATGACCAGATCTGTATATAAGTCGGTGGAAATCTGAAGATATTATTACCTGGAAGTGAGGCCAGGTGCTCAGGAAGGGTAAGTCCCTCGAAAAGTGAGTTCCAACAAATCGCAATTTAAAATATGACATAACTTGAGAAACAAAGCAAATCTAGAAAGTTATTAACAAATAACAAAATAAAAAATTCTGTGCATACAATTGAAGCAATGCTGGATGCGTTTTAGACCCAGTTTTACAGTTCACCCAGATAATGACCAGATCTGTATATATATGTCGATGGAAATCTGAACATATTACTACCAGTAATTAACCTGTCATGTTTTGGTGCCTTTATAACATATTCTTCATAAAGGTACAACCTCATATATATTGTCATATATAATAAATCCTGACATTACATTTTGTACAGCGAGCCAAAATAAACTATTTTTATAGAAAAGATTCGGTAAGTGACTGCAACCACAGTTTTTATAGTCTGTTTCATAAAAGTTTAGCGTTTAATCTGATAAAACAATCAAGTAGATTGTAACAGAGTAATTAGTCTTTAATAAGTTGTCTCTTGTTCATCTCTTTATCAGTATATTGGCTATACCAGTTTGGACTCTCAAACAAATAATTTGATTAGTTTTATTGGCTTAATGCAGTTTCAATATTTTATTGGTATAAATACCTTAGCTGTGGAAAGTCCAAACTGATTCCAAACCGAGTATAATTAAATAAGGGTCCACAGTCTGTTATTGCAAGGAGCACAAAGATGGTGCATAATTAAATGACACAGACCTGCTGTTAGGATCGAAAACTGCTGTGGCAGGGATCATAATTTAATAGTGTGAGCCTACTGTTTAGGGTCCAAGTCTATTGTGGCAGGGAGCATAATTTAATAGTGTGAGCCTACTGTTTAGGGTCCAAGTCTGTTGTGGCAGGAAGCATAATTTAGTGGTGGCAGGGGGCATAATTTAATGGTATGAGTCTGCTGTTTAGGGTTTAAGACGGGTGTGGCAGGGAGAATAATTTAATGATTGCAGGGAGCATATTTTAATGATATATGAGTCTGCCGTTTAGAGTCGTAAGACTTATAGCAGGGTGGCTTATTTAAATGGTTTGGCTCTGCTGTTTTAGGTCATAGGATTAAAACAAACATACTAATCCATGTCCGAATCGCAATCCAGAAGCAAAGTAAAAAACTTTAAAACTGAAAAGTTAGGTTAAACATGTGAATTTTCACCAGGGAAGTGAGGCCGGGTGCTCCAAAAGAGTAAGCACCTCATGTTTAGCTATCTACACCTGCCACGTATGTAATCAAAATGGTTATGGCAGTCAGGGTGGCATACATTATTGGTTTACGATTACTATTTAGAGTCTAAAATTTATGACAAGAAACATAATTTAATTGTTTGTGTCTGCAGTTTATCAAGAAAGTCTGCATCTTAATAAAAATCATTTTAATCACTACCATCTTAAACACAACAGTAAAATAAACCAAAAAACATATATGACAAAACCAATCAAAATCAGATTTACATCCGTTATTTTAGACGCAGTCTCAACTGAGTTAGTTAATGAGACAGATAAGTGCATCAAATTTGACCCGGCCATTTGACCTTTAAATTGAATATTGAAACAAACATATCCATTGTGTAATTTAGGGTCTATATCAAGTTGATATTTAAGGTTGATGGTAGTAATACTGGGAACCGTGTGTTTATGTGGTAGTGAAACATGCTGTCTTCCCTACATCTCACAGTCTATTAGCCCCATCTATTAGTCAAATTAAAGGTCAAATGGCCAGGTCAAACTTGATGCACTTTACTATCAAAGTCTTGTTATTATTTCATAAAGAAAACAACACCTCTGAAAGAAATAAAAAAAAGAGGCTTGGCAAAAACTGTAAGATACTGGCACATGTTACTGTCTAAAAGATGAAATAATACCCCATCAACATAATGAAGCAAGGTAGTATGATAAGACTGACAAGATGTATATATTATAGTATTTAATTTATCATTTTGTTTTCCTACTGCTGACACCAAAAATTACATTCTTCACCTGTAACTTAAGGTTTTGACTTGATGTATATCTCTTTGTATTCATTATTTTTAAAGTTTTTTTTTTTCACTTGATGTATTTGTCTTTGCATCCATTAGTTTTAAAACACCACCTATTAGCTGTACAACATTAAGTTTACTAGAGAGAGTTGAGTAATGATGTTTTATGTCCAGGCAAGAATATTTCACTTATATCGAGACATACCAAGCTATAGACAAAGGTCAAGAAATTTTTCCTATGTGTTGCGCTGATGTTATTATACAGTAGGGTTCTTTATCCTCCCATGTCTACCATGACACGGGACCTCGTTTATTTTAAGTTCCCATCCGAAAGAACCGTGACTTTCACTTTGTGATGCTATGTAATAGTTTGGAAATACCACTGCATTTGAGCTGCCAAAAATCTTGCAACGAAAGCTGTCACAATATTACAGCAATCTAACACAAAACCAAAACAAACTTGAACTGTGACCTTAACCTTTCCAATATGACCTTGGTTCAAAGTCGTGACAAATCAAGGTCATCATGACACACCTTTGGTCCATGACGATTATTCATGTGAAGTTGTTTTATGACAGTCATCCAAAACAATTATGAGACATGGGTTATACACAATTTTACATGGATGGACAGACAGACAGAAAAGGTGATTCCTATACACCCTTTAAAACTAGTTTGTGGGGAGGGGGATACAAAAACAGTAACATTGTGTGCTTGATTCTCACACCAGCGTTATGACATACTTTTGTACAGCCAAGGCAAAAAACTTAAAACAGCCAACACAAAGAAACAATAGTCTATATTAGTAGACTAGAATCTGGAGAAGAGATCTGTATGGGAGGTCATTGGTTCAAACCCCTACCCAGTCTTTGCGCTGATCGATGCTCACATCAGGGGTATGACATACTTTGTACATGCAGCCAGGGTAAAAAACTTAAAACAGCCAACACAAAGAAACAATAGTCTATATTAGTAGACTAGAATCTGGAGAAGAGATCTGTATGGGAGGTCATTGGTTCAAACCCCTACCCAGTCTTTGCGCTGATCGATGCTCACATCAGGGGTATGGCATACTTTGTACATGCAAGAAGGGCAAAAACTTTAAACAGCCAACGCAAAGAAACAATAGTCTATATTAGTAGACTAGAATCTGGAGAAGAGATCTGTATGAATGTCAGTCAGGCATAAAATACTTATCATATTCTCAATATAACCTAGCATAACTATAATTATCTATTCTCTGTAATGAATATTAACTGTAAAATCCATTATGTAATAGTATGTCAGAATAACATTGACAGCTGTTAGAAAGTAAAACAAATTTCTGTATTAACATTTCCTTGATACAGTAGTACAAATATCACAATTATTATTTCTATCAAAGATTCAGCGAGGTTTAACATGTTTTCACTCACATCAAAACATCAGCAGCCACTGAAAAAGTTTGAAGATATGTATATACTTTTACCATGATGAGTTGAGTTGGTAGTACAAATATCACAATTATTATTTCTATCAAAGATTCAGCGAGGTTTAACATGTTTTCACTCACATCAAAACATCAGCAGCCACTGAAAAAGTTTGAAGATATGTATATACTTTTACCATGATGAGTTGAGTTGGTAGTACAAATATCACAATTATTATTTCTATCAAAGATTCAGCGAGGTTTAACATGTTTTCACTCACATCAAAACATCAGCAGCCACTGAAAAAGTTTGAAGATATGTATATACTTTTACCATGATGAGTTGAGTTGGTAGTACAAATATCACAATTATTCTTTAAATCAAAGATTCAGCAAGGTTTATGAGGTTTAACATGTTTTCACTCACATCAAAACATCATCAATTACTGAAGAAGTTTGAAAATATGTATGAGATGAGTTGAAATGGTGTTCAACGTCCCAATCAAGAATATTTCACTTATATTGAGATGTCGCCAGGTATCAGCAAAGGTGCAGAAATTTTGCATGTGCATTGGGCTGATGGTATTATACAGCAGGATTCTTTATCGTGCCACACCTACCGTGACATGGAATCTTGTTTATTTTAAGTTTCCATCCGTAAGAACCGTGATTTCATTTAGTAATGCCGAGTGCTAGAAAAAAGAACAGCCACTACCCATTTTCTTAGGTTAGAGCGGGTAAAGGTTTGAACCCACAACCTTCCACAAAAGGAGTGAGCACTCTACCAACTGAGTTACCAATGTAGTTCAAAATTGGAAAATGGCAAGCAAAGTTACATTTTTTCACAATGGGATCTGCCCAAGTTGGGGTTGGGGGTGGGTTGGGTTGACTTCTAGGACTACTGTGCGATGTGCTGTGATTTGTAAGTGTGCATTGTAGACACTCTGTCATCGAGACCTCTTGTAAGAGGTCGGCACTAAGACTTAAGTAAGTCTACATATAAGTGACTAAAGTATTATATGTACGGGGCAATATCTGGTCACTTGGAGAACCAGCTCCATTTTTGAATAAAGGCCAAATATTGAGCAATATCTGGTCACTTGGAAAGCCAACTCTATTTTTTGAATAAAGGCCAATAAATACATCAAGAAAAGCAAGTTTTTTATAGCTGTGTTAATTTCTTCGTCTTCAGCATCAGCAGCGACAGTCTTGGCTAGCAAGCTATGGTGTGCGACTGTGCCTTGTAAAGTCAGTTACAAGTATAGTATCATATAGCTCAACAAAAATCAATAGCTTTATCTGCATATTATGTATAAACATTCCAGCAATCAACTGATCAATGCTCCAATACCATCTTGTCTCTGTCTGCTTAAACATACAACTAAATCTTATTGGGGGACATCTCAAAATAATCCCGAGTGTCCAACTCAGGGATAAAGAAGGACTTATATCAAGACAACACCAAGTATTCATGAAGTGGCAAAAAGCTATACGATGGCAATTTACAATGAGGGTTCTTTTTTTGTAGGTGTCATATGTCTACTTCTAAATTGCCACAGGACATGGTTTCATGAGGCTTTGTCCAAAAAAAATTGAAACCAATATCTTTCAATAAATTTGTGTTTAAGAAAAACTTCAAACTCTGTCCATGATGCAATATGACAAACTCATGAATCACACATGGTACTCAAAAATCACACATTCAGATTAGAAAATTATGAACAAACCCTATTGAAAATATTCATGACAAACTATGTTTTATCATTTTCTCTGCAAATATTAATCTACTCCCACCATGAAAGGTCAAGTGATGTCTGATCTTTTTCAAGTATTTCTGATTTATTTTTTTATGTGCGTGTGATTTGCCTATCATATTGGTACAGAGTTTAGTTGAGTAATGGTGTTTAACGTCCCGGTCAAAAATATTTCACTTATATCCAGACATCACCAACTATAGAAGAAGGTGCAGAAATTTTTCCTTTGCGTTGCACTGATGGCATTACACAGCAGAGTTCTTTATTGTGTGAAGCCTACCATGATATGAGACCTCATTTATTTTAAGTTCTCATCCGAAAGAACTGTAACTTTGACTGTGACTTGGTAATGCCAAGTGCTTGGTGAAAGAACAGTCACTACCCACTTTCAAGTCTTGGGTAAGACCTGGTTGTGTTTGAACCCATGGTATCCCACTTATGGAGCATGCACTCTAGCAAGTGAGCCCACTTATTGAGCAAGCATTTTTAAATGAACTACTGTATTAGGGGATTATAATAAAAGATTCCTTAAAAAGATCTTTGAGTCACCAATAAAGTTGTGTTTCCTGATTTAAAAGTTACTTTGATGTCAAGAAAAACTTCAAACTCTGTCCATGATGCAATATAAATCTCTGCACCTTCACCTATAGATGGCAACATCTCAATATAAGTGAGATATTCTTGATTGGGACATTAAACTCCATAACTTAACTCAACTTATAATGCAATATGACTCAATCATGAATCACACATTGTATTTAAGATTAAAAAATTATGTACATACCCTATTGAAAATATTCATGTCAAAATATGTTTTATTAATATTAATCTACACACACAATAGGTCAAGTGATGTCTGATCTTTTTCATGTATTTCTGATTTGTGTTTTTTATCTATGTTACACTTGGCCATTATACTCGTACAAAGGCAAACATTGAAGGGCGGCCATGCAAAGGAAAAGCAGTATTTCTCCCATATCGGACAAGAAAACCCGTGTTTTAACAGGATAACGTTTTTCTGTATTACCCTAAAGTAAGACAAGCTAAACACATTTTGACATCACAATATAACTTTGCTTGTGATGTCAACAATTTTTGAATAGTATTAGGGTGATTTTTAAAATAAAATCTTTACAACACAAGAATATAATGGATATGGGATAAAAAGAATTAACCCCTGTTTTGTAGTAAAGACATAGAAATCTCAACCTTCTGGATGGTATTTTTCCCCCAGACCTCGACAAGCCTTTTTCTTTTTTGAAAATAAAAAATCTCTTCCCTCAGGTTAAGATTCCTATGTCTCCACCACAAAATCGTGGTAGATTCTATCATTCCTGAGAATAAAGGCTAGCTAACCTCGCACAAACTTCACTTATAGCCCTCAGTCTGAAGATTATCCCCAGATCAAGTTAGCCATAGGAAACTGGTTAATATTAGAGATATTCTCTAGTTCCAGAATCCTATTAATTAATTATTTATAATGTTATATCTATTGTATTTAATTTATCAAATAAATACTGTTTAAACTAAGTTAGCCAACTTTTTCTGAGACTAAAGAGAGTAAAGGGTCATTTTACACAACTTTATTTAGCCCTCAGTTTGAAAATTTACCCAAACTTACACAAACTTCATTAAGCCCTATTAGTATAATGATTAACCCCAGATCAAGTTAGCCAACTTTTTCCGAGACTGAAGAGAGTAAAGGATCACTTTACAAAAATTCTATCCAGCCCTCAGTTGGAAAATTTACCCAATATGAACTTGACAAAAATTTCCAGAAAAAGAAGGATAATCTCATACAAACCCCACTAAGCGCTCAATTGATGTTTAAGCCCACATCAACTTGACAAGATTTCTAGAGAAAGAAGGTTAACCTCACACAATTTTTTTTTTTATTTTCCATTCATTTTTTTTCCGATAAAAGTGTTTTATAGTCTAAGAACAAGCAGACTTGAATAGAATCAATATAGCTGGCTCTAACAGAGTAAGAACCCAAATAGTAGTAGTTATACATATAATATATATATACATGTATGTTCATTTTTGAATACATATAATCAATAAGACTGAATGGTCATTTAGTATCAGTAAAATATACTCTCTTACAAATGCACCAAGCTTGACCAGGCTGCTTGACCTCAAACAAACATATCCATTGTGTAATGGATATAAAGCTGATATATAAGGGTAGCTGATAGTTATACTGTGTACTGGGTGTTTATGGTAATGAAACATGCTGTCTTACTTAAACCACACTTTCTATCAGCCAAATCTAATATTCAAAATAAAGGTCAAACGGCCAAGTCAAATTTGACACACTATATTAATACAAGAAGTGTCAAAAGCTAGCAATACTATACTACAATCTGAACCAGGCGGTTGGCTAAACAAACTTCATTAACATTCCATTTTTGCCAGCACCCTGACCCTAGCTAAACTAATGTATGAATGTATTGTATTTTTCATTCATTTTTGTCAATAAACTTAAAGTTGTTGATAGTCAGAGAAGTAAGCAAGCTTGTAGAAGAATCAATATATGAACATGTATACATGATAAAAATATCCATCAGCTTTTATATATAGAAAGTAAATCACAACTTGTTACAAAGTGAACCACTAGAAGTGTGACATAGCTGGTAATGTTATACTTCATCACACAATATTACATACTGGACATCACACCTGTCTATAAAGGTCAAATGATGGAAACTACACAGGTAGCCCTTGGTCACACCAGAATTTAGACAGGTGGTCAGTGTTTTCCTTAAGAGCTGGCAACAGGCAGATTTGACTGTCTAAAACTCCAAATTGACCAGTTGGAATTCATAAAATTGCCTTTAGAAGACCTGAAAATCGTTTTTTGGCCTAGGTGGCCCCTTGACCCTGGTCTGTTGAATTAGTCAATCTAACTCCTGCTACAAATTTTAGGGAAATCTCTGGGTGGTCCCAAAGTGCTTGCTGGTTGCAGACAGGTAGTCTTGGACCACTACCAAATATTATACAAAAATATTTTAATAATGTCTTATTCTCTGTAATTTAACAGACCCCATATTATAATCACTGATATATAATTGATATGAACACACTACCAGAGGATATCAAACTGCTGAATTTTATACCACATCACCTGATTATGCCAAACTACACATAGTCAAAAATGTTTGGGGTAAATGTCCCTTGCCCCTTAATGTTGAAAACACCTTCTGACTACTATTGGAGAATGGCAATTTTGTTTTTGGACAAGTTCTTTACCATAACATTACCAAAATGTTTAAATTCTTAGTCCTTATACCTTCAGTGATCAAAAAGACAACATCTAGCCCTGAGATGCTTTGTGCGAGTTTGTCCTCTCCACAGATGGTTGGATTTGCATGTTCAAATAATATGCCTATAGAAAAATGGTCAAATTTTTGTTAGGTGGTCCCATTTCATCTCGAATTACACTAAGATGAACATTTGATATCCAAGGTGGACAGAATACAAGTCAACTCGTCCCAATTCCAACTCGTCCCAACTTTGTTTTACCAACTCGTCCCAGATATCGTTACCAACTCGTCCCAAGTGTAAAGCCAACTCGTCCCACATTTTGTACCAACTCGTCCCAATTTTTTAACATGTTATTGTTTATCTTAAATCAACTCGAACAAGCAGTCGTAAATTAAAAGATGTTTGGATATTCATAATACAACTGTTTAGATAATGATTTCAAACGGTAACCGGCGGACCGCGGCAAGCAGTCGGCAAAGTCATCTTGCACGTTTATATTCATAACGCGGTTAAATAAAAAAATGGTTTCTTTTTAAAGACATTTAGGCCATATAGTTATAAGTAATTATTATTTAAATATATTGTCAGTTAAACGGAAATTGACACAAGCCGTCGGTAAGTATATAGTCAGATTAATGGGGAAATTCCTCCAAGAAGGTGTTACTCAACACAGTGTCTTTAAAATAATTACTAGTCAAATTTTCAAAATTTGTGAAAATAAAGTCCTTTTTAAAATAAAAACATCACAAATTTATCATCCACGTGCGGGTTAGAGCTGGGCAACGTCGTCAATGTAATAATTAGCAAGACACTTAAGTATTACCTGCTAATATTAATTAACAACGACAGAATCCTCTAAAAACAAACAAAAAATTAAAAACCTGCATTACCCGATTTCAGATATATCCACGGAATATTGAAAGCAAACTATAGCAATTTAAATTATTTGTTTTAATTAATCTTTATTTCAATTATATTCCAAGTTACAAGACCTAAAATTGTTGAATTACCCCAGTAAGCTATTGCGAATATGGTCGGGATACATTCTAAAAAAAAGTAAATTCAAAGTTTTGATTTTGGGGATAAACGCCAATATTGCAATAAAAATAGTGGGACGAGTTGGTAATCCAAAATCTAGGTAAAAATTACGACCAAAAAATGTGGGACGAGTTGGTAAAAAAAAGTGGGACGAGTTGGTTTTTTATGTGGGACGAGTTGGTAGTCAAAATCTAGGTAAAAATTACGGCCAAAAAATGTGGGACGAGTTGGTAAAAAAAGTGGGACGAGTTGGTGAAAATAAGTTGGGACGAGTTGGAATTGGGACGAGTTGACTATACACCAGGTGGACAAGAGTTACTTACACCTGGTGGAGATATTTTTTCTGTCCGACTGTACGGCTTGTTGTCATCACAATAGTCATATAATATGCCCACAAAAAAATTGTCACAATTTTGTTAGGTGATCCCATTTTGTCTCGAATTACACTAATTAAGATGAACATTTGATATCCAAATATAAGGTGGACAAGAGTTACTTACCCCTGGTGGTGATAGTTTTTCTGTCCGACTGTAGGGCTTGTTGTCATCACACAAGTCATCAGCACCATGAACAACACATGAACAGAGTTTTTTAAAAGACACTCCACGGCTTCGCTTCTTGTGTTTACCCATCTTCAATCCCGCAGACATTTCAACTAACAGAATTTTTTTATCCAAGTAATCAAATCATATAATATAAACTATTCATAAGTAATCCTCATTTATACGAATTCGCATATATTTCTTATTGCAAAATTGAGAAAAAAAATGCATATAAATTTTTTCTGTTCAAGGTGATGTAACTTGCATATTTTTTGTTTACAAAATAGACACAAAAAAGCGATATAACATCTTTGCATCACTCCACATTTAATTTCCAAAACTTTGGCACAACTTTCATGTTATGTCTATATGAAATGATTGACAGATCACACTGAGATCTGATCTAGTATTTCCACATCTTGACCATAGATGACAAAAATCCACTGTTTTCAAAAGATACAGATGTTTATCCATGCGTGAAGGCTTAATTTTTTGTAGAGAATTTTTGTAAACAAGGAGCTTTTGACCATCGGCACAATGGGTGAGCTTTCATCTTACTCAGATATACTTTTGATAAAAAGTATAATTACCTCTATTAAACTATTTGCCATACTACAAAAATATAAATGTTTACAACTGAAACAGGTGTTGCACTGGGACACCGGTATGAACTGAAACGTGACATCACGATAATATCTTCCAAATATAGCTTGATAATCATCTACATATTCAGTAAATGTGACATTAAAACAATCAATTCAAACTCATGAGACACAAAATCCGACATACTGCCATTACCCAGTGCTATGTAATCAGAAATATTAAAATGCATCTCGACTGAAAATTCATTCAAACACTTGTATCATCACACTGTATTATATTTCATAGTAATGGGCCGTATTACGTCATACTGTTGTTACCGCTAAGTAACCAGAAACACCATAAAACACATCCTGATGATTACCGACCGATCTGAACAGGTTAATTGGTTATTTGTATGTGACTGGATCGAATTACAACTACCGAGAGAGACTATATTAAACATTCAATCAAGTACCAGCTGTTAAACAGAGTTAAATAAAGAATAACCAAGCAGTCCGATTCGATCGTGGACTTGGTCATAACGTACTACAACCCCGTAACAATCTCTCGTGTGACGATCATCCCATGTTAGAGTGTCAATGCAACAATAAAAGCGTATCAAGACAACAACCAATATTTACCAGAATCATGATTTATCTGTTGAAAAAAAGAGGACTTATATTTGGCGTATTTTGTTGTTAATAGTGCTTGATCACTTTTCTGTAAAGATCAATGAAATCAATACCAGGTTATTTCAATCGCCGTCAGAGCCCTGGTATAGCTGTATAATGCCACCGCTACACGATATTGCACTGAGTCAATATTTTTATTAATATTTTTATTGTATTATATCACACTGTATAACATTGATACTTACTATATATAGAAGTGTGTGTGTGTGTGTGTGTGTGTGTGTGTGTTTCCCACAGCAGCAACTGCATAATGCAATGAATTTCATTTTTGTAAATCTACATCATAGGGAACAAACATTAACATACAAAGTAACATATATAAAAATAAACATAAACTACTAGTAATTGCCATATTCTCACACACTCGTTCACTCACCTATACATCTCACATACATACGTCATTATGACGTATGGCTGTCTGTCTGCATATGACGTCAGCATTTGTTCCTATGACTGCTGAAAAATTTCTATATCATTCATGTGTGTGCATACGTGCATGGATATGTGTAGATAAATCTGTGTGTAACAAATGTATTTCATTTATATTGAGATGCCACCAGTTAATGGTTAAAGATGCAGAAACTTAATACACCCTTTTGCCAATGACATCCATTTTATGCAGCATCTATTACCATGGCACAAAATACACTGACTTAGGGTCTTGTCAGCCTTCAGTAACCTATTACTTTCATTTTTTTAAATTGAAAGTGCAACACTACCCATTTTTTAGTTCCAGGTTTAACTAACCCTACCTGCCATAAAAATAAGAAACATTCTACCCAATGAGTTATTACACCTTACTACACCCTTTTGCCAATGACAGTCATTTAATGCAGAATATAGTACCATAGCAATGTATATTGATGTAGGGTCTCAAAAGCCTTAAATGACCTATTACTCATACTTTCATTTTTTATATTTTGCGAAGTGCACCCCTACCCATTTTTTAGTTCCAGGTCTAACCAACCCCACCTCCAATTATTAGAAAAAACACTCTACCAAACCAGAGGTACTACACCTTTCTACACCCTTTTGCCAATGACAGCCATTTTATGCAGCATCTATCACCATGGCAAAGTTCACTGATTTAGGGTGTCATCAGCCTTCAGTAACCTTTCCTTTTTTACATTTTGCGAAGTGCTACACTGCCGATTCTTTAGTTCCAGGTCTAACCAACCTTACCTCTATTAATAGAAGACCATTCTACTCACTGAGGTACTACACCTTACTACACCCTTTTGCCAATGACAGCCATTTTATGCAGAATATAGTACCATGGCAAAGTAGATTGATTTAGGGGCTCATTAGCCTTTAGTGACCTAGTACTCACACTTTCATTTTTCATATTTTGCAAAGTGTGCCGCTACCCATTTTTTAGTTCCAAGCTAGATCTAACCAACCCTACCTCCCATTCAGAAGAAGAACTATTCTACCCACTGAGGTACTACAATTATATAGATGAATGTCTTAGATAATAAATATCATGATATAATTATCCAGAGATGGTAAATCCCGTCTGGATTCCGGACTAGATTATATGGACCACAGAGGGATTATGAATTAGTATCACATATTGGTCATAAGATTATAGATTTAGACAATTAGTCCAAAGTGGATTATAGAAGCCCCATAAGTGATATATTATTGTGTTGCATAGATAAATATCACAGAAAGGTAAATTACATACTTAAAGATCATCAGACAAATAGCCACTGGTACTTGAAGATCTGTAGACACCTAGCCACTGTCAGAATGTATGGATTAAAATGCTTTACTACACTTCAATTAATATATCACATATCTATATTTGTCTCTTTTTAAGACTCTGTAAGTTGGAGGTCGTAGGTTCGAACCCAGACCGGGTCTGACCAAAGCTGGTAGTGACTGTTCTTTTGCCAAGCAATCACCATTATGGAATAAAAAACAGGGTTCTTTCGAATGGGAATTTAAAATAAATGGTCCCACGTCACTGAAGCCATGCCAGGATAACTAACATTGCTGTATAATTCCATCAGCACAATGCATAGGCAAAATTTCTGCACCTTCACCTATAAGTGATGATGTCTCAATATAAGTGAAAAATTCTTGACTGGGACATTAAACATTACTCAATTCATCTTAAATTTTTTAAGCAATTACAATTGTATAGAGGTTGAATACAAAATACAGGTTAAAAAAATTCTCAAGTTTTAACTTCTATGTCCTAAAAGAAGAGCCAACAGGCTGTCAAAATTAGTTTGAAGTTTGCTTGCATTTCTAGTCCAATAGAAGTTAGTCTTTTTCCATAAAAATAATTAGAAGTTAGTCTTTTTTCATAAAAAAAACCAAAAATCTTTTTCCATCAAAATGATTTAACTATATATATTTTGGTCTTTTGATTATTTGTTCAACACCTTAAAAAAATTTTGTTGCATAATTTTGGTCCAAGCACTACTGATGAGGAATTGTATTTCAAAACAGCTGTCTAATGCTGTAAAATGAACACTGGCATAATATGTAATTACCTACAAATATATACTTTAACATAGATTATTTTTCTTTTCCCTCAGTACCTTATACACATATTGTGACTATACCTCACCATCAGGGTTAGGACAGCCAGACATACAACAATTATAAGTAATTTTTGTATTTTTTAGACTTGACATGCAGTAACAATATCACATGATGGATCAGGGTGTAGCTTAACAGAAGTCGACCAGGGTGTAGTTAACAACAGTATATATTTTAATGTTACATGAAGCATAATAAATATAATTGCTTTGGATATGTAAGTAATTTGAAATAGTATTGTATCTACAGATGGTCTTATTTAACTCATTAGTGTCTCAGACATACAGATTTTTCTTCCTGCATAAATATACTCCCTCTATAAATCAATATAATATGTACGAAAGGTCATTGAAGCTCACCTGTATATGTTTTGTTACAAAATGTTGTTATACACATACAGATTTCTCTTCTTGCTTTTATATATCAGTGTGAAGAATATGGAAAATATGTGAAAAAGGACATTGAAGCTCACCTGTATTATAAGAATACATTATGAGTACCCATGTTGGATAGAGGGGTTGAGTATTTCAGTCATAGTCGAGGCTTGCATTGAAATAAATATCACCATTGGGAAGAATGTACCTTATGTTGGTTTATACAAAATGTATAAACTACAAAACAAAGTTATTTAATCTTAACTTCCAGAATACACATTTGAAACCCACTCAAAATTTCTAAATTTTGAAGTCTTGGGTGTCATTTCCCCCCAAAATGACATAATGTTCCTCACATAACATTCAATTGTCTTTTGATTATGACACCACGAAAGGGCAAGTGGTCGTGGTCATGCCACAAAAATATACCACTGGGTGGCAAATCCACCTCGTGATATATTCTTCTGCATGTGAACTCTGGCCTGTGTATTATTCAACGATATACCACGGGTAAATGTTGATTATTTCTTAAGTAACCCTTAAAAGTTTCATATGTGACCCATATACCAAATCCAACATTCTTATAGTAAACAAATAGGAAACTAAATGCCATGTTACCCTACTCAGTAGAGGGGCTGCTGCCAGAATGAGATGTTTTTAGTTGTAGAAGGTCTACAACGCACTATGCTTATCTCCTGTACTACTGTCATCTCTGTGTTGTCTATGATCAGATAAACTGTCTGATGGCAGAGAAGGTGTCTACCTTTTGTTTTGTTGTGTGTGTTTTGTTGTTGTTGTTGTTGTATGTTAAGTTTTCTATTATTCTGAGATATGATGGAGAGATTGCTGGCCTGTATGCGTAGTTCTTCAGAGAAGAGTTTCATATATTTTATATATTACTTGACTGAAAATTATGGCCGTCTTATAGGCCTGGGATAGCCTGAAATTGTCAAAATGACAGGAAAATCTCACCCTCTCGTCTTATAGGCAGAGTAGCCTTATAGTCTGGGATTTACGGTAATTTTTATTATTCTACAAATCATAAAACATATTTACTTAATAACAAAAATACTCAAGTTACAATTCCATTTACTAGCTTTCATTGTTCTTGACTTCATTATCATTGTTATTTTGGGAACCACTATGGTAGCTTAGTGGTAGAGCGCTCGCTTCGTATGTGGGAGGTTGTGGCTTCGAGCCTCTGCTGGGTCTGACCAGGACTTCAAAATAGGTAGTGACTGTTCTTTGTCAAGCACTCAGAATTTAGAAATGAAAATTGCTGGTCCTTCGGAAGAGACCCTAAAAACTGATGCCCTGTGTCACTGCTGGCGTGGCATGTTATAGATCACTCCCTGCACACTGCCCCGAGTGCACTGCAAAGGTAAAAATTTCTGCCACTTCACCTATACCTGGAGACATCTCGATATAAGTGAAATATTCTTGACTGGGACGTAAAACCCCATTCTATAGATCAATTATTAGATTTCATTTTCTATACTGTCCAACACATTGGCTGTCATCAATATAAGTTACTTGATCCTAAAATTGTCCTAGAAAACTGTAAATAAAATCAATTTGGACACCTAGCTCGGTCATATGAGCTGATAATATGGCGTAGAAAACTGTAAAATAAATACAACAACCTGTTACTCGTTATTACTCATCCTGGGGATAAAATCATTTTATCATATCTGATGGAAATATCATTTTAATTTTAAATTAACGACAGGTTTTTTTTATATCTTCCTGTAACGGAGTACAATAAACTACAGGCAAAACTAAATGTAATAGTTATTTAAAGAGTTGAGTTAAGAAATGGCATTTAACGTCCCAGTTAAGAATATTTAACTTAAATTGAGATGTCGCCAGCTACAGGCGAAGGTGCAGAAATTTTGCCTGTGTGTTGCACTTATGGCATTATACAGCAGGTTTCCTTATCATCCTAAGCCCACCATGACATGGAACCTCGTTTTTTTAAAGTTCCCATCCAAAAGAACTGTGACTTTGATTTGTAATGCCGAGTGTTTGGCGAAAGAACAGTCACTACACAATTTCAAGTCTTGGGTCAGATCCCGCCGGGTTCGAACACATAAACTCCCACTTATGGAGCGAGCAGTCTACCAACTGAGCTACAGAAGTGGTAGTCATTTAAAGTAACAATAAGATATTAAAGTAAATATTAAATATTTGTTTGCAAAGAAAAGACTACAGTCGAACCTGTCTATAAAGGCCACCTAAGGAAACCTGTAAAAGTGCCCCTTATGGGCAGATGACTTTGTATAAGTTTGAATAACCTGAATAAAAAGCCATTGGGATAGAATTTTACTGGTCTTTAAAAGCAAGTAGTCCTTATAGCTTGGTCAAAATCAATACTGATTAAGTAAAGTACTAATGCACTGAAAAATCATTTAAAGAGAAGGTTTTAATTGAAATAGAATTCAATTTCAACAAACCCCAACTGGGAAATCCATGTTTTCCCAACCATGTGCATGATCAAAATACAAATCTACTCAAACCAAAGATTGTTACTGTGATTAGTTTCATTAAGAACTGTTGAATAGTTTCAGAGAGAAGTGGCTGACAAAATGTTGGTGGAAGAAATGAAAAAAAAAAAAAAAAAAAAATTTCGTTTGGGGAACATAATAATTTTACAACTAAATGACCAAATGATGACAGACAGGACCTTGTTATGTTAAAACTTTTGTACACACATATTACACAAGAGTTAGAAGAAGAAGAACAGTATAGCTCATTGGCATGTCTTGTCCATCAAAATCAGGGTGCTAGTAGCCCAGTGGTTTAAAACACAAGCCTACAGATCACAGCAACTCTTACACCTAGGTTTTAATCCCAACAAAATAAATGGCATAGCTGAAACTGATCAGAACAATCCTATAATTGGCAAAGTCAGAACCATCCCACAAGACCTGGTTATATTAATGATCTATGAACTTAAGAAAATTTATCAATGACCATTGTAGTAGAACCCCCTCCCCCCCCCCCCCCCACATCTCCATTTGTCCCATGATTATAAGCAAAACCCCCTCCCATCACATCTCCTTTTGTCCAATGATAATTAAACATGTGCAGTGGTTTGTTTTGTTTGTTTGGTTTTTTTTTTTTTTTTTTTTTTGTTTGGTCAGCTAAACCTAACAGTCAGGCATTATAAAAACATACATACTTCCATAATAACGAATCATCAAATACAAAGAAGGCTATTTTCCAATCTTATATTTTCCAATATTGTATGCACCTAGGACGGTTACTATGACAACACAAACTATTGCTGTTTCAGTAGTGGGCTTTATTGATCAGAATGTTTTTATATTGTAAATAAGTGTAATGTTCTATGTTTTTCCTTAAAACTCATGTCTTGAGCACCATAAGAAAACAGGATTGAAGATCTAGTAGTCAAATTACAACACAATCACACACATATGTTGATCGTGTGTGTTTGTGCAAGTGAGCAAGAGAGAGAGAGCATAAGTGTGTGTGAGAGAGCATAAGTGTGTGTGTGTATGTGAGAGAAAGAGAGAGAGGGAGAGTGTGTGAGAGTGAGAAAAATAGAGGGAGAGAGAGTGTGTGTGTGTGTGTGAGAGAGAGAAAAATAATAGAGGGAGAGTGTGTGTGAGAGAGAAATACAGGGAGAGAGAGAGAGATATAGGGGAGGAGAGTGTGTGTGTGTGAGAGAAATAGAGGGAGAGAGATAGAGATGTGTGTGTGTGTGTGTGTGGTGGGAGATAGCAAGAGAAAGAGAGTATGTGTGTATGTGTGGGGGGGAGATAGCAAGAAAAAGAGTGTGTGTGTGGGGTGGGGGTAGGGTGGAGATAGCAAGAGAGAGAGAGAGAGAGAGAGAGAGAGAGAGAGAGAGTGTGTGTGTGTGTGTTAATATAATGTAATATTTTAGGATATTTTTGTGTTGAAATATTCAACATCAAACTATTCTGTCTGTGTAAAATCTAGATGATGTATAACATTAATTTAAGATCTATGACTGACTTGTTTTACTTAAGAATCAATAACCACACAAATATAACAAACATTAAAATGTAAAACCATTTTATCTACTGATTTTGGCAGCATGGATATTTGTATCCATTCATTTAGACCAAAACATTGGTTTGTATTGATTGATTAATTGAATGAGTTTAACAACCCAAGTTAAGATACTTTTAACTTTAGCTGAGGATGTATGTAATGTTTAGACTATGTGCAGTGAGAATTCTTTATAATGTATATTACAGTCAACCATGTCTATAAAGGACACCCAAGGGAAACATTAAAAGTGGCCTTTATATACAGGTTTAAATTTCTCAATTTCTAAATGATTTACAGGTAGACAGATAGAATATTCACCTATTTTGAAAGCGCTTGCTCCGTATGTGGAAGTCATGGGTTTTAACCCCAGCCAGATCTGACCAAGACATGAAAATAGGTAGTGACTGTTCTTTTACCAAGGACTTGGAATTTAGAATAGAAAGTCACTGGGTCCTTTGGATTTAGAGACCTTAAAAACTGATGTTGCATATCACAACAGGCGTGGCACCTTAATATTCGTCCCTCCAGCACACTGCAAAGGTAAAAATTTTTGCCACTTCACCTATGACTGGTGACATCTCAATATAAGTAAAATATTCTTGACTGGGATGTCAAACCCCATTCAATCAATCAATTATCACCAATTTTAAAGTATCATAGAGTTTACTGACTAAAATCTAACATTGAATGCTAAAACTCAAGTCCGAAGTAGGACATAAACCCATATACACTTCATGCAAGACAGCTTACAAACATGTGCTTTGTTTATCAAGGTGGCCAGTAACAGAAGTGTAACTGTACAGTACAGAGCACTAAATTTCTAGTTTAATGAAGTGTAGTATATATAACAGCAATCAACATTGACCTGTCTGCTTGACCTTTTCATTAGGAATATTCATATAGAAGAATCCACCCAATAAATGGGTAGTAGTAGAATTTGAAGTTAATAATATGTATACAAGGTACATGATTAGTGTTCGCATTGTATAGAAAAAATAAACCAATGTGATCCATATACAAAAATGCACTCGTTCATAATAAATATTTAAATTGGAGGTCAAGCGGACAGGTCAAAGTTGTTTTCCTTTGTTTGTCACAAGTCTCCTGACCCCTAACAAAAGCATCTGTTATTATGAATTTTTATTTCTATGCAACATCAAAATTAGTTGAGGAAACAGCATATCTTGTTTGCATATCAAGTCTATTTAAAAATTTTACCTAACGGGTTTTAGTACTTCTGCTCATAAGTGGGGATATGAAATATGAAACGCATATAAAACACGTATAAATACCGCTAGCTATGATGATACAGGTAGCCTTAAGTCACCTTTATAGACAGGTGTGACTGGTACATTGACTCTAATGTTGTTGAACTTAAACCAATGTGATTTTAACATTCACTGTATATTTTGTAAGAGTGTAAAAAAACAGATTTATCTGCTTTTCGAACCAATATCTTAAACTATAACTGTCTCTAAAGGAGATTAATATCCCTCGCAGACCGACCATCAACAGACATGCCATCTGGATAACAACAGGCAAACTTTCACTGGTGAATGTATACTATTAGTTTTTATGCCTTATGGAAACTAAACACAGGGGGAGTGATCAAAATTGATCAAATATGTTTTTAGTTTAATTTTCTTACTCTTATTTGCTTAGTCTGTTTCAATCACTTTTAGTTGTAAGCGCCCTCTATAGGGGCCACAGGTAGCCTACTTTTTTCGAACTCTACAGAGGTGTCTTAAGTATGCACCGAGACATGGGACCTCGGTTTTGAGTCTCATCCGAAAGACTATTCAAAAATAAAGCTTTTTACAGCTCTAGTATGGACAGGAAATGAAACCAACTCAGAAAACTTCCAAGTGCCGAGTGAGGTTTGAACCCACAACCTTTGACTTTGAAAGCCAGTGACAGTACCACTGGGCCATGTCCACTCATCATTATTAAGTCTTGAAAGCAATCTGTCTACAAACTGATTCCTAAATATCCCATCCCCTCCCCCACTTCGTTTGCAGGGGGGGGGGGGGGTATAAAACTGGTACCAAGGGAACCAAGAGAAGGGGACTTTATAAGTCATCAATTTTTATTATGATATTTTTAGTGAGGTGGGGGTTGATAAAAGTTAACTTACCTTGTAGGTCTGTTCCTCTTCTAACAGTTTCTTAAATTGTGTTTATACATTTTGTATTACAATGAAATTATTTATATTATCAATATAATAATTATCAATCAGCAAGCTTAATGTCAAACATGTTCAAACTATCTATCATAGTACCAATCAGCAAGCTAAATGGGAAGATGTATAAGTTGTCCTTCACCATGCTAACTGGGATACATACAGATAGCTAACTTGGAAACAAATAGACCCAAAGATAGCTAACTGGGTTGTCCCACAAAAACCTAAATGGGGGACAAACAAACTTTCCCACAGAAAGCTAAATAGGGGAAGATATAATTTTTAAAAGTACTAGTATTCAATCAGCATATTTTACTCAGGGTTACACAATTTATCAATCATCAAGCTCAATGTTGAGAAGTATACATTTATCTGAACACAATCCTGCACTGTAATTAGGAGACAGGGAAGGAAAGCGATGTTTGCTAGGATTTACCTGAAAAATTTGCCATTTGCAGACATAGTACTGTAAACGTATTTAATTTTATGTGTATTTATTTTCAAGGTATATGAAATTTAGACATATCCGCATAGTTAAATTTTCGCATTTATTAAATATGTGCGATAACACAATAAGCATAATTTAATTTTCGCTTGGTATAAATATTCGCGCAAAATAAAAGACTGTAAAATAAGGGAAAATTAGTACACCATAAAAATTAATATGTTTACAGTATATAGAATAAGAAAAGTTAAATTATATAAATTATAGATCATGCAATGACAAACCTTTCTGAGATAAACAGGTACTCTATCTGTATCAAGGACTGATGGAATTGCTGATTTTTCAAGTCCTGGTTTTTCTATCTTCGTTTGGCTTAGTTTTCGAACAGGAGTTGTTAACCATTTTCTGGAAAAAAAATGATATTAATACAAAATTTAGTTGAATTAAAAATTAAATTTTTTAGATGAATTTTCTTTCAAAATTTATTTTGATGGAAAATCAAGAAAAATTTACACACAATAAGATGCTAAAACTAGCAACATTCAGGGGTTCAAAAGTATGTTTGTAATGGAAGGTCCAGGACTTTTTGCCTTTGTTTCTGACAGGTCCAACATGAAGTTTTGAAAGTCTAAAATCAATGACAATGAAAGGTTCATGTGCAATTATGTTATTATATAGTAAAAGAAGTATTATCCAGGTAAAAAATTGCAGGTCCATCTGGCTTTAATAGCTTAAATATCAAAGGTCCAATTGTAGAATCAATAGGGCCTGGACCTTGTACCCAGGGAATTTTGAACCCGAAAATTGTGTAATGTATTCTGTTAAATCAGAAACATATTTCAAACAAAGGGCAGCAACTCTTATGAACTCTGTTAATGAAAATCACATAAAAACAAGAAAGATAAGTCATGCTGGTTTAAAGTGATCAGTAATTTTAATGTTGTGTTTTCTGTTGAGTGCTGGCTATAAAGTGAAGATTGGTGCACTGTAATGTATAGGGAAACAAAATTGACCTGTTCGCCTGACCTTCCATTTTAAATATTTATTATGGATGAGTGCATCGGTATATAGGAATCACATGGTTTATTTTGTTTACATAATGTGGACACTAATCATGTACCTTGTGTACACATTATTAAATGCGAATTCATACCCATGTATCCTTCTATATAAATACTTCTAATGAAAGGTCAAGCAGACAGGTCAATGTTGTTTGTCTATACATGTCAGGAAATGATAAAATCAGCAGAAATGATCAAATCCAATCAGATAATGTGTTTATATAGACAGGTACACGTAAGAGGTACTCAAGCATACTACAGTTGGCTGTCTGCATTTGTAGTCTTTTTGAGATTACCAGTCTAAGAACTTGGTGAAATACACAGTCAGATCTGTCAACGTGTACACTGCTGTAGATATGCTGTTTTATTCATCAATTTTTCCTTATTAGCACTTATGAAGAAATGTTTAGTAAACATTGATTTTAGAATGCAAAAATTCTGATTTAATACTAGACTTGTTTGACTTTTTCATCTCTGTCATGCACTCACCTGAAACTACTTCTTCGTTTGGCAACAGGTGATGAAGAATTTAATGAAGCCATTGAAGAACTAGGACTTGTATCAGCTCCGAAAGCTTCTGAAAAATTACAAAACAAAAACAAAATGATGAAGAAAGGAAACTTACACAATCCACAATACACACATATCTCTACATGATTTCTGGTTTGAATTTTTTAAAAACATTTTTTTTCCAAGTAATTAGGTCACTTTATTAGTAAGACACCTTTAGTAAGCCTAGGGCATGTACTGGCATATCTTAATATTTGCACTATGGTGCTATTGTCGGCAAGATCACCTCAAGATAAAACAATATATCTATCCAAGTCTAACAATTCTAATTTTCTTATCACACACAGGTAATTATAAATGTACAACAGACAAGGAAATTCCAGTATAAACCCCAACCCCTCTCACTTCATTGCAAAGAGTGGGTTCAGTGGGGGTGGTATACTATCTCACAGTGTATAGATGTACAACAGACAAGGACATTCCAGTATACACCCCTTTACTTCATTGTAGAGGGTGGGAGCAGTGAGGGTGGTGCACTATCTCAACATGTATCGTTTGGACAAAACTATCAAAATGGTGTATTTTTTTGGCAATTTCTTCCAAAACAGCAATGAAGGCTCATTTTAATGGCATCATCATCATAATATCATAATTACATATAATACCAGTGTTCATTTTACAACACAAGACAGACATTTCAAAATACAATTCCTCTTCAGTAATGCTTGGACCAAAATTGAGAAATCAAAATGTCATAAATGATGCTAACTAAAAATTAAAGTTGATTTCCCTACTACAGAAAAATTATAGCAACTTCATAACTATGATATATGACTAAGTAAATAAATAATAAGGCATTAATTTTTGGAGCCATCTGAGGCACCTTGCCATACCTACTTTTTAGACCTATGTAGTGTACTAAGGGCAATATTGTGTCATAAATTATTATTCTGAAGTAATTTATGTACAATTTTCATGTTTTTAGGATTTGTATGTAATTTATTTTTATGAGTAGCAATAATCTTATATTAGAACCACCACAAAACATATGTTAAGATAAAATTACATTTTCTTATTTTCTTAATAGAGAAAACATCTTCTTCTGGTGTCTTCAAAAACCTGGACTTGACTTGAATAGATAACAACTAGATCTAAAATCTTAGGAGTTAAGTTGAGTTTAGTAATGGTGTTTAACATCCCAATAAAGAATATTCCACTTATATCGAGATGTTGCCAGCTATAAGTGAAGGTGCAGAAATTTTGCCTATGCAATGCAGTGATGGCATTATACATCAGGGTTCTTTATCGTGCCACACCTACCTTGACACAGGACCTCATTTATTTTAAGTTTCCATCTGAAAGGCCACCTGCCCATAAGGGTCACTTTTACAAGTTCCCTTTGGTGGCCTTTATAAAGAGGTTTGACTGTATTAATATATATATATATTGACAGGAAATATTGGATAAAAGTACAGTTTAAATATACGATGAAACCTTACTATTAAGGACACCTTAGGGAACCAGTAAAAGTGGCATTTAAGGGCAGATGGCCCTTATATAGAGGTTCTTAATTCTTATATAGGAGGTTCAAATAACATGAATGAAGAGCAATTGGGATTAAATTTATTGGCCTTTAAAAGCAAGTGGTCCTTTTATACAGGTGACCTTAAAGGCAGGTTTGACTCTGTGTTGTATGTTTGTGCCATCAACAGCACTTGAACAACATCATGCAATGGACATCACTATGACATTAAGAACCTCCATATCAAAGGCATGCTCAGTTGCACCTCTAATGTCTACATTTTCCACTATGCCTTCATTTCTATGTTATGGTCTGTTTTTAATATATATATATATATTTCTATCTTTTGTACATAAATTTAGTTTTACAAAAACAAAAGTCACAAATTATATAACATATATTGTAAAATAAACCATCTCATTACACATAAAGACTTAAACATATGCGAGGTAGATTTCTGGGGAGAAAAAAAAGAAAAGAAATTTATTGGCTATTCTCCTAAAATTTTTACCTACAAACCATATGTTTTTCACTCCTTTGAAGCAGTGAGTTTCTAAATCAATCACAATTGCACCATGCAGATAATTTCTATATTTTTTGTTAAAAACTTCTATTGTTTTAAAATTATTTGTATGTTTTCACATTTCAGCAAAAGAGACTGATGATACAAGTCATTTAGCAAACTTTAGAAAACCTAGAGTTCCACACAGATGTATGCACTTTCTGAAGACCCATGGATGAATGATAAAAGAATGTCATCCTTTCAAACAAAATGAAAATGAGTTGAGTAATGGTGTTTAACATCCCAGTCAAGAATATTTCATGTATATTGAGAGGTTGCCAGCTATAGACAAGGTCTAGATATTTTGTTCCCATTTGAAAGAATGATGACTTTCATTTGTAATGCAGAGTATTTGGTGAAGAACAGTCACTTCCTACTTTTAAGTGTTGGTTCAGACTCAATCAGGGTTCAAACCCATGACCTCCCACCTTCTAAGCGACCACTATACCAAATGAGCTACCCAGTGGCGTATTACTGCCAGTAACACAAAAAACAAGCCTATAAATTGGGATTTATTTATTAGGCTAAGTGAAAAGTTTCATATCTTTTACATCCATATAAAGTGTTACAAAAAATGAAATTTAACTAGACTAAAATAAATTAACTCAAAAAGTTTTTGCATATGCAATATTAACTTTTGCATACTTTTGCATCATCAGGGTTAACATGCACAATTATACAGTGTGCAGATAGTTTTTTTAGTTTATATTCCATAAACCTGCCGTAATTAAATACTATCATTATGTGTTTGTTTATTTGTGATTGCTGTCTTCACAGACTGAAGCATGTATGTTTTTAATTCAAAAACAGATAAACACATGGATTGAATTTGTTAATTTTTTTTAGAGGAGCATAAACACTAATTGAGACCTTCTTATAACAGTTTTATTCACTTTAATTATGGCAGTATGTTTTTATTCAACATTAAGTGTAAGCAATGTGTTTCACATGCCCAGGGAGAGTTCAAGCAAAATTTAGTCCAGATTTAGGGGCAAAAAAAATGTCATCCGAAATTAGAGGAAATTTTTAAATTATTGAAAATTTCAAAATTAGTGTGTCCAATACATGGAAGGATTATGGTCTTCACTATTATTATGGCAATATGTGGGAATAAAACAACAAGGATGAAGTAAGAACAGCACAGCAGCTAAATAATATACCTAGTTCATAAATGGGGACAATGGTAGCTTAGTGATCTAAAGAACCCATTTACAGATCACAGCACCTCTCACCACTTACACTGAAATCCCTCTCAGGACAGACCCTAGTGTGAGAAAGTTTGTCAGTTCACTTACCAAAGTTTTTTCTCGGCCATTCCGGGTTTCCTAAACCATCCATGAACTGACCATCTCCATATAAGTGAGGGAATCTTAAATGGGGCATGAAGCTTAACTATTTTGAGTTGGGGGCCAGCTCACTTTTGAAGAGAAGTTGCAAAAGCAATAAATAGCAAAATTCTTAATAACTTTGGGGACCCAGACAATTCTGGGGGCCATGGGTTACTGGGTCCCTGTTAATATCCATCCCTGTAAACTACCTTACTTCACTCCAGTCTATTCTATATAATAAAACTTCAACATTAAAAGCTAGCACTACACCATCCATGAACTGACCACCTCAATATAAGTAAGAGAATCTTGACTGGGGCATAACACTACCTTACACCAATCCACTGATCTAGTCTATAAAGCTGGCACTAAAGCTGATGATGAATGTCTTGAGATGGCATATGCCTAATTGTACTTCATACAAGAGTCTAAACAGTTACCTTCTAGATCCATACTGCTCCTGGAGCCAGGTCTTCTAGAAGCAGGAAGTGGTTTAAGTGCTGCCATGGGTACCAGTCCTTGACAAGGTTCCCCTTCCTCACTGGATATTGCCCGTACCATACACCAATTAGGTTCCCCTGGAGTTGGGTCAATAATTTCAACATGTTGACCTTTTTGGACTGTAAGTTCTGAATTTGTGGCTGCGGAATAGTCCTCTATCACAATGGTTATTTCCCCCTGTAACATAAAATAACACAAAAATTCAACAACAAAAAAATCAAAAGTGAGTTATTTCAAAAATTAATTTGATCTGAATGTATAATACCAATAGAAAACTAATAAGCTCACAAAACTGCAAATATTTCATTTACTGCACATTGAAAATACAGTAACATATTGAATGATCCTTGCCCCAATTTAATCATAAAGTAAAGAAACACCCCAGAAAAACACTTGTATCTGGAAACATAATTTGATTGATAGTTTAATTAAGTCTTGATATTTTGAAATAAATATTTTGATAGCTGGAAAACCCAATATGTTTCCCTTGTTTTCATATAAAGGTATTAATTCAGAATTTTGTTTGATTAATAGTTGGTTTAACTACTTTTTGATACTTTGAAATACATGTAATTATTTTGATAGCTGAAAAAGCTAATATGTTTTCCCGTTTTTTCTTAAAAATTTATATATTCTGAATTTATAAACCTCGAATTTGAGTTTATAAATTCAGAATATATAAATATTTAAGAAAAAACGGGAAAACATATTGGCTTTTTCAGCTATCAAAATAATAAACCTTTAGAAAATACTGGGCTTGCTGGCCTGGGGTGGGGGTACGACGTATCTACTGGGGCGACGTATATACGGAAATATACGGTATATGAACATCTTCCTTAAAACCGGATATTGTGAATTTTGGAGTCAATGACTGTTTAGGTCTAATTTTTTATTCAACCATTCCTTGATATTAAATCAACAAGACAAAGTAAAACATACAAAGCCACATAACCATTATTACAGCTATCTGTGGCTAGCTTAACATTTACCAACTAAACGGAAATAACTGTAAATGGTACACAGCCAAATCATGCTCATGTGAATTTCATGAAAAATTTCACCTGAAATTCACATGAATTGAGCTTATACATGAAATTCATGTGAAAAATTTCTTGTGAAAATCAAGTAAAATTCACAGGAAATGAGATTCACTTAAACAAAATTTGGTTGTGTAAGGTTTGGTCAGTGATTGTATTCAATACTATATTTATGTTTTGATCAGGGATTGTTTTTTGGTAGGTACATTTTCCAATTTTTTTTATGACTGAATCAAACAAGACAAAGTTATAGGCATAAAACCTGTCACAACATCATAAAAGACATTTCTTGTATTTCAACCACCAATAAAACATTTCTTGTATTTCAACCGCAAATAGACAATTTCTTGCATTTCAACCAGAAATAAAGCATTTCTTGTATTTCAACCACAAATAAAACATTTCTTGTATTTCAACCACAAATAAAACATTTCTTGCATTTTAACCAGAAATAAAACAATTCTTGTATTTCAACCACAAATAAAACATTTCTTGTATTTCAACCACAAATAAAACATTTCTTGCATTTTAACCAGAAATAAAACAATTCTTGTATTTCAACCACAAATAAAACATTTCTTGTATTTCAACCACCAATAAAACATTTCTTGCATTTTAACCAGAAATAAAACAATTCTTGTATTTCAACCACAAATAAAACATTTCTTGTATTTCAACCACAAATAAAACATTTCTTGCATTTTAACCAGAAATAAAACAATTCTTGTATTTCAACCACAAATAAAACATTTCTTGTATTTCAACCACCAATAAAACATTTCTTGCATTTTAACCAGAAATAAAACAATTCTTGTATTTCAACCACAAATAAAACATTTCTTGTATTTCAACCACAAAAAACAATTTCTTGCATTTCAACCACAAAAAAAAATTTCTTGCATTTCAACCACCGATAAATCATTACTTGTATTTCAACCAGAAATAAAACTTTCTTGTATTTTAACCACCAATAAAACTTTCTTGTATTTTAACCACCAATAAAACATTTCTTGTATTTTAACCACCAATAAAACATTTCTTGTATTTTAACCAGAAATAAAACATTTCTTGTATTTCAACCAGAAATAAAACATTTCTTGTATTTTAACCAGAAATAAAACATTTCTTGTATTTCAACCACCAATAAAACTATAAGAGGCATCATCATTTCCTTGGATCACAGAGTGTCTATTTTATGGATGAATATTAACATATAGATGTATAATTCCTTTGTTATCACTATAACACATGTAGAATTATTTCATTATATACAGTTCAGGCCTGTCAAAAGTTTTAAACAAAGCTAACGAAAAAAGGAGACGAAACTCGGCCACCAAGCAGCAGAGATATGGATGGTTAATGGCTGAGAAATGACAAGAGGTACTAAACAACTGTAGATATAGCTAACAAATGGCCGGCTGATATCAGCTGCCGAATCAGCACTTATTCGCTAGCTTAATGTTAAACTTTTGACAGGTCTGTATTGAACAGCCGAATCATCATCGCTTTCAGTATCATCGGTACAACTACATTAGACAAACACATAAAGTACCAAGTAAAACATTAGAAATGTTTGAAGTGTAAGAAAAACAGTAAAAAACGAGTGAGTTCAAAGAAATTTCTATGCCAACTGTATCATTATAAAACAGAGAATTGTAGTTAGAAGGAAGTTTTAAAATGAGATCAAAGTAGAAATAACTATGTTGCTTAAATTAGATATATATTAATATACTGTTTTAAGCTTCCATATTTAAGAATAAAGTGCACTTTTCCAATGTCTTTATGAACTTGCAAAGTATAATGGGCTGTCTTAAATAGCATAAAAGGTGATTGTCTTGTTAATATAGTATGCAAAAGTGCTTCATAGTTTTATAGAATTTCGGCAGACAAGAATTTTTGGATGAACAGAAGGTAGGACAGATGGATGGAAACTCTTCGACAGGCGGGGGATCAGGATATTGACTATTATTGATAATTAACACAATATTATCATGATTGTACTAAATTGACTCAAACATCAAAAACAATTATTATTTGGCAAATAAACAACCAGTTTCCTTATCCAATATCTCTCTCATAACATTTACAAATTGTAAGTTCTCTCTTAATGTAAATGATAGCTTATTAGTTCTCAATTTCCGATTCTATGATGAACAATATGTGGATATATTAAAACTTTTCAATTACAAATAATTAACATAGGCAGTAATATATCATAATTTTTTTGCTGATGTCATCATAATTTAATTTCTAATAGATGATTATTTTGTGATAATACAAGATGATTATGTGATAATTGGTGTGTGGTGCCAGTCATATAAACTTCCAGTAGGGGCCAGATTAGAAATTAGAAATTATCATCTAGTTAACTGACAAGTTCATAATCTAGCCTTCTTAATTTTTTATACAAAACAAAGCAAAGTCAAATGTGTACACTCCATGTTGTGAGCATGGGTCATCCATCGTCAAAATATTGTTGATAAGTATGTATCCAAAATTATCCTGAATATATGTGATATAGTTCCATGTATGATCCTTTCCTTCTCAATTTGGATTTCATGTGTGGTGGGTGGGTGTATAATAATGGTTATAATAATGTACATGTACTTATTGTCATACACTAGTGTTATTTGCTGCCATACAATTTATTTTGTCGTAAGTGTATGCTTTCGGTTAATAAAGAATTGAATTGTACCTAGATAGACAGAGGGTTCTTTAAGCCTTCTGAAGCAACCAACATCACTTACATGGTGGAAGTTTACATGGTGAACTAAATTTGTCAGTTTTCAGTGTTTACTTTGCTTTTTGTCAAAAAGTAAACAATCTGAAGAAGCCAAAATTAGGGAAGGACAGACAGATGGAGGGACAGAGGTAAACCAGTATACCCCCCCCCCTCTTCTTTGAAGCTGGGGTATAAATATGTGTACTGCATACACCCTGTGACCATCAGATAGACCAGTGGCATCATTTGTGATAGGATCCATGTGACTGACTTTCAATCAACAAGAGGTATAACCTAGCTTTTTCATGTCAAGAAGTTTTACTGTTGGATTATCTATAAATCTGATTAATCTGCTTTAATTTCACTTTGATATTAAACTAAGTTAGATTATGAGAGGTCCCAACAGCTGTTCATTTACGGGCAATTATCCTTACTTCCTGTTTGGAATCTCGACTTGTGTTTTATCTTAAATTACTTGATCAAACATCAAGGTTACCCTACTACCTGCAACAGTAACCTGAATCGTCAAGGTTACGCTAATCATCTTCATTACAATTAATCCCACTTTTTATCTACACACATATTAAAGTTTAAAGATAAAAAGTTCAAAGATTGTTTTTATCCAAAACAAGACTTTATTTAGGATTTTATTTCATATATTTTTATGTCCATGTCAAGAGTCCATGTCGAAATATAGCTTTGTAGCTTTTAAAGTTTTAAATAAAACACGAAAATATCAAAATATAGCTTAATTTTATTTCATATGTTTTTATGTTCATGTCAAGAGCCCATGTCAAAATATAGCCTCACCTTTTTATGGTTTTCAAAGCTAAGTTCAAAATGCAAACTATGGTTAGCAACCAAGAGTTCTTGCATATTTAAGTCAAATGAAACACATATGACTAAAAGGTTTACACAATTACAAATTATACCTGTTTTTAATTTTACAGCACTAGACAGCCGTTTCAGGATACAATTCCTCATCAATAGTGCTTGGACCAAAATTGTGGAACCAAACTTTTTTCCAAGATGTTGAAAAGATACCCAAAGGACCAAATCATAATTTACAAAATATAGCTATGGATATATTTTGCATGAGAGAGTATACATTATTTATTGAGGAATTTAAAATTTTAACAAGCAGCAAAAAAGAAACAAACATTCAACTACTGAAACTAGTGGAACAAATGCAAAACTATTTGTAAAGAACAAACATTGGAAATGCTAAAAAAGCAGTATTATTGGGCATATTGTTTTTAAATAGTGGCAAATATTATCACAAAACCAAGATCTGGCACCAAAGATAACTAGCCTTTGTAAAACAAGAGAGCAGTCTATATGATGTACAAGATGGTTTATAAATCAGATTTTTCATTTCAAATGCAATAGAGTTCAATGGTAAATCACATAAATGGATTAGTGTGGTTATAAAAGGTTTGTATACCAATGAAGTATGTATTTAGAAATGCAGACTAAAGCATAACCACAATTTTTTGTGGCCAAATGCTTAAACTTAATTTCACATCAATTCAAATATAATCAAATTATATCATGACATGGCATCATTTTAGAGAGTATACAAATCCAAAATTAAACCGATGGTAGATAACTGTAAAACAGTATTCTGACATTCCGGTATTCCGGAGAGGAATAACTCAAACCTTCATGAACTGACATTATGTCTTACTTTGAAAAAGAGACGATAACTCAAACTACGAGAATTCAAAATAATAGAGGTTTTGCCAATTCCACCATGGCACTGAAGATTGATGGTAAAAATCTTATAATATATAACATAAAATATTTCTACTGACAAAAATCTTAAAATCTGAACATAAAGTATTTCTACTGACGATAATCTTAAAATCTTAACATAAAGTATTTCTACTGACAAAAATCTTAAAATCTTAACATGAAATATTTCTACTGACAACAGAACAACAACAACAACAACAAGATGATTGAAACAAGAATATTGCTGATGGCTAAACGTATAAAATACCAGTTTTGGGTTGTGTTTTGCAGAATTCAATAAATAATATCAACAACTGTTTTGCTTATTAATATGAATAGTATCAACAACTTCAGACCAAACTACAAATATTTAAATAACTAATTAATTGTTAGTTGTTTTTTTATAGAAAAATATCTTAATATTTTGTCAGCATCATAACATGACAATGTCTTCTATTTTGTCAATGAATCTTAAAACTTCTGACACTTCAATACCGTTTTTGCCCCCAACATGGTGCAAGATTTAGTGGCTGGTCTGTAAGCATGCACTAAATCATTTTTTATCAAATAAAATATGCATGAGAAAAACTATTGAAACTATACAGTTTTTAGTTATTTCTATCTTTATAGAAAAAGAAATGGTAAAAAGAAAAGAAAATGGAGAGAGAGAGAGAGAGAGAGAGAGAGAGAGAGAGAGAGAGAGAGAGAGAGAGAGAGAGAGAGCAAAGTAAAAGAAAGAAATGAGAGTATATAAAAGATAAAAACCTTTTTCCTCTTTAAATGTTTCCAATGTGCAATACGAACCATCATCATTCCAAGGTATTGAAAAGCCATATTTATGTTCCAAAGTAATATATTCCTCAGTGGTTTACAATATTGTGAAAATATCTTGTTTTCACTGAATCCCACAAATATGATAATTATTAACTCCACACTGTATATATATATGTAAAATAACGGTATAATACTGTTATCAATACTATTGTTGTACAAACCATATACAATTCATACTGATCATCCTGATGACATCATCGCTACAAAAACATTTCAAACAACAAATATTCAACTACGTCAAAACTGCAAGCAAAAATGCCGTTCATTAATAAAACAAATCCGAAATAATTTCAAAAACCACTGGCAATAATGAATAATCATCAACTCCATAGGAAAACAAAATTCTTCATTTATATACAAAATACTCTACTTCATAATAACATATTTATGTTGTTGGTGCTTGCAGTTTTGAATTATATTAAAGCCTTAAATTATATAAGAATGGCCAATAGGAAAACAATCTGTCCTTCATCACCTTATATCAGATCGAGCCAATACATACATACATATATATATCTTATAAAAGTGCTGCCAACCAACTCCGGAATAGTCTAAATCATGGTAATTCATATACAACTGTTTTTGTTATTTTCTAAACAACATTAACATATCTGCTTTGCCGTCTGGTTTATAGATATGGCGATGTCTACGCTTACTTGTTTACTCTGTAAGGTGTGAGGCTTCGTTCAGTGCTAGGGTTCAAGAGTATGCTGTCAGGGCACATTAATTAAGCCTTATAGTTATTTGGTCTGATCCACGATGAAATCCAAGAGTATTCCACAATTAAATCCAAGAGTAATTCCACAAATAAATCAGAGAATAATCCACAATTTAAATCCAAGGGTAATCCACGATTAAATTCAAAACTAATTCCCAATGAAATCTAAAAGTAATTCCCAAATAAATCTGAGAGTAATTCACAATTAAATCCAAAGGTAATAAAAACTTTTTTTTTTTTGATATCTTAATGCCTGATGCATCCAACGCTTAAATAACCTTAAACATCATGATCTATAAATTTTTGAGAAATTAATCCAAAATTGATCCAAGCAATCCAAGCACAAGCCAGACTATTTTTGAATATTTTAATGGTCAATGGATCCAACATTTCAGAAACCTTAACCAGTGTGATCTATTATGGTTTTTAAAATATTAATTTCAAATTAATCCATTAAACAATCCAAGATTAATCAAAACATAAAATACAATATTTAATACAGGATGACACAAGCCAGTTTCATTGTAAAATCAACAACCTCATAACAACTAGATCTAGATCCATTATTCCATATTCAGTGAAAAATTAACTTGTTTTGAATTTATTTTTTTTTAACTTTTATACATCTTTCGATGTATGTAAGATTTTTAATCACATGTTAAACAATGTCTATGTTATTCTGTGTTTAAATCATATCAAATTCCACTAAAACCAATGACAACTTCTTTTACTACACATACAGATAAGTCCATAAATCCAAAATCCGAAAAACATAATGACCACAAAACTGGGAGACCAACAATTTTTATTTACACATACACATCCTTAGTAATGTAAAATAAACACTGCAAGACAGGAACCTTAAGGAAACCACCACAGACTTTAATGTTTTAAACTAAATAAAGACTTAAATATAGTTAATTAATCTACATTTCTCTCCTGAAACACAGAATTTATCATCCATCCAAAACTGGAAGAAACTGTGGAAAAATCACCACAAACTTTGTGTTGAAATATGGTCCATTCTTTTTAGTAAACAAAATCCAGATATAAATGAACCAGTACTTAATTCCGGTTATTAACTGAACTACCAGTAAATCTAACTAAACAAATCACGTACAATTAAAAGAAAACTGATGATGGAATTAAGCCAAGGGGGTGAAATCTGTCAGAATTAAAACCAGTACCGGTACATAAAAAGAGAAATGAGGCATACAACATACTGACAGACCTCTTACAACATGTATGTATGGTGTATGGCAACACATCGACTCAAGATATCTATCTCAATCAATATTACAAACCTTAACATACTATTGGTAGTACATATAGATAAATCTTAACATTTCGAAACAAAAGAAAAACTAACTCTTTAATTCTTCATTATTGAAATCATTTTGATTTACATAAAATATATAGTTATTTATTTTCTTCATTTCATTTCAATGCAAATTTGTTAAAAAGAATTTTTTTTTTTAAATCAAATAAGAAATTATCCATTATCAGCATTTAACTATTTTTCTTAGAAATATTTAGTTACAAGACTAATCAGTTCATTTCTTTGCATTTTTGGTTACAAGAAAAACTGAAATTTTGAAACTGCAGTTTTGAAACAAAAAGTATAAATTATTTTAATATTTTGTTTAAAAACAAATGATAGAAAAATGATGTATGACTTATAAATAATTGGTAAATAAAAATGTCAAAAAAGTTAAAATAATTTATCTCTATAAATCTATTATTCAATGAATTTTAGTTATATAATTTAATTGATTTTGGCATAATTCTGTAAATGAACTCAATTACATGTACAATATATTGATGTATATATGATTGGTTAAAAAATGTTCATAAAAGTTTAAAATAATTCATCTCTATTACTCAAATTAATAAATTTTTTATAGTTCAAGTAATTTTGGCATAATTCTGCAAATGAAGTCAATTGCACATAAAACACATTGATTTATAAATGAATGGTTAAAAATATGTTCATAATAGTTCAAATTATTTATTTCTAGTAATTAATTTTATACAATTTAATTGATTTTGGCATAATTCCGTAAATGAACTCAATTAAGTGTAAAATTTATTGATTTATAAATCATTGGTTAAAATATGTTCATAAAGTTAAAATAACGTATATTTATGAAATTAATATATTTTATATAAACTAGTTTCAATTGATTTTGGCATAATTCTGGTAATGAACTCAGTTACATGTACAATCTTATATCAATCATCAGATCGGAGGGGAGGGAATCTCTTTAGTTTTTGGCACAAACTATAACCAAGTAATAAAACATATTCTAGGGAGATTTTATATTTATAGAATGTGTAAGATTTACACAAATTAGACCATAAAGCATTTCAGAAATGAATAAAATCCAATTTTTATTATATAATTCACTCATTTAAAAAGCTTCATTTTCACTCAAAACCTCTTTAGAACTGCATTTCAGAGGCATTCATAGTATTTCCTCTATTTATCCACTGCAGTATTCTACAAGACTTCCTATTTTTAAATATGTACATGTAAATGAATTGGTCTGACTTAGCAAAGAAGTCCACAGTAATGTTGTTTCTTTCCAGTATGACTGAACAAATTCTGTAAATAATATAAGCAAAAATCACAATGAAATCCAATGAAAGCAGAAATCACAGAACAGAAATCCAATGAATGTAAAAAAAATCACAAGGCAGAAATATAATGAATTTAACAATTTAAAATTCTAGAATTTAAAAGACAAAAATCCCATGAATTAAAAACTCACAGAACAAAAATCCAATGAATGCAGAAAACCACAAGGCAAAAATCCAATGAATGCAAAAAATCACAAGGCAGAAATCCAATGAATGCAGAAAATCACAAGGCAGAAATCCAAATGAATGCAGAAAATAACAAGGCAGAAATCCAATGAATGCAGAAAATCACAAGGCAGAAATCCAATGAATGCAGAAAATCACAAGGCAAAAATCCAATGAATGCAGAAAACCACAAGGCAAAAATCCAATGAATGCAGAAAATCACAAGGCAGAAATCCAATGAATGCAGAAAATCACAAGGCAGAAATCCAATGAATGCAGAAAATCACAAGGCAGAAATCCAATGAATGCAGAAAATCACAGAACAAAAATCCAATGAATGCAAGCAAAAATCACAGAACAAAAATCGAATGAATGCAAGCAAAAATCACAAGGCAAAAATCCAATGAATGCAGAAAACCACAAGGCAGAAATCCAATGAGTGAAGAAAACCAATGAATACAAAATCACAATGTAGAAATCCCAATGATTCCACTTTCTAATATTAACCGTTGGTGTAACAGTGGTGAAATAAACATGATAAGCACATAACTTGGAATAAGTGTTAATTTCACACTACTTCAGTATAATCTAGATCAAATACAGACATCATATAAATAAAAAGAGGAACTTTAAGGGTCCTTTGTTAAAGACAGTTTGAGAGTATGCTACTTACTGGCAGTAACAGAAGGATAAGTAAGCAAACACACAATCTCTGTAGTCTTCTTTATACAGTCGAACCTGCTTTGAAGGCAACCTCTTTATAAGGACCTCCTGCTTATAAAGGCCAGTAGAATTGTATCCCAATTGTTCTTTATTCATATTATTTGAACCTGTACATAAAGGCCACCTTCCCATAAAGGCCACTTTTAATGGTTCCCTTGAGTGGCCTTTATAGATAGGTTTGACCATATTTCTATTTTTTACTTTTTAAATATTAACTCACTATTACTATGATTACACTAAAGAAGAATGTCACAGGTTCATTTGTCACTATGCAACAATGCCAAAATTTAGAAAATCTCCAAAGTTAGACACTTAATAAACAGTCCAAAATAGTGTCTGGACAAACATAATGAATAAACTGACGGCATTACCTTGGGGATGTGTGGGAGTTAAGAATTAAGTGCAAGATTGAATGGCAAAAAAATGTTTATGATATCAATATGTAGTCATTTCATTAGAATAGGATGCCGCGGTGGCCTAATGGATAAGACGTTTGTCTAAACATTCAGGGTCTCTTACTGCTGTGAGTTCGAGTCCTGCTCAGACCACATGTGGGAAAGTGAATTTTCCTTGCTGTTGGCCATTACTGGTTAACCTGGTATCAGTATAATGAACTAGGGAAGTGGTATGCTTGTCTGTAGCGTACTGACTTGGTCAGCAAGCATCTTAAAAGTCACCCTGAGTGTGCGCTTGTACAAGGCAGACCATACAACACACTCGCAAAGTTGTCGACCAAGAATTATGATTTTCAGAACTGTAGTTCTGTGTGATTATACAAATGATTTTAGGACAAATATATTTTGAATATTGTTATTCAAAATCACTTTAATCTCTAAATGAGAATATATTTATGTGAGCTCATCTATTTCAGAAAAAAAGTGCAATGTCATGGAACGATAAATTCATGGGATGAACATCAAGCAATTTCCAACTCTTTCTAGTTGTAATGTGTAAAGTCATGTAATTAGTGAGAACTACGGTGGTTTTTTATCCCTCAGATTATACTCATTTTAATGTGTTTAATAGAAGTTAAAAAAAAATAATTCAGACATAGGTCACAGCAGGATTGAAAACTTATAAACAAATTAATGATTTAACAGGGTTTTTTATCAACTGAATTTTACCTTTATCACTTGAGGTTAGTTAAATAATTTCTTAAAGTATGCATGCTATGTACCTAGTTACCCACAACAATTAAAATGATCAATCTTTTACCATCAGAAGGTAGCACTGGTATCATTATTTACCTATACAGGTAACACTAATTAGGCAATTTCACCCCTACGCTTAAACAATTTATTTCCTACTGCAGCATTCCTAATGACAATTTAGAAGAAAACTTCCAATAAATCAAGGCATTACAGAATTCATAATGGCAGTTTAGAAGAAAACTTTCAATAAATCAAGGCATTATAATTACATAATTAGTTATGTAGTTAGTTTATATGGTCCATAAACACTGTTTGAAAATTTTTATATTTCTATAATTTATCACACTTGGGGTGTAACAATTTTCCAAAATATGCATTTTATGTATGTAACTCTACAAACTTCACACCATAATTACACAATTTGTTATCAATCTTGTACTGGAAGACAGTGAGTATTACAAGTACTTATATAAGCAAACAACATTGACCTGTCGGCTTGACCTTAAACTTAAATATTTAGTATGAATGAGTATATTTATCTTTAGGGAACCCACATGATTATTCCGTCTACATAAATCAGAAACACTAAGCACAGACTCTTCATGTATAAACTAGGAATTCTATTACCACCCATGTAATGACTGGATTCTTCAATATGAATATTCCCAAGGAAAGGTCAAGCTGACGGGTCAATGTTGTTTGCCTATATCTCACCTAAGGTAATCAGCCTTTATGGGTAATGAGGCAATATATTACAGCTATGTTCAAAGAGTTAATTTTCTACCTAAAATATTTACAATATTAATTTAATCTCCTTTAGTCAGATAACGCACTTTTCCGCAGATGATATGAAACAACCTAACCCCGTAAAACATGTGGAGTTATAAGAAGATATAGCGTCAAGAACAACTTCTGACAATAAAGCCAAGGTGTTTGTCTAGGTAAGGTATAAGTGCTTTTAAATATTAAGAGATGAGATGTGATAATGTCCCATGTAATTACCGATACCACTTGATACCATTCCGAGACCAGATATGGTACCACTTAGAAAAGATAGTGCCAACTACAATAGAACCTGTATTAAATGAATACCTTCGGGTCTGCTGAAGACCTAGACATGGACTGATACTACTCAGAGACCCAGATATGGTACCAAGCACTTAAAAGGTATACTCTCAAAAGATAGCTCCACCTACAGTAGAACCTGTACTAACTGAATACCATCAGGTCTGCTGGAGACCTAGACAGAGACTGATACTGCTCAGAGACCCAGATATGATACCAAGCACTTAGAAGGTATACTCTTAAAAGATAGTTCCAACTACAGTAGAACATGTACTAACGGAACACCTTCGGGACTGCTAGAGACCTAGACTGAACTATGTATGACGGATCTGGACTGGTTGTTGTTGTTGTTGAATGTTGCTTAACGTCGCATCAGCATTTTTTCAGCTATTCACGATGAGAACTATTTAATTAATCTCTATGGATCAATCTATAAACAATTTTGTGTATGCATGTGAAGTGCAAGTGTGTTGTATGGTCTGGTCTGCCTTGTACTAGCGCGAACTCAGGGCGACTTTTATGTGCTAGCTCACAGAGTCAGTACGCCACAAACAAGTGTACCACTCCTCCAGTCCATTATACTGATACCAGGTGAACCAGTAAAGGCCAACGGCAAGGAAAATCCACTTTCCCACATGTGGCCTGAGCGGGACTCGAACTCACAGCGGTGAGAGACCATGTATTTGAAGGCTGACGTCTTATCCATTAGGCCATCGTGGACTGGTATAGGAGAAATATGATATGGTACCAAGCACGTAGAAGGTACACAATTAAAAGATACACGAGATAGTTCCACATACGGTAGAACCTGAACAAACTGATGCCATCTGGTCTGATGGAGACTTAGACTGAGGTTTGAATGACAGATTTAGACTGGTACAGGGGAAACTTAAAAGATTTAAATATGAGGAAGATAAGATGGGATAATGTTTAACATAACTACTTCTCTACACTTTAAGAGCTCTAATAAGAATGAAATATAGATTATTGGTATATTTGAGTGAGTTGAGTAATGGTGTTTAATGTCCCAGTCAAGAATATTTCACTTATATCGAGATGTCGCCAGCTATAGGCACAGGTGCAGAAATTTTTTTAAAATCAATACGAAGTTTTGGTCTGCACTAAGATCTCTAAAAGATTTGTTTCTTATAATCTTAGTCAAGGAACTTATTTTTTCTTTTTATGTTTGGTGTTTTATACCCTAGTCAAGATTTTTTCACCTATATTGAGATCATGCAGCAAAAAAAAAAAATTAAATTAGTCATAATTTCAACAAAGCTTTCAGAAGGGCATAAGGAGAAGCAAGATTTCAGAAGGCCATAAGTGAGGTAGCAAAAAAGTTGGCATTATTACAAGGTTTTGCTGTAAAATTGACAAATTACAAAAGTGTCTGACCTACTTGGCATCATCTGTAGTCAATATTACACATCTATATCTGATGACCAATATGTCGGTAGACAAGACTCCGGTTTATTTAACGAGAAGATTTCTTTCTTTAACAAATCAATTGACTAATTACCCCTTTCGTTGATTACATTAACGAGAGATATCCTGGCTCATAAAACTGGCTACTCATTAAATGCTAATCGAGATTTCAGTCATTAAGAAAGCATTTTATGGAGAAAATTCTCATCAGATTGATCATCAATTACTGAAATGAACAACTAATGTCAAACCATTTGTATATGTAGGTTAAAAGTGGTCTTATATATACCATCTAGATGTGCTTATTACACAAATGTCACAGTTTTGTGTGAGCATGGATTTTTATGTTTGGATTGTGTCACTTATAATGAGACATCACCAGCTATCTTATATATATATCATTTAGATGCTCTTATTACACACATGTCACAGTTATGTGTGAGCATGGAGCTTTAAGTCTGGATTGTTCCACTTATAATGAGACATAACCAGCTAAAAGTGGATTTATGTATCAGGGATTTTTCTGGCTTTTGGGGAAAGGGACCTTTGAATGGAATTTGGAAAAATCAACCAACAAATCAATACTTTGGAAAAAAAAGATTCTATGATTTACTCATTTTGTCATCTTTAAATAATACAAGTAATCAGTGACAAAAATGGGATTTTGTCACTTTTCCCCTGATTTCTATGCAGAAACAATTATCAATTTTGAAATTTTTACCTACAAAATTGGGGAAAATGTACAATTTCTGTCATTGGGAATGGGTCCTTTTACCGAATCCTGTGAATGGACAGAATAACCCTAGTATATAAACTATCTAGCTGCTCTTCTTGTACAAATGTCTCAGCATGGAGTTGCAAGTCTAGATTGTTTCACTTATAATGAGACATTACCAACTAAAAGTGGTCTTATATATATTCTAACTTCTATTCTTGTACAAATGTCAAAATTATGTGTGAGCAATGGAGTTTTAAGTCTAGATTGTTTCACTTATAATGAGACATCACCAGCTATAAGTTGATTTGCAAAAATATACATCTTTGTAATTGCAACATTAGAAATGAGCAGCAATGTTTATTTTAGGTGCAATGCTTACCAAGACATGAGGAATTGGTTTTAAGATCTCAACTGAAGGTTTTATTGACTTTCATTTCTAAATGCCAAGTGCAAAGATTTTTTTTTTAAAAAAATAATCAATCACCACCCCTTTTTTAAGACTTAGCTATGCATGATTGAAATCCTGGTAATATTCTATCAACAACTGTACCATAGAGGTAACAACTATGAAAGGAAAATGAAATATACATGTGATATGCATACAGATATGATATATACAGAACAGACCTGTCGAAAGTTTAACACTGAGCTAACAAAAGTCCAAAATTCGATACAGAGTGGCCAAGATATGCATAGATAGTAGTCAAAATGCTGCCGAGAAATAGATGGCAAATGCTGCCAAGATACACATAGCTAAAGAGGGCCAGAGATGAAATGCAGATTCAGCACTAATTTGTTAGCTCAATGTTAAACTTTTGACAGGCCTGTACTGTATATACATACAAATCTCTTCACAAATGCGGTTATGATATATATAAATAAATCAGACATGATATGGTATATTGTTGTACATGTATAAAAATCACATTGTTTTAGGTAGAGTTGCCAGCCAGACATGTACATTTGGTACTACACTTTACACAGACAAAACCATATGTCAGATTTCATCATTTGACATTCTGTTTATTTTCTTTCACATAACATAAAATAATCAGGAATTTAATTTTTCTACAAGTGTTTGGCATTTATAGTTTATCGCTTCATGGAAAGCTGAATTCCAAATGTTTTATAAAAGCTGAGTACTGCTGAAAATTTACTACGCAAGGTCACCTCTGAATTTTAATTTCATGAAATCCAGCTTCACAAATTGTTTGCAGAAAGAGCTTTCTAAATTTAAGTTGAGTTGAGTAATGGTTAACGTCCCAGTCAAGAAATATTTCACATATATTGAGATATTGCCAGCTATAGGCGAAGGTGCAGAAATTTTGTCTGTGCATTGTATTGATGGCATTATACAGCAGGGTTCTTTATGGTGCAATGTCTACCATGACACAGGACCCCGATAAGTTCCCATCTGAAAGAATTATGACTATCATTTTATAATGCTGAGTGCTTGGTGAAAGAACAGTCACTACAGTAGTCTTGGGTCAGACACAGCCTGGAATCAAACCCACAACCTCCTACTTATGAGCAAGCACTCTACCAACTGAGCTACTGAGCAGTGGTTCTGAATTTGAGATTCTAATGATAATGGTCATAGCCTTATTTCCATCTTCATCAATTTTTCATTAATTGGTATTATGAAGAACCAGTTAAAATAGAGGTAGACCGTGCATGTTTCTCAAAACAGCATACAAAATCTATTCTTTCAATTAATTTTCAAATATTTATGTGGAGAGAGAGATAGAGAGACACACACACACAGAGAGAGAGAGAGAGAGAGAGAGAGAGAGAGAGAGAGAAAAGCACAGCTACAGACACGAAAAAGACAAATGGTAAGAAGTAGATTTGCTTTCAATAACACATTGTAAAAATTTATAAGCCAAAGTATTGAGCAGCAGAAAAATGGTTAAATAACTAATTACCTCTCTGACAGAGAGGAAGTAAGGAAGCCAAATGACAGTACCCAATTATAGTTTGTCTGGTTTCCTGTTGTAATATGATACTCATGAAGCTGAATTCCATCAAGTATCATTATACACTGGGTCAAAACTCAATTATTTCATTATGTATCATGTTGTATTTGTTGACTGCCAAAACACAGTAAAAGTCTGTGTACAAAGGACACCTGTTGACTACAGATGTCAAAATCCAATTAAATTTAAATAAATCAAAAAGGAAAACCTGCATGACGTATATAAACCACTATAATAGCTCAGTGGTAGAGTGCTTGCTTTGTATGTGGGAGATTGCAGGTTCGAACCCCAGCCTGATGTGACCAAGATTTGAAAATAGGTAGTAACTGTTCTTTTGCTAATCACTTGGCATTTAGAAATGAAAGTCAAGGTGTCCTTTTGAAGAGATCTCAAAAACCGATGCCCTGTGTCACTGCAACCATGGCACCTTAAAGATTAACCCTCCTGCACATTGCCCTGACCACACTGCAAAGGTAAAAATTTCGGCCACTTCATCTATAGCTGGTGACATCTTGATATAAGTGAAATATTCTTCAATCAATGCATAGTATATAAAGATCAACTGTGACATTTAAGTAAAATTTACAGTTGATCGAATCACATTATCTCAAACTTAGATAATATGTCTATTAGTCAAAATCAAGGTTCAGACAAAATATCTTAACATTTTACCAAAATTCTAGATACCTCTGACTTGAGATATCTCAATTTTTTTAATAATAAACAATCAAACCTGTCTATAAATGCCACCCACAAGGAAACTTGTAAAAGTGACCCTTATGGGCAGGAGGCCCTCTTATACTAGTTCAAATATCATTAATAAAGAACAATTGGGACAAATTTTGAATGGCCTTTAGAAGCAGGTGTTCCTTTTATAAAGGAAGTCTTTAAGGTAGGTTTGACTGTATACATGTAATATATAGAGGATCTTAGACAAGTGGGGGTTTAATATGAAATTTATTAAACGAGTTTAATAATTAAATATGCCACGAGCCTTGGCGAGTGGCATATTTAATTATTGAACGAGTTTAATAAATTTCATATTAAATCCTCACGAGTCTAAGATTCTATATATCACATAACTCAAAATACCGAGGCATAATGACATGTACAGTCATATTATTTGATTCCATATAGAAACAGACGATTTCTATCTAGGTCAGACAAATCACCTCCAAATTATCTGCGCAAGTAAGAATATAGTTCTATTTAGTTATAGTAAAAGTAAATTAATCACCTAGAAAAAAAGACATTATCAGTATGTAAGTTTAAATCATAATATTTTTCCGAATGCATCAAAATTATTTTTCAAAGAATCGGAAAGTCTTCAAAAGTCTAAAAATAAACAACAGACTGACACAGTTTTCATATGACGTCATTAGGCACGGCCACTACGTAAATCAGAAGCGTGATAACTGATTACGTCACAATCAAGTGATATGACATGGGTACCTGTGTAATACGAAAAACATTACACCGTTTTATTCCATCAATAAACAGGAGAGTTGTGTGATATATATATATATATATATATATATACACAAGCCAAATGATTTTTTTTTCATGAAAGCACAATTGAAATTAACACTTAATATGTTCCTGAACTTGAAGTTAAATGTCAATTATTTATTGTACATTCATTTTGCACTGTATTACTCTACTGACTCTAATTGACAAGGCTTCTTTAATTGAGTTCATATCAAATTACATATTATACCAGTATTAATTTTACAGCACTAGACGACCATTTCTGAATACAATTCTTCCTCAGTAGTCCTTGGACCAAAATTGTAAAACCAAAATTTTTTCAGGATATTGAAAAAATATCCAAAAGACCAAAATACATTTTACCAAATTTAGCTAAGGAAATCAAAGACATTCTAAATAGCAGTAAAATACTGGATGCTTTAACTTTTTACAAAGTTTCCTTTCTAAAATGGTTAGCAAGATCACACATTGAGTTTGTAACAATCAGCTATTATGGACATGAGTTTACATTTAATTTTCTAAATGTAATACATATCAAGATTATTATTAAAGGCATTTTTAACAAAATTTATTGAAACTAGAACTGTCTCTTGAGATCCAACATCTACAGTGATTTAATGTTTTCCTGTGACCTTGACCTTTCTGATATGACCTTGGTTCAAGGTCATGACACACCTTTGGACATTGAAGATTATTCATGGTTCAAGGTCATGACACACCTTTGGACATTGAAGATTATTCATGTGAAGTTTTAGGAAAGTAGTCCAAAGTAATTATGAAATATGGCCCAGACAGGATTTTACCAGGACAGACAGACAGACAGACAGACAAACATGTGATTCCTACATAAGTCCTGACTAGTAACAACAAGTAAACAACAACATGTTGTAAGTTTTGTATTTTTCAAAGCTGGTGTCTGTCTTTATCATTTTGATAAACTGGATGTGATGATCACAATCAAAGATATATAACCTCTGTTGATAAACTGTCATTCAAATCTCCCTTTATCTTCAACTTAGGGTAAGTCAAATTATTCTAATTTCCCAGAGGAGCTTGAGGTATTTAGACTCAACTGTATATCTCTCACTGAAAGATTATTGACTTTATAAACATCTTCACATATACTATCAGTGTAAGTAACATTTATTATTTAGTCCTAAAACTACGATGGCCCCTTTTAGCAGGTGAATATTACAACTAAGATGGCCCCTTTTTGCAGATGAATATTACAACTAAGATGGCCCCTTTTTGCAGGTGAATATTACAACTAAGATGGCCCCTTTTTGCAGGTGAATATTACAACTAGGATGGTCCCTTTTAGCAGGCGAATATCATACATTTACTGCCTTTGAGTGAGTGAGACATGAATATTTGTTCACCCAAATCAAGTCATATTTCCCAAGGACAAAAGGCGTGCGAGGGAATTATGATATTTCTATCCTGGCCATTGCTCATTCAATCAAATGCTTGTATTTATGAATGAGGTATAGTTTTACGAGGATGGTCTCTTTTAGCAGGTGAATATTACAACCAGGATGGTCCCTTTTAGCAGGTGAATATTACAACTAAGATGGTCCCTTTTAGCAGGTACAATATTGCAACTAGGACGGTACCTTTTAGCAAGTCAATATTATAACTAAGATGGTTCCTTTAAGCACATGTATATTACAACTACGATGGTCCCTTTTAGCAGGTGAATATAATGCATTTATTGAGTTTGAGAGATAGAGGTATGAACATTCGTTCACCCGCAACAAGTCATATTTCCTGAGGACAAAGTCAGATGGATATATGACTTGTTAAGGATAGACATTATATACCTGTCTTTATTACCAGGTGAATATGATTATCAGTCAGGTGTCAATTAAAAAGGTTTTACTGCAGAACACAGATGTGATGTTAATCAATATGTCACCAACAAACTATCTTATCTAATTTAAAAAGTCCACTTACAAAATGGTTCAACCCATACAAGGGAGGGAGATCCCACCCATACAAGAGAGGATGGTTCAACCTATTCAAGGGAGGAAGACCTCACCCATACAAGAGAAGATGGTTCAATCCATTTAGGGAGGAAGACCCCACTCACTAAAGAAATGGTTCAACCCATACAAGGGATGAAGGTCTTATCCATACAAGAGAGGATGGTTCAACCCATTCAAGAGATGGCTCCACCCATACAAGAGAGGAGTATTCAACACATACAGAGAAGGAGATGATTCATGACAAAAGGCACTCTGGATCTTTATACCACTCAGTCAAAGGAACTTTCTTAAGGATAAGTCCTATAAACAGGGAACTATTGTGTATAAAGTCAAACCTGCCTTAAAGGCCACCATTATATAATGGCCACCTGGTAAAATTTTATCCCCATTGCTCTTGATTCATGTTATTTGAACCTCTATTTAAGAGCCACCATACCATAAAGGCCACTTTTACTGATTCTTTTAAGTGATCTTTATAGAAAGGTTTGACTAAATGATTTCTTCTCAACTTTATTTGCTAAATGATTTCAACTCCATTCTGATATGTGTCCGTGTGACCTGGGTCAATGGGAGAGGTCATGTTACTAGACGGTAAAGATCAACAATCATATACATGTAATTAACTTCTACACCTCATTGATTACTTGTGTTGTTTTTATATGAGGCTATTTTGTTCTTCTAAATGTACATCTTGCCAAACCTGATGCTAATTTGTAATTGACCAATGTGACATTAATTCCAATAGGTCAACTTGAGAACAAGTAATATAGGATTCATCTATATACATAGTATGGGTCAAATTGATTATCGATTACATGGAAATATGTTCCAAATTGACAAACTTGATATCAAGTCTTCTATTTTTTCTTAACAAAGGTGTTTGACTTGGTGATGCATTTTTTGCACGTGTCAGATTTCACTTAAAATTATGTGAATAAAATAAGATTTTCAGTGTTTCACTGTAGTGTTAATTGATAATATTTACAATTGCAGTATCTTTGTTTCAATAAAGTATTTGACATTGACTATACTTTGCAACTTCATAGAGACATTGCTCCACGTGCTGACATGATGACGTCAGATGTCAAATGCTCTCGTTGACTGAGAAGATGCACCATCAGCGCATTTCAAAATTGTTTTCAAATTAACATAGAAAATGTGAGACAGCAATAAATTTTTATAAATATTGTAAATATATTCATCTTTTATGCAATTTGAGACAGCCCATTCTCCTTTGCAAGTTCATAAAGACATTGGAAAATTACCTTATTTCTTAATTAAAGATCTCAAGCTTTCTGTTAGCAAGAACAACCAATGGATGGACAGACTGACAAATACAGAGATTGGCAGACATAAAAACTTAACAACCACAACATATATATGTGGCACTGAATAAAAAGTAGAACCACTTACCTTTGAGACACCACCACTGCTGCTACTGTCAGTGGTTCCTGATGTGGCTGTGGAATTAATCGAAGTTAGAGATCCTCGTCTCTCCATTGGTAAATCAACCACTGAAGCAACATCAGCTTCCATTTTCCTGTAAATATACACATTACAGTTGATTAATAGAATGAAATAAAAAAAATCATTAAGTACATTTAAAGATCTAAACTTAAGTAATCATAATGTACTGCAAATTTGAAAATTTTTCCATATTTTCATATAAATTTGTAACCGTTACAAGACACATGTATCAAACTTTTCGCAAATATTTAATTTTGATATAAAAACAATGTCATTCTGCGAAGTGCAAAATAAATGTTTTCTAAAATGTCCCACAAAAACATTAAAGAGTGTTATTACATGCAGGGGTTTAAAATTCCCTGGGTCCGAGGTCTGGGACCTATTGATTTTACAATGGGACCTTTAATATTTAAATTGTAAAAGTCTGACAGACCTGCAGCGTAATTTTTACCAGGGCAATACTACTTTTTTTTTAACTTAATTGCACATTGACTTTTCCATGTTGATATTGGACTTTTAGATCTTTATGTGGGACCTGCCAAAAATACAGGCCAAAGGTCCTGGACTTTCCATTAACAAGAGGCCCAATAGGGCCTGTACCGCTCACCTGGGCTGTTTACAGCACAAAAACACAATAAATACTACATTTAAGGAGCAATAACTCTGATGTGGATATTTAGATATTTATGAAACTTGCTACTCGCATCTGTGACCTTGACCTTCAAACCAATGACCATAATCTATATACTAAAATGATCATTGCATCAATACCAACAATATTCTAATATACATGCCTATACAAAAAGTTCATAGTTTTCAAGATAATGAACCTTTTTCGTATTGTTTTGCAACTGTGACCTTGACCTTTTGACCCATGACCTTTTTCTATACATCAAAATGATCGTTGTATCAATACCTACAACATTCTAATATACATGCCTATACAGAAAGTTCATAGTTTTCAAGATAATGAACCATTTCAGTATTCTTTCGCATCTGTGACCTTGACCTTTGAACCAATGACCTTAATCTATATATCAAAATGATCTTTACACCAATTCTAACAATATTCCAATATACATGCCTATACAAAAAGTTTATAGTTTTCAAGATAATGAACCATTTTGGTATTGATTTGCTACTGTGACCTTGACCTTTGGACCCATGACCTTTTTCTATACATCAAAATTATCGTTGTATCAATACCTACAACATTCTCATATATATTCTTATACAGAAAGTTCATAGTTTTCAAGATAATGAACCATTTCAGTTTTCTTTTCCATCTGTGACCTTGACCTTTAAACCAATGACCTTAATCTATATATCAAAATGATCGTTACATCAAAACCAACAACATTCCAATATACATGCCTATACAAAAAGTTTAGTTTTCGAGATAATTAATAATTTTGGTATTGTTTTGCTACTGTGACCTTGACCTTTGGACCCATGACCTTTTTCTATACATCAAAATGATCATTGTATCAATACCTACAACATTCTAATATACATGCCTATACAAAAAGTTGATAGTTTTTGAGATAATAAATAATATTAGAAAAGTAAAAAATTAGGTCATGACCTTCATAATTGACCTTGACATCATTTTGAAGGTAATTACAAGAATATGTCAAAACTGAAAACCCCATGTCATTATCTGGTCATATAGTCAAGTTATAACAATTTAAAAATATTTTACGATTTTTTCAAAATTCAACGCAAAAACGCGTAACCTATTTTTAAACCAAATTTCATGAAATGAACAAACTTAAAGGTTAAGACTATGTAGAATCCAAATATCACATCAGTTTTTGCCTCCAATGAGTGGTTCAACAGAAGAAGATTTTTTTAGGTTTTGTCTATTTTTAGTAACAGCGGCCATCTTGGATATTCGATCGCCATGATTTGAACAAACTATAGTTAGACTCTGTCAAGGACCTTCCATGGCAAATTTGGTTTCAGTTGGCCCAGTAGTTTTGGAGGAGAAGATTAAAGTTTACTGACGCACGGACGCACGCATGGACGCACGCACGGACGCACGCCTCGCCATGCCATAAGCTCACATGGCCTTTGGCCAGGTGAGCTAAAAACATAATCTTGAATCCCTGCAGGTACAGCAGTGAATCCCATTTCATACACAGCAATACTTACTGTTGTTTGTAGATAGATCCTAACACAGGTTCCTTGTTAGCTCTGAACATCGGCTCTAAGAAGGTGGGTTGTTTAGTTCGGAGGGCTTCATGTATATACTGCATCCTATCTTGCATTAACTCCCTTAGTTTCTTCACCCAAACTTGTTTACTTTCCAGTGAGGAAGACTAAATAGACATATATTAATAAGTCACAAAGGTGTTCAAATTATGACAAGTAACTAACAGAAAAAAATAATTTAGTGAATCTTATAGATGTTGAAAGGTGGTGTGTTGGTGGTGGTAAGAATGGTCACACCTATCATCAATGTGGCTCGTGTGTGGCTTCCACCGTTATAGGTGAAGAAGTAACTTCATGAGAAACTTGGTTCTCTTTTATCGTTTTAAAAATAAAATTAGGCCCCATATGTACACACTTAAACCTGGTTCAATTAAATACAGTTAATCACCCTTCTATGTTTAAGTTGTGAAAATAAAATGAAAACAAAAAGAATTCATAAACTCTTATATGACAGGCCATATAGTTTTGTTTTAAATGCCAAATACAGTTGACTCTCGTTATCTCGAACTCGACGGGGAAATGCAAAAAGTTCGACTTATCCGGAGTTCGAGATAACCGATGTTAAAAACAACAACAAAAGGGAAGTAACTCGTACACGCCTACCGGAAGTCGCTTCAGGTTTTATCTTGTCAAACTGTATATTGCCGTTTTCTCCTATATCGTATGTATTCAAACATGATATATAAAAACTGCATTATTTATTATTTGTATTTATAATTGAGAATGTAGTATATAAAAAATCGGGAGATTATCTGTTACTTGTTATTAGCCGACAAATAGTGGAGTCGGCTTTGGTCTCCATACCAGTTTCGCTTTGTGTACTTTAATCACCCCAAGCTTCCGGTTGTATTGAGTAATGTTCACATCACACGCTTTCGGAAGCCATGTTCAGCTTGGCAGTAATTATAACACCTGCTAATCTCCTTGATGGTTTAATTGCTTATGCAAGGGATAATAATTAAGGGCTTAAGGAAATTGTGAGGTCAGTGCAATGTTGTAATTTTAAAATCAACACGAGGCTGACAGTCAAATATTTTATTTGTGTCGGAATGTGTTTTTTCTACCAAAAAAATCTGTAGGCGCTGACAAGTTTGATTTCTCAAAATTTTTTATTCGAGTTAACTAAATTTTTTGTTCGAGTTAACGAGTGTAATTTTCCTAGGATTTTCATTCAAGGGGACGAAAATATTGTTCGACATATCCGATAATTCGAGATATCCGAGTTCGAGATAACCGCAGTGATTTTGGTTTAATAAAGAACAACTCTGTTCGGACTTTTTAAAAAAGTTCGAGATATCCGGTAGTTCGAGATATCCGAGTTCGAGATAACGAGATTCAACTGTATTGAGAATATTGCAAAATAGTTTTGAGTCAAATTTTGTATTACAGTCAAACCTATCTATAAAGGTCAACCAATGGAACCAGTAAATATAAAAGTGATTTTCAAAGCTATGATGTTTAATTGAAACTGAACTACAACCTATTCTTGAATATGTAACAGAAAATCTGGAAGTACAGGGATGAAGCTCAACTATTTTGAGTTAGGGGCCCAGTTCACTACAGAAAAGAAGTTGTAATAGTAATAAATAGCTAGAATGTTTAAACATTTACGGGCCCAGACTGATTTTTAGTAGCCATGGGCTACTGGGCTCCAGCTAATCTTCATCCCTAAGTACAACCCAGAGAGAGGAAAAAGTGTATAAAGGTTACAGAAACAATCTCTAAAATATTCCCATGCATATATGATTAAATGGTAGGGAAGTCAATACCACAATTTGGTGATTTAAAAAAAATATCTTCAATACTGATAGGTTATATAATGATTTCCATGGCAATAGCAATACTTCTGCAATTGCCATCATGGAAATACAAGATTCTTTCCTAAGAGTCTGTCAGTTCTGGTATGTTGGAGGAAATTGGAATGACCAGGAAAAAACAAACAATCTTTAACAAGCAAACTTTTTCACACTAGTAACTATCCAAGTAAGGATTATAACTGAGGCAGTGAGAGGCCCTTTGATCTGGAAGCAAACACTTTAGACCACCCACCAATGCCCGGGAATGTTGGAGATAGACATCACAAACCACTCAGTCAAATAACAAAAGACAACATGCTGACCAGTGAAGATACGCAGTAAAGAAAGCCTTTCTAATGTGTGGTCAACCTGGGTTAAATTAGCAACCAAAGGCCTTACAGCTCAACCTCTTAATTCAACTAGATAGAAAATATAAGAAAGTCAACAGTATGTCAAGAAAGTAGGAATGATATATGTGTAGAACCTTACATTATAATAAAATAAAATATTTTAAGTTTTGAAACTTATGTTTGTGGTATACAGTATCTGTTTAGTAATATAATAAATATATACAACAAAAGAACTTAACAAATAAAGTACAGACCTGCAGAAAGTTTAAACATTAGGCTAACAAAAAAGAGCCGAAGCTTGACTGTCAAGTGGCTGGCCCAGATATGGATAGCTAGCTGTTAAGTAATACTTACCAACTGCCATTAAGTTGACAAAATATATCTAAGTAACTAGGAACCAAGCTGAACTGCCTACTGGTACAAATTTGTTAGCCTAGTGTTAAACTTACAACAGTTTGGTACTCTAAATATATGTACAGGAATTTATAATCAATTAAATTAAAATGAATAAAAAAAGTATTATGGTATGTACAATTTGAGAGGTAAAGTGGTATAAAAGTGAGGTTAACCTATGTACCATATGATACCTACTGAGCTACCATATATATACAAACTTATACAGAATCACCACCCTTATGGGGGTTGGTGATGGTAGAGTCTGCTAGTGGATTCAAAAGAGTTCTGAACAACTATAGAACCATAAAAGACTATTATTAATTAACAAACAGAACATACAACACTTTACAGACTGCTATTGAAATTTTATTGTATTGACTAGTTTCGCCAACTAGGTCTGGGTCTTCAGAATGTTCCAACAGTCAGCAACACTAGTCGATGCAATGGCAGTCTGCAAATTGAGGTATGTTCTGTTTATTAATTATATAAAAACTTGTGATGAACTATAGTTATGGAAATCTTTCATATTACATGTTATAGCTGGAAAAAACTGACATTTTTGAGAAAACATTAATACCAGAAGACATAACAGCTACAAAGAAATGTGAAGTGCCTGGTATCATATGATACTAAGGTTAACCTCATCTTGTATAGTAATTTATTGGAAATTGTTTATGTTTTAGGATTACAATGTATCTTACCATTATTTTTATACCATATCTGTGATATCAATTAATAACCATATCTTTTATCAAGAAGGAAATTAAATATATGTGAAATTATATTCTGTGTATTGACAATATGTGGTGTGAGATAAATAACTGAATTTACACATGACAACCTAAGGGAAGTAACTACTATACTTTGTATCTTGTAAAACTGATTGCTAACCAGGGGTCAGATGTTCAAAGCCTGATTAATTTAATAAATTGATTAGTCAAAATTTGCATTTACATAATTTCAGATATACTGTTAACTTAATGTTCAAATGTTAAAAATTAAAAAAAATTCCATCAAATTTAAATTAGTGGTAAAAATAATACCTCTAAAAATAAGTAATTGGCACAAAAATATGCTTCCCGTGTACATAAAAGTTTTTTATTTGTATTCATTTTGATTTGTTAATGTTTGTACTTCTGGAATAAAGATTATTGGGCCAGTTCAAAGTTACAGAGTAATTTGTACCTAAAATTCCTGAAACAAAGGGATACACAGGTAAAAGTGCTACGCATAAAAATCATGAAAAAATTCATGAGAAATTCGCAAGAACTGATAAATTGATGTGCAATTTTCGTATGGATTTCACATGAAATTATACATGTAAATCTCATAATTTTTTCATGCGAAATTCGCATTCACAAAAAAACGTAAGATTTTGACATGTTTTTCATGTGAAAATCATGTGGAGAGTTCAATGCATGATTTTGGTGCATAGCACTTTAACCCGTGATATATATAACAAATTCCATTGTTACACTGGACTTGAAGTAGTCAGGTTTTTATTACTGGAGGCGAGACAATAACTACTCACTTTAAGTATAATCCTACAGTCTGATATCGGAACTCTACCAGTCCATAACGCAAACTTTGTTTCATCTCCTTCTATATGCTCTGTTATATTAACTTCCGAAATCTGAGAAAAAATGGACAAATACAGTTAAAATCAGTATATTTAGTACTAACTTCTGGCAGATTACATTCATGCGACTTACTAAAGAATTTGTCATAACCAAATGAATAAGCATCTCCAATAAAACAATAGATGGGTGGTAAAGGTATGACAGAAACTTAGTGACTTGTTTTACAATACAATTTTTAAATTCCATTCTTTCTACATAAGCTTAGAATAAACACACAAATAGTACAAAAATACTCATATTCAGATTAACTCAAATAGTGATGGTGGAGTTGTGTTTTTATCCAGTCAAGATTATTTTACTCCTATTGTGGCTGCCAATATTTTAAACTGAAGTACCCAGAGTAAACCATTGACATGAAAACAGGCAAAACTTTCTTACACTAGCATCTGTAGCAAATTTGATTCAAACTTTAACTATGAGAGGCACGGTGATATGTATATTCATAAAGATATTGATATGTTTCACCATACAATCTAGATTTTATCATTTTTAACCACATAATAATTGTTATTTTGTATAAAATTATTAAGATCATGAGAAATGGTAATACTTGTTAAATACTAGTTTGAAAACTCATATATCTAAAATTCTAATAGACTAAGCTAACTCAACCTATATTTTAATTGTGTTGACATACATTAGAATTAACTGATTTTGGACTTGACATACATTAGAATTAACTGATTTTGGACTTGACATACATTAGAATTAACTGATCTTGGACTGAGTTAGGAAGCAGGAAAACGACACGACAATAAACTATTATCTTGTTAAAGTTAAAGTCTGTCCCGAGCCATTAGGCCCATCAGGCCGGAGCTTATCCCGGTTTCGGTGGCGATAAGCGACTGAGAGTACAAGACTCTCCCCTGAATGGGACGCCGGTCCATCGCAGGGTTAACCCCCAGCATTTTACTGGTACTTTCAGCTGAGTGAACTGGAACAACGTGAAATTAAGTGTCTTGCTCAAGGACACAACACATCACCCGGTCCAGGGATCGAACCCACGACCTTCGAATCATGAGTCCAACGCCTTAACCACTAGGCCACGCGCTTCAACAACTATTATCTTGACTTACCATTAATTTAAATTTATGCACATATTTAACTTTTCCATTACTATCCTTTACTTCTTTGGCGAATACCAAACACACATCAAATAAAAACAAATGTCTCTCTCTTCCTTTCTTAATTAATTGTTTAGGTTCCCACACTGTAAACGTGTCTTGTAGACAGACTTCTCCGAGAGCCTCTAAATCATCCTCTAGTCCTTCTAACATACTTATATGCATGGCATCGTTAGCCTTCTTAGGAACACTCATCATAACTTCTAAACCATCCTGAAATAATACAAACCAAAGTCAATAAAATTTGTCTATAGAAATAGGCCCACTAGCAGTGTGTTCAATCTAGAATGGGCCCCTGCACCATTGACTTCTGTATGATAATTCAGGGATTTTTCTGGGTATCCACAGGGTCCGGTAAAGGGACCTTTTCCCAATGCAAAAAAACATACATTTTTCCCAATTCTGTAGTAAAAAATTCCCAATTAGCTATGTTTATCAATTTTTTGAGAAAAAAAATTTCACAAGATCATCAACATCATATTTGGAGGATATCTCGTTCTGATAACGATTTCAATCTATATTAACCCACATTTTGCTGGATGATTTATATAGAGACATAAGAGACAGCGCTATTTTGCTGTGAACACCGATATAACTTGTTCAATTACCAGTGTTCTAGTGGTCTAGAATTTCTAATATGTTGTTGTGATTTTTCCCAAATTTACATTTTTGTTGAGCATTTTCCCAATTTCATCCCAAGGTCCTTTTCCCAAAAAGGTCAGAAAAATCCTTGTAATTTTGTCTTCCAAAAATACTGTGTCTGGGCCAACCATGTCCCATCTTTTTAGTCTTAGTTGAGTCTTGGGTAAATCTGGTTCTACCTCTCTTTCATTCATTATATATTGTTTCTTTGACTTAAACCAACCCGTTACAGGTTGCAAGACATAATATGACATGCATTAATAAGTGGTGTGGAGCTTGGCTGGTAGAGTGCTTGCTCAATAAGTGGGAGGTCATGGGTTCCGACCCCGACCGGGTCTGACTCAAGACTTGAAGGTGGGTAGTGACTATTCTTTCACCAAGCACTCGGCATTATGAAATGAAAGTCACCATTATTTGGAATGGGAACTTAAAATGAAGGAAGTCCCATCTCACAATAGCTACAGTTCAAGACAATGATATTTCAGCACTCTTGCTAGTATCAGTAGTACTCTGGGCTATGATACTGATTATGTAAACTTATTTAATTTTGCATGTATTCATTTTAGAGGTATATGAAATTTAGATATATCCACATAGTTTAATTTTTATGTGTTTAAAAAATGCACCGCAAGACAAGAAGAATAATACAATTTTCAATGGGAATTAATTTTTGGGCAAATCAAATGACCACAAAATAAGCAAAAATTAGTGCACTGCAAAAATAAATACATTAAGAGTAAACAGCCTATACAGACATACCTTTATTTCTCCTGTATGCTCCTCACAGCAGGATAATAAATCCTTTAACAATAACTGGTATTTGGTAATTCTTTGTACTGGTTTGATTAAGTAGGAAGCTAATGGTTCATTTAATTTATGTTTAGACTGTAACTCCTGTTGATAATAAAATACAGGTACAATTTTACTAATCATTCAATAATAATATCACCCCCTCCACCAACATCTACAAGGGTTTAATGTCCCCCCCCCCCCCCCCCCCCGGACCTTAACCTTTCCAATATGACCTTGACACACCTTTGGACCATAAAGATTTTTCATGTGAAGTTTAATGGCAGTCGTTCAAAGCAGCTATGAGATATGGCCCGGACATGATTTTACACAGACAGATGGACAGAATGACATGGTGATTCCTATATACACCCCTCAAATTAGTATGTGGGGGGTATAACAAGAGTAAAACTTGATACAGCAGCTATCCTCTACATAAAGACTACATGTTTATTATTAGTGTTGATGGTCTCTTGTGTCATATAGGGCCTCTATATAAGATCATTTTGACTTAAACCAAAAGGTCTAACGAAAGAATTAAAATATTTAAAATTGTATGTCAACAATAAAACGTTCTCCATAGATATGGCCGAGTGGTACTGTCACTGGCTTTTGAAGGTATGGGTTGTGAGTCTGAACTGAACCTCACTCGGGACTTGGAAATTTTCTGAGTTGATTTTCATCTCCTATTCATTAGAGCTGTAAAAAGCTTAATACTAGAATCTAGAATAGTCTTTTGGTGAGACTCAAAAACGAGGTCCCGTGTCTCAGTGCATGCTAAAGACACCTCTGTAGAGTTAAAAAAAAAGAGCAGGTCACATGTGGCCGCTACAGAGGACGCTAACAACTAAAAGTGATAGAAATAGACTGAGCAGTGTAAGTAAGTAATGGGTATAAGAATGTTCTATTGTACTTAGTACTGAAATGGATAAAATATAATAAATGGTAGTTACCTCAAAGTATGTAGAAGCTTGTTCTACTAGAAGTTGGTTGGAATCTGGTTTATTTTTACAATAAAACACATACATGGTAAACTTCTCAGCCTGTAACAAATATAAAGCAACATCAGCAAATATTTCAGACAATATGTACTATACAACAAAGGACACAATCAAAAAAACAAACATATCTAAAACACAATCCTAAAGCAGAGTAAAAACTTTAAAACTGGCAAATTAAGTAAAATTGGGAAGTGAGACCAGGTGCTCTGGAAGGATAAATGACACAGTGAAAATAAACATTTCTTAAATGGAGAACAACAAAATATAATAGGATTTTTATTTGAAATCTTTGATATTTTGACTAGTGTTAAAGTTCATCAAAATTGGTTAACAAACATTGCAGCTATTTATATCAATTGGTAAGACTGATTTTGCACCTGTGACTTGTGAATTCGTTATGTTACATAAAGTCACTCTACACTCTAAAGACTCTATACAAGAATTCTGCTGTGTTTTAACAATACTGATATTATTTCTAAAAACTTTTAGTTAATTTCATATACTGCCGCCATCAGATCATGAATTATTTATACTGCATTAGATGTCAAACAGTACTTACCCATGTAACAAAACAATGACCAACATCTTCTGGCATTGTTTCATATTTTTCAAGTTCTTTTAAAAATACCCTGAAACATTTATATATTGTGTTAATTAATGTATGTGATAATGATATCAATAAATTATTAAGTTCATGTAAAACTGCTTTTAACTATAATTTAAGGACATCACAGAGGTTCTTTCATCATGTGCTAAAATAATCTACTAGTTTCTGTCAATTCCAATGGACAATGCTAGTCATGTAGTGACCTAATATAGTCCATATCAGCCGTTATAGGGTCAGGCCAATTCTATATCCAACCAATGAGGGTTATTTCCCTTGACCAATGTGAATGGTGACTGCCTAGTAGTAGTATGTCAGATTTATCACAAACATTTATGGACAGTAGTAAAGATGTGGTGATAACAAAATGTTTCATTTCTATGACCAATAGTGCATTTTGTTGATATGAAATTTACTGACCCTGTATAATCCATATTAAGTCACCAACACAATGTGTAACTAACAATACATATTATTTATAGTGAGATAAACATATTGTTAAAGCACTATGATTTAAAACTAACCTGTTATGGAAGTCATATATTTCTTCTATATTACCAAATATAAGTCTGTGTTTACCATTGATACCAGCTGGAATGTTACTGTTACTGTCTATCATCTCATTTAAGTAGCACTGAAAAAAACACAAACACAAACATATGTTACATTTCTGAATAAAATGGTTAAATCATCAAAATTATTTTCACATAATTATATAGGATAATCACATAGAATTTTGAATCACAGAGCCAATGTGATTGACCTGGATTGACTGTAATGTTCATTTATCTAACATTAGACTAGTTTTTCTATTTGATTTGACGAAATACAAGTTTTATCGAACACGAATGATACAGAATCTTGTATCACCACAGTGTGGTGATACAACATTGGCGGTAAAGCGTGCGTGCACTTTCTCATTGTGACGTCATTAGGGAGTCTTCGATTTGTCAGTCATAACATAGTTCAGTGGTTTTCTGTGGCAAAATGTATTTGTTTATATAAAGTATTGTTTTTTTAATATTTTAAATAACCTAATTGGAAATGTTAGATAAAAATATTATATACACAGTGTATAGGTACATCCCTTCATATGAGGTTTTGTCCTTTTTTCATAGCTGTATCACTACTCGTCACGCAAGCGCCACTCGTAGTGATACGCCTACGAAAAAAGGACTCGATACTGAGGGTTGTACCTACACACTGTGTATATAATATGTATGTATACATGTGTATCAGAATACCCTGTAAATAAATAGGAAAAATAACTGATTATAGGAAACCTTGATTCATTGCCACCATTTGTTCAGTCTGAGTTTGGCATTATAATGAGGTTTGGCAATTAAGTCAGGGGAAAAAATTAATATGAAAGAAATAGGTCTTGGACTTCAATTAAGTGTATATGCATTATAGTGAGGTTTTAATGTAATATGTTTCATCAAGGCCACTAAAGAAACATGTATGTCTTTATTCCACATCTTTGTTACATGTATAAAACTATAATTAAAATTGTAGACCATTACTTAAATTAAACAAATACAGTAAAACCTCGATTCATCGCCACCATTTGTTCAGTGAAATTTTGGCGTTATAAAGGGGTTTGGCAATAAATCGAGGGAGGCGGATAAAGAAAAACATAAACAAAATAGATTTTGGGACTTCAAAATAATGTGGCGATAAGCGAGGTGGCAAAGTTATCGAGGGGCATTATAACGAGGTGTTACTGTATATACATCCCATTATTTCTATGTGTTATATTTATCAGACAAAACAAAAACTTAATAAACAAGAAGTTATAACTGCAATGGGACAATATTTCATGTGTTCTTTAAATAAACCCCTACTGGGAAATCCATGTTTTCCCGACCATGTGCATGATCAAAATAACCAATGTCACATTTACCCCAACCAATGACTGCTCCTGTGAGGTTTCATAAAGATATGTTCAATAGTTTATGGGAAAAGTGGTAGATAAAAGTTTGGCAGAAGAAACAGAGTAAACACTATATGTCTTCCACGTTGTTTGAGGGATATAATATACATACCTTTATACATATTTCTAAGTCTTTAACATAAGTCCTTTCTGTTTGAAGTAATTCTGCCATAATGAATCTGAAAAACAGATTTTACTAATAATTTCTGACAATATTTAATATTTCATAGATTTCAGACATGTTCTGAAGGACTCTTCTGACTAAATCAACTATTTAAAGTGACTATCTATGTTTGTATGTTCAAAATTCCCTGGGTCTGAGGTCCGAGGACTATCGATTTTACATTGGGCTCCTTTGATATTCAAACTCTAAACGTCCAATGGCCTTCCATTTTTTATCAGGACAATCCTATTTTTTCTATATGATAACATAATTGCACATGGATCTTAAAATTTTAATATTGGACTTTTAAAAATTATGTGGGACCTACAAAAAACAAAGCACAAAAGGTCCTGGACCTTCCATTACAAAACATAATTTTGGACCTCTAACTATTAAATCTAATGTCATTTAACAAACCAATCATGAAAACTTGCTTTGGTCACGATTCTATTTTCTTACAGGTAAATGTTCTCTTATACAATCTAAATTTTCACTTTTCTTGACTAACAATACAACTGTGAACAGGCCAGGGCTAGTCCATCCTGATTTCATGTCATGAAGCATCTAAGTTTGACAACAATCAAACAACAAATCCCAGCTTTTCTGCTAGTGCCCATTTATCAGGTAGATTAAAAAGCATACCACAAAATTACATTGCAAGAATTCAGTAACTCTGAAATCCGGTGTTCATGAGCATAATTGCTCAGTCATTCACATTTTTCAGAGAGAAAATACTATGTGTGTTGAATCAATATGTCATATTTTAATATTGAGGTCTTGCTAAGTATAAAATCATATTGTCTGACATATTCTGTACTTGCTAATTATAATTTCATAATATTTGACATACTCTCGTCTCTTAGCGGATCTGCGTTTTTCTTCCATTAATTCTTTTGGTCTGTGTTGCTGTATTTTATCTTCAATAGAAGAATCACTGTGTCTCTGTTCTTCCTTCTCTTTCTGTTCCTGAAAATGAAATATAGGTCAATATTACTGCAAAGCAAGACCCATGAATAACAGATTAAAACAATACACACTAAGCCAGAAATATTAACATGACAATTACAAATATGAAGATGAATGAATTTATCTCCTTAATATGGACATGAAAAGACCTAGCATTTTTGCTTTAAACTTTTTTGGACCCACAACTAGTTCAGGTGTCCTACCAGTTTTGGGATACAAAGATACAGGAAAAATAGAAACATGGGGTCAAAACTAAAGGAGTTTTCACTAAAATTATAAGAATATTTTTAAAGAGTTTACACATAAAATATACATCCATGGCCTCCTTTTGGGTTTCAAATAAAGCATATACATGTAGGTGTAATTAGTGTATCGTCATATTTTTAAAATCATGCCGGTTTATGATTTTTTTCATTACAATTATCCAAATATTAAAATAGACTGGTTGTATACTTTGCCATCAGATCATGGACAACCTACAGTGGCAGAGTGTTAATAAACATGGACGGGTATAAATAATGCATACAGGTGTAAGTTGCATATTGTCGTATGTGTATAATCACCCCTGCTCACGCTTTTTTTCATCACAATTACTCTAGTATCAAAACAGACAACCAGCTGACAGACATATACAAATTACATGACATACCTCTTCTTTGACACCAAGTGTTGTCTCTAGTTTTTGTCTATATTTCTCCATTCTTGATGCAAAATCTTTATACCGCTTATCTACAGCAGCTCTCCATTGGACAATGGAATTAGCATGCAGGTTACCCTTGGCAACAAAACCATCAGCCAATGAAAGAAGGAGTTTTACACTTTCTTTTGTCTCCTGAAATATAAATGATTCTCATTCATATATGTGAATAAACAATTTGTCAGTTCCATGTAGTGTTTTGTTATTTGGTTTGCATATTACAATCACAAATATCAACAAATTCCAACAACACGGAATTTCAACAGAAGGCAATCCTTGACAACTTGACTGGTTCTCAATCTATGACGTATGTGGAAGGTCGTGGGTTCGATCCCTGGCCGGGTCTGACCCAAGACTTGAAAGTGGGTAGTGACTGTTCTTTCGCCAAGCACTCGGCATTACAAAATGAAAGCCATGGTTCTGTCGGATGGGAACTTAAAATAAACGAGGTCCCGTGTCATGGTGGGCTTGGCACGTTAAAGAACCCTGCTGTATAATGCCATCAGTGCAACGCACAGGCAAAATTTCTGCACCTTCACCTATAGCTGGCGACGTCTCGATATAAGTGAAATATTCTTGACTGGGATGTTAAACACCATTACTCAACTCAATCTATGACATTAGAGTCTACTTGACAACAAGTTGTTCTGAATTTAGTTTTGTCCAGTCTACCACTTATGACAAAGATCATTTGTAAGGTCAAACTGCTTATGAAATGGAGCAAATCAAGTATTGCGATGAAACTTGCACTTACATTTAGTTGGATTTTTGCTTAATGTAGACAATTTCAACCTAAATCAATGTTTCATAAATTATTTTTATTATCAGGAATAAACTTTTAAAGGGTTTTTAAAGTTTTAACTTGTAATAATGGAGACAGTAATTGTGGTTTACAGACACCATCATCATCTTGGTATCTAACCAGGTCTTCATCCCAAGACTATAGTGTTTCCACAACCCCGCAACTGATTAGAGTCAACTTTTGACTGCATGATAAACACAAAATTAACAAATACACAAGTGTGTTACTTCTTTATAATTTTACTGACCTGTGACTATTATTATCAACAATTTGAGTAATGAGTTGCTTACTGAAAACACTAGATATAAATTGTTTAACAAAAGATACCTTTGCTCTGCTTCTGAATTCATAATACTCCTTAAGTAGTGCTTCAGTTTCCTGAACATTGGCACCACTGTGTGTATGCGTTGACAAGTATGCCTCTCCATAATCTCTAATCCAATCAATTGCCTACAGAATAGCAAAAATAATGCAAATTATAAACTTATATGGATTCATACAATTTTATGTACTTTGTGCATTCAATCCTCCTTACATAGGGACAGATTGGCCAGTCTTATTCTTGCATTGCAAATAGGTTTGATATGATACGCGAGGGAGGTTAATGTCCTCTTGGTGCCTAGTGTCACATATTGCTTCAATCAGGAGACCGATAAAGAAATTAAATCTAGACAAAATGGAATTGGGAATTTGAAAAAACATATCTAATTTGACAATCTTTCATTTCAAACAGTGGTTATAAGGGTATATAATTGCTTTTAACAAATGAAAACTTACTTTACTTTGATTTAATGGTACAAATTTCAAGACCATCTCAGCATGTTGGTCAGAGATAAAAGTATTGATAATTAGTTGTTCTTGTCAAATTTCAGTCAAGGATGCACTATTAAAAGATGACTATTTTTACAGTTTTTTTTACTTAAATGACATTGAGTTCTTACCTGTTTAGCACTTTGTTCAAACAAAACATATTGATGACACTGTTCCAGTTTACGTTTCTTCACAGTCCAGTACTCTATGACTATATTCTCTTGTTGAAGTAACTGGTCCAGTGTTGCTGTAAAAGTAAAATGAGTTTCTAAATTACAGCACAATGAATAATCTGAATAATGTATAAGAGATATTGCATCATGATGTTTCTCGTTCCTAGCGATATGAAGTTAATATGAAGTATATATTACTGATATGTAAAATTTGACAGAAACTGACAGTTGTGTATAAACTCAGTCACCAAACTTGCACCAGAATGCATCAGAAATTTCTAATCTCAAAATGTTAGAATATTATAAGTATAGAAATAGTTTTCTACTATTCTCAGAACTCCCATCTTAATTCTTGATTATACAAATAAGACCATTTTATTGGTTGCTTACATAATAATCAGTACAAATATGAACACTTGTGGTTTCTTTGATCTTAACATAAAAGGGGAGGTAATTCCCTTACTTATAACATGTTCTCCCTTGATAGCACACAAAATAAAATACTACAAACAAATGCAGTGAATTAGAATCCCCTGCCAGTAGGTACTTTTCAGTCAAAGGGCAAACCAACTCTGGTTAATGATATGCTCAACTCCTATCAATGTTGATGCTTTGCACAAGTTTTGTACAGTAATGCTTCATAGTTTTGGAGAATTACTCCATACAAGATATCTGGATGGATAGAAAGATGGACAAAAGGATAGAGGGACAGAACTTTAAATTTAATATCACCATCTTTCTTCAAATGCGAGGGATAACAATAACTAAGTACATTGATACATAATTCAATTAACCAGATTCCTGCAACTCTCTTTGTCTCTCCAAAGATATACCAAGTTTATTATCTCTCTTTAATACCTTTTACATGCTTCTCTGGACTTCTAAACTTGAGCTGTGTACCAAATGTATGAAGATTTCTGTTGACATATTTAAGGAAGGACTCAGCAGTTCGCCTTGCAAGCGTACAAGCCTGGTGTGTAAAAGAAAAGTTAGAATTAAAGTTTAACCCTAGTCCTGTGATTCTGAGGATTTTGTCATATAACAAACAAGCTTAGAGTGAAATGAGTCAGAGTATGTGATGTTAAAATTTCATACTTAAAATAGAGTTCAAAATAATCTTGATAACTTTCAAATAATTCTAAAATATCCAGAAAACTGAAGAATTTTTCTTAAGTCCAAGGCAGATATTGTTGTCAAATATCAATGGAAATAAAACTCAAACTCAAACTGTAACTCATGATGTTAGACTCACAGTTCAATATGTATACAAGCCTTTAAAAATAAAATTCCATAAAACTTGTGTTTGATTAACCGAAAAACCGAAGGACAGAGAGTGTACAAAACTTTAATGTCCTCTTCAGCTGTGCTTGAAGGGGACCAATAATGATAGTGATACACATTTAATCAATCAAACTAATTCAACTTTAACATTGGAGTTTGATACTTACATAGGGTATGACTACATATTAAGTTGTACAATTCAGTCTATAAAGGCCACCGAAGCGAACCAGTAAAAGTGACCTTAATGGGCAGGTGGCCTTTATATACAGGTTCAGATAATAAAAATAAAGAACAATTGGGATACAGTTTTACTGGCCATTATAAGCAAGTGACCCTTATACAGAGGTGGCCTTTAAGGCAGGTTGAACTATACCTTTAGAAATGCCTCTTTCTGTTCATTATGTTTATTAATTAGTTGTACTAAGTATGTCGCCTTATCTCCAGCATTAGCTCGTTCTGTACTACACCAGTCCTCATCCCGTTTGTAATCTCTGTCCAAACTCTCCAAAACTGACCACACCTGATATAATTAATAGTTATAAATGTATTCATGTTTACAAGTCACAAAAGATTCGAAAGTAATTAAAATATGTTTACAAGACCTTACAAGACCTTACCATTCCAATTTTTTTAAGATTTTCGTGTATGCAGTTATAACAAAATTTCCATTTTTTGAAGATTTTCATGTAGGCAGTTATAACAAAATCTACAATGATGAGATTTAATTCTAAACACCAATAAATAGACTTGTTGATCTCTACAGATTAATCTAAGTATAAGTTTATGTATGGGTGAGATGTCCAAGTGCATTTTCTAATTTGTTTTTCACTACCCCAAACTCAGATCAACTATAAGGTGCTAGTTCAATGAGTCAGTATGACACAAACAAGCATACCAATCCCCAAGTCACATTATACCACCACCAAGAGAACCAGTCAATACCCTGTCCTCTTAATACTGAATGCCAGGTGAGGAAGCAGTATCAGAAATTTTAGACTTGGTCAGGTTTTGAAACCAACAATCCTGCTCTTGAGGCAGAACTTTATCATTAAGCCACCAAATTTTAAAGACCTACAATTTTCTGCTTTTAAGGTGGATGCTCTACCACTGAGCCATCAAGTACTCTAATATGATGTATTATGTGTAGAGTTTATGTTTATGACCAAGATGTAAATGATTGGCTTGAACACTAACCTGTTCAGCTGTTTTATACCAGTTCATGGATGCCATCACCAGTTTATGTCTTTCTTCTGTATGATACATTAACTGTTGCCAAGCGATGGTAACATTTTCAGCAATGGCCCTGACTAGATCAGAATTGTAATGTTGAGCTTGAATCATGGTCTCGGCTCTTGTTGTTACTTGGGCCATACTTATATTTGTTTTCTGAAAAAATATTAACAATCAACATTACAATAAACAATATAAGTTATACAGGGTTTTGGTAGGTTAAACAGCCCCATGTAACTCGTCAAAGATTTATGCACATTGAGCAGCAGGCAAAGGGTACATGCTAAATGCTAAACACCTCATGTGTTTATGTAGCTTTGCAGATTGCCCTGGCAAGATAACCAATGGCTATTGGAGAAATTTGTTTGAAGGGTGACAAGATAACATATTAAACTGATTAATATGACCTAAAGATTACAGATTGTAAAACAAGTGGAATAGTTTGGCACCACCAAAGTACTTTAACTACTCTTTCCAACGTAACTTTGTCAACATCTAGTGCCTATCCACAATCCAGAATCAGTGTTCTCTATACAGTCAAACTTGTCTATAAAGGTAACCCAAAGAAACCAGTAAAAGTTACCTTTATGGGCAGGTGGTGGCCTTTATATAGAGGTTAAAATAATATGAGTAAAGAACAATTGGGATACATTTCCACTGGCCTTTATAAGCAGGTGATCCTTATATAAAGGTGGCCTTTAAGGCAGGTTGGACTGTATATTTATCTTGTGTTGAGTTTTATTTCTTCATTTCCTTTGTTTGCTGTGTCTTGTTATTCGTAACATGGGACAAAGACCATAAATGTTCTTTATACAGTGAAACCTTGTTAGAATGCCCTCAATAACTTTGCCACTTTGTTTATTGCCAAACCATTTTGAAGTCCCAAAATCTATTACTTTTATTACATTGTGATATGCCTCCCTCGATATATCTCCAAACCCTTATATTACGCCAAAATTTGACAGAACAAATGATGACAATGAATCAATACTTTACTGTATATGTATGCTTTGTCTTGTTTTCTTGCTTCATTAGTTTGATGTTTTGTGTTCTTGCTTACACTAACTAAAGACAAGTATATTACGATTTAAGCAACAAATACTTTGATTTAATTTCATGTAATGCTAAAAATAATCAATTATTGGAGATGCTGCAAACAGTGTTTAATAGTGTCATCCATCTGAGTAAAGTCTTCGCTGGCCACTCTTTACAATGTCAGTAAGGTTTGATACAGTTTCTTCTATAACAATGTAATTTGAACCCTGTATTCCAGGGCACCTGCTTACTCAAATTAACTTTTATATTTAAAATGTAATACATGTGTACCTCAATAGCAACCATAAACTGGTCATGTTCTTTTCTTAACTGTTCTGCTTCCATCAGTGAATTAGGACACATAAAACAGCTGATCAGCATAGACTTGCCATGGTCTATCCAGTATATCACCTACAATAGTATCAGATAGTATAAGTAATAATTAATATCAATTAAAACTATACTGCATGTATAACATTTATCACAAATATCAATTATTATGGTGTTCAGATGAACATTGTGAAAACATTGCGCCAAACTGCTGAATAATATCAAACCTTGGAACTAAATGGATTTGTAACACATCTCCGGTAAAAAACATATCAAATCTTGGAAATGAATGGATTTGCAACACATCTCGGGTAAAAAACAAAGTGATTGCTTATGCATGAAAAAGGACATATAACAGGAAAAGACATTATTTTAGTTAATATTCTGTTCATTACTTCATAATGTGGATTGACACATTAACAGGTTTAATAATGCTCACACATATCAATTTAGCAGTCAGTAACTGTATTAATTTTCGTAGTTATTACTGTAATGTGTAAATGTCTATGTTTCCATTTTTGGTTGCCAAAATTACAATTGGTTACTAATTTTTAAGAAACCCTTTCAAAAAGTAATCTATTTCAGCAATTTAAAAAAAAAAATACTTTAGAAAAGGATTTTATTTCCACAAATTTTGGAAATTTGGCTATCACTAGTTCTAAATTTGAGAAAATCTAGAAATATACCTGTCTTGCTTCAATTTCAAAATTTCTCAGCTGAACACACTGCTCTAATCTCATCCGTTTATTGTCAGCAATAGTCTCAAGGTCCATTTCTCTCTCATGTAAATACTCCAGTAGTGCCTGAATACGGGACTGAGCATCATACTGCGAGTCAGCCATCAGCTGGACCCCAGAGGTCTCAAACATCTGTAAAACAATAAGATATATATTATAATTATTTATATACATGTTCATATATAATTACATTGTACATAGTTATCATTCTCTTATATTGCCATTTCTGTCGAAATACAGAACAATGACAATGGCTTCAGCAAAACTGGGTAATCATATCCAAAATATATGTGGAATGCATAATGTACTCTGGACATTTTTAGAGTGTTAGCCATTGTAAAGGTGAAATTGATTATTGAAGCCTGCAATTTATACATCTTATTTCCTGGTTTACCTGAAACAGTTATGTAACTGGTTTTGTGATCAACTGTCATCTAATATTGAGAGGTTTGTACATCTGGTTTGTGCAGGTGTAAAAAATTTTATTAGACCTTTGTCCAAGGCCACCAAATTTTGTTCCTGGACCAGTAATCCTTTCCTGAATAGACTTATAAAATACCAAGACAAATTCAAATTTTCTCAGAAACAGAATGAAAAGTGAAGAAATTTGCTGGTCCTAATATACTGTATCTTTTGCTTTAAACCTGTACATTTTAATAGTCACTGGTCCACTCAGACCAGTGGGTCAGAATCAGATTTTGTGTTTGCAAATTGAAAGATGTGTAATGGTGTTTAACATCCCAGTCATGAATATTTCACTTATATCGAGACATTGCCAAAGACAAAGGTGCAGAAATTTTGCCTGTGCGTTGCGCTGATGGCATTATACAGCAGGATTCTTTAACGTGCTACGCCTACCATGACATGGGACCTGGTTTATTTTGAGTTCCCATCCAAAACAATGGCGACTTTATTTTGTAATGCCGAGTGCTTGGCAAAGAACAGTCGCTACACAATTTCAAGTCTTGGGTCAGACCTGGTCGGGATTTGAACCAACGGCCTCCAACTTACGGAGCAAAAACTCTACCAACTGAGCTACCACAGTAGTGAGATTTTGTGTTTGCAATTTCCTGTTTAATACCTAATGTTGTAATTACCCATTGTATCTTAATCATTATTTTATGACATGTTGCACAACTAGATTTATGGTGAAAAATTTAGAGCTAGTTATGTGATTATCTATGTGAGGACTAGAAAAAACTACATGTATAACATAAAACAATGAATTGCTTTTGCCAGATCAAATGTACTGACTAGTGGTAGACAAATGTAAAGATAACATATCACAGTCCCTTATTCTGTGAAGTGAATATTATATAAGCATTTAAGCATTTATCAAACATGCCTCTCTGTTTGATGATCATAGTGATGATACATAATATATGTCTATTCTTTGTTAGTCATAAAGGTGAATAATTTAAAAACAGTGAAAATTCTGCAAACTGTCTAAATGTGGATCAAAATACATCTTTCTTAATAAAGAACTGTAAAGTGATGTTAAATAATGCTTCAATATAATTAACTTAATCAATATCATATATACATTATAGTAGAAGGTTTTGTAAAATGTACTGTACAAGTGTATATTACATAGTTCCAATCCCCCCCTCCCCCAACACTGTCTATATATCCAGGGGTTAAAAATTTCCCAGGTCCAGGGTCTGTGACCTGTTGATTTTACATTGGCACCCTTAATATTTAAAGTGTAAAAGTGGACCTATCATTTTTTGTAACCATGATAATACTAACTTTTCAATGATGATATTGAAATTTATGCCAAAAATAACCAGTGGGGTTCAAGTATGGGGTAAAGTGACCGTGGGTCGGACACTCACTATATGCTAAGCCCCATACCATGCTGATAAAGCTTTGAGAAGTCAAACATAACTGATGGTAATGGTTAAAAGGTTATCTTGGATGTTTATTTCATGTACCATAGTGGATAACATACGGATAAGAGTGGAAAAGTTCTGAAAACCCCAAAAGTATGTTTCCGATTGTGAGTTGGACACATCTGATATTGAGTCGGACAGTCAAGACTGGTATCAATTACGGCAATAGTAAACCTAAGTAGACCAAGTAATTAGTAAACTTAAGCAGACCAAATAATTTTTAGGGAGAAAATCTGCACTATATCACAATTTGACAAAACCTACTACATGATAGAAACCCTCTAACCACCAACAAATCTCAATCACATATTCTTACATTAATGTAATTGGTATAAGGGGAGGAAAGATGGTTTAATAATATATAAAATTCTAAATATATCAATATTAACTACCATGCCACTGTAAATTTTATAAAAATACACAATAATGGTAGAAACAAATTAACAATTGAGTTTGCCAGCGAACCACGTGATCAATACCCCATAACGTTTGTGCAGAACATTTTTGAAAACCTTTACGTTGAAATTTCCAAGTTTAACGTCATTTTTCAGGAAAAAATAAACTGATTTTTGAAAACGTTTACGTCAAATTTCCAAGATTATCATCATTTTTACAGGAAAACGTGAAGTAAAGCGATTTTATCTCCAATGGAAAGCATTGTTCCGCAGAAACATTATGGGGTATCACGTGGTACACTGGCGAACCCCATTTAATAAAATCTCTAATCATAATGTACTGAATAATAAAAATTATGTAATACAAAAACTTCTCTACAATACAAAATAAAATGATTATCAAAACAATATAGGGGAGGACCAGAATTACTTAAACAAATATTGGGAATTAATAACCTAGGATGTTTCCTTAAAGAAGTCACAACTGAAAATTTATTTTATTGACAATGAAAACTGCACCACCATGTGGTGACTGAAGGTCTGCTTTGTCTTGCATTTTTCAGACATGACTAAAATTATAATAAATATTGTGATTTTTTACATTATTTTTATGCTGTATATAAGAACAAATAATTCTTTAATTCATTAAAAGCTATGTTGATATACTACTAAATTTATACATTTGAAAAGAGCCCCATGGGCCATATCGGTCACTTGAACAAGTCAAATTATTCTGCAATATCTCTTCATGCACCATGGGCCTTATTGCTCACTTGAACATGTCAAATTATACTGAAATTTATTGCTCACTTGAACATGTCAAATTATACTGAAATATCTCTTGCATTTATCCTAGGGATGCTGAGTGAATGCCAAGTAGTTAATCAGCTACACAAACTTGGTAAGGTGTAATGCATGGTGTGAGAGTCCCATGGGCCTTATTGCTCACCTGAATATTTGTCCAAATATTTAGATAGCTCTTATAGTTATCCCAGGGATGCTGAGTGAATGACAAGTAGTAAATCAGCTACACAAACATGATAAGGTGAAATGCATGGTATGAGAGCTCCATGGGCCTTATTGCTCACCCGAGCATGTCAAATTATACTGCAATATCTCTTGCATTTATCCTAAGGATTCTGAGTGAATGGCAAGTAGTGAATAACAAACATGGTAAGGTGTAATGCAGGGTGTGAGAGCCCCATGGGCCTTATTGCTCACCTGAACACATGTCCAAGTACTCAAATATATCACATAGTTATCCTAGGGATGCTGAATAAAAGGCAAGGTCAATGAGCATCACATACTTGGTAATGCACTGGTGATATACATGTACAGGAATCAAGTATCAATCGTGAAGTTTGATGCTTCAAGGTATATTTTGTGTTATATGTGACAATTTAAAAGTATATGAAATCCGACAATAAGCAATAGCTTGATATAGAGGCATAATTCTGCTGGACATTTATATCAGAGGTGAAAAGTTTGAATATAGAAACAAAAGTGGATGAAGATATAATATATATACAAAATCACTAATTTTATTAATATTATGGTGTTGCCATAGTTACCTCACATGCTAAACCATCTAAATCTTTGTCCCATTGAAGGATCTAGAAAAAGTACAAGTTTACAAAATAGTTTCTGGGATCAAAACATTGAGGAAGCCTATAAAATATCTCATCATCTCTGTTTGTTTTGATATTACATATTGAAATTTTTTTTGCTTGGTTGCCTGACTTTCCTAAAAAAATGTTTGCAAAGTTATGGGGAGGGTCAATACGTTTATTTGCCCCCTATGCCAAGAGAATAGAATGATAGTCAAATTCACTGAAAAACTGATGGAGAAAAAGATAAAATCCAATTAAGTTTTAAAATACTTTACAAAAAGAGAAGCCAAGTACAGAGATGATTTCAACAAAAGTTTTGGGTATTTGTACCCAAATCTGAACCCCCTGACAGTAGCTGATTTTTTAATGGCTACAATAGATGTTTATTGTATGAACAAGTTTTCCACAACTTTAAAACTAGATAGCTCGTGACCTAGGTGTCAATAGGCCCCCTCTCGAACAAAGTTAAGGAGAGGATAATCTAGTTATGTAAACACTGTTTATTAAGTTGACTGTTTATTAAGTTGAATTCATTCCCTGGCAGTTCCTATTTGTAGGCTTTCATCATATGGGTGTCAAATCCTAGTTCCAAAACCCTTAGATTAATTACAGTTTGTTACAAATATTTGTTACACTATTGTGCTAAATGAATCTACAACCTGTGAATATTTTAATATATTTCAATTTTAATAAGGATTTTATGTGGGATAAAATATCATTTTTAAATACAAAATATAGATAATTATTCAATGGATATGAGTTAAAACTAAATGATATTATTGCTAGACATATGGGGTATCTGTATACTCAGATAAGCAAAAAATGAAACTAATAGCGGGAATTCTTCTAAATAGCATTATATATATACACACACATGGGTTACTCAGAATTATATATATTTATTCACACAAGACTTACTAAGAATGATATGCCTCACTATACTTGTTTAGAGAAGTAAACTCTTTAAACAAGAACTGTTAGAAGAAATGGAGTGCTTCACTCCAAATCTAGTCATGAAAAATATCTGACTAATTGTGACATCTTCTACATTTTAAGCTTGAGAGCTAGCTTAAAACTGAACAATATATACCACTGAAAAAGTCACACCTATTTTTCACCACTGCTTCTTTGCTGCAGCGAGTCAAACTTTGGATTAATCTAATGCTGTATATACCATTATATAAATCTAACCTGTATCAGTTCTTGTCCTCGCTGGAGAACTTCATATGTACAATTCTGCATGTGTAGAACGCTGTCATTGTGCATCTGTAACAACTGTTCAGCTTTACCCCCATCAGAGACAAGTTCCTGATGTTGTAATTCCTCAGCCCACAACTCTAGTTGTGACGACACCTTATAAACAGACAAATGGCCATAATGAAGTAAAGTGAATCTCAGACACACACACACACACACAGAGGGAGAGAGAGAGAGAGAGGGGGGAGAGAGAGAGAGAGGGTAGAGTTGAATTGAGTAATGGTGTTTAACCTCCCAGTCAAGAATATTTCACTTATATCGAGACGTTGCCAGCTATATACACAGGTGCAAAAATTTTGCCTATGTGTTGTGCTGATAGCATTATATAGCAGGGTTCTTTATTGTTCCACGCCTTCTGTGACACAGGGCCTCATTTATTTTAAGTTCCCATATGAAAGAACCGAGTGCTTGACAAAAGAACCGTCACTACCCACTTTCAAGTCTTGAGTTAGACACGCTCAGGGTATGAACCAATGACCCCAAACTTACAGAGTCAGCACTCTACCAACTGAGCTACTGCAGTGGTAGAGAGACAGAGTAAAGGTAGAGAGAGTGTGTGTGTAAAAGTACAAAGAGAGAGATTGAATAATTCATTGTAAGTGGTTTTATGTCCCATTCAAGAACATTCCACTTATATTGAGACATCACCAGGAACATTGTATAGGTAAAGTGGCAGATGTTTTTAGCCATGCCTGCCATGACAGGAGACCCCATGACTTTTATTTCTAATTGCTGGGTTTGGCAAAAGAACAGACTCTACTTTTTTTAAGTTTTGGTTAGTCCCAAGCCAGGGTTCGAACTCACAACCTCCCACATAAGAAGCAAGCACTCTATCAAGTGAGCTAACTTAGTGGTCTTAGGGAAAGAGGAGAGAGTTAAGGTAGAGAAAGAAAGAGAGTGAGAAAGAGAGAAAAAGAATAAATATTTTATTAAATTTTTATAAAATATGTTAAATTTGACATTTTCATTGGATAAATGGTGGATGTGTTATGTAATAACTTAATGTTAAAAAAAATTATATTCTATGTTAGTTTATAATATCAAACCTCTAAGGAATCTCTCTCAAAGAGTCTGAGTTGTAAACAGAGATCTAACTTCATTTTTCTAGCAGACCATAACTCTTCCAGCTGAGTTCTGCTATCATTTAGCTGATGTAAAACACCTGAAAATTACATAACAAAAATTAATTTAGTCTCTTCACTTATATCAAGATGTCACCATAGTTAGATAACATTGCTGAAATTCATCCCTATGTCATTGAACAATGATGTTCCTGTTACTTGCTATGACTACTATGATAAAATGTATCTTTAACAGTGATCTGAACAAACCTATAACTGATAAATGCTTAGCAACAAAGGGCCAGCATTACAGACTTTCCAGAGTCTCAGGTCTGATCAGACCAGGAATTAATCCATAAACCACCAACTTACAGAGCAGACACAGAGCGAACGTGCAACCACAGTTGTCACAGACTAGGACAGAAATAAAAGTCAAACATAAAATTATTTGATTTCTTATAAAATCATTCCATGTTAGTTTGATATAAAATACAGTCCAACTTGTCTAGGGAGTAATTTCAAAAAGGCAGGAAAAGTGTAAGAATAGGTGGTCTTCATATTAACATGGAATGGATGAGGGGGGGGGGTCTCTAATAGTACTTTAACCACACCACTGGACATTAACAAAGGTGGCCACCCAAACTGGTCTGGAGATTTACAATCAGTGTTTCCAATATATGTTTTCTATATAATTGTTTTGATTGGATGTTTCTATCATTTACTTGAACATGCTGTATTACATAATGTTCTTAATTGTGTTGACTGTTACAAATTCAAATTTGGAATTCAAATAAACAAGTCTCAAACTCCTACAAAGTTTACTCATATATAGATACAGTATAAACTAGTTTAGCTGTCATTTCAAATTCTCCTCGGATGGCCATTAAATAAGATTAACTGTATCATAATGAGGACTTCTTAATCAACTCTAAATAAAAAAAATAATGAAACTATATCTTGTATGTGGTAAACTTGAAGGTTACTCGTAAGTATTTCTTTTTTTATCATACATATATAAAGATCCCCATATATCAATGTCAGAAAAGGTTAAGAAATGCATTCATTTTCAAAAACAACAAACACTGAATGAAATCAGCCAAAAAATCTTGTATCAGAAACCAAAGTTGAAAATGTTACAAAAACATAATATTACATGAATGTTAAAATCTACACTTGGTAAAATTCCTAAGAAAACAAATTGCTTAGAATGAAATTTTTGTATTTTCAAAACCAAAAGAAAACTGTTTTAATAACAATTTTATGATCGGTAACAACTTAAGAAAAATCCAACTGACATACAAGTAGCTGGATCTGGTTTCACAATCGTTCCTTAGCTAAGATTTACCTTAACTTAAATCTTACAAAATTTCAAATCTTCATATTTTTGTTAGTTTTCAAGATATTCAGGAATTTTAGGTGTTATTTTTAAGATGACATCAAGATTAAAACATTTGCATTTAGTTTTGACAAAAATACCCATCAATAGTTCCAAAAAGAGACTATCAAAATTGGCTCGATTTAAGTTAAGGAAAATCTTAGCTAAGGAATGATTGTGAAACTAGGGCCTGGTATAGTTTAACCTGAGAAATTATATCAACTCATTGGTTAATAATGATCACATCTGTATAGTGTGACATTTATTTTAATGTAATTTCATGAACAGAAAATTCAAATGTCATGCTTAAAAAAATTATCAGACATATTTGTACTAGTACATGTATCCTATGACTTACATTTTTAGTGAGAAGCGAGTGCTTTGAGAAAGAAGAACAGTCATTAAACATTTTCAAGTTTCAAGTCTGACTAAGTTGAGTACCGGTAATTAACTCCTAATCACCACTATTAGAGTGAGTACTGTAACAACATACAACACAAACAAGACCCTCACTGAGCATACAAAGTATTTTGTTAGGATTTTGCTACATAGACAATGGCATGATACCCCAGCCAAAAACAACGAAATTCAAACTCGACCTGTATTTCATCAAAATAAATCCCGACATTATTCAAGTCAGCTGATGATATAACAAATGCTATTGCTACTACAGCAAAGTATGTTAAATGGACAGATGGACAAACATTGATATTGGCAGATATGCAAATATTTAGCTAGATGGACACATAGACAAACACTGTTACTGGCACAGAAGAAAACATTATATAGGAAAACAACAATGACCTGTCAGCTTGACCTTTCATTAGGAATATTCCTATCGGAGAATCCTACCATTACCTGGGTAGTGTTAGGATTCACAGCTTTAAATACATGAACAGTGATCGTGCTTTATGATTCTTATTATGTAGACAAAATAAATATGTGTTTTCAATATATAAATATACTTGTTCATAATAAATATTTAAATTAAAGGTCAAGCGGACAGGTGAAAGTTGTTAGCCTATATCTAGTCATATACTGTGAACCAACTTTTATTTGCGTGCAATTAACTTCCGTGTGTTTCGGGAGGACAAAGTAATTGCAAAAGTTAATTGTATTGAATTTGTTTCCGAAAATGGTTTTATTTATACCAAATATTCAGCTAAAGTCTATATCGGGAAATTCGGGATTGTCATGAAATGGTTTTGGTGAGAGAATCGCGAAAGTTAATATCTCAGAATAAAAGTTGGTTTACAATATGTGGCAAATAGTATTTAAACATAATAGATAATAACACTTACCTTCTATATGTGTATAGTCAGCATTTTGGTTAATTTTATCTGGATCCATACTAAACACCCTGTGAAATAGATATACACACAAGTCAACAAACTTCAAAATTTTAATCCAAAGGAACACCAGCACGGTGGCAGTGCCACGACCAAACCGTACCACGATTATCAGTATCAGCAAGATGAAGCTAAACACAGTCATAATGTATATCTGAACACTATGATCTGGCATATTGTCAAACAGTTTCATCCTCTGCTGTGACAGCGACCTCTGAAGACCACCCCGATGTCCAGTAAGGTACCGGTACCAACTGTTCCGCTGTCCAGAGGAACCAGACCCGGAAGATCCTGTGTTCCTTCGTCTTCTTGTCATTGTGGTAGGTAATAAGTTACGCTCAAACTACACTTTCTAAATTAATCCACTTATAAACAAACTGTCTTTCACCCGAGCCTACATAGTTAATAAGAAACTTTTTCCAAGTGGCTTAATTCCAGAAAACCAACATGTCAAAAGCATGGATTCACAAAGTTTCCTCATTTAATTCCATTTTACTTAGGTATTAAAACACAGTAAAGTGAGTTTCAATTAAACATCAATTAATTAAATGTTGTGTCACTTTTTACTTAACCCTGCAATTCATCAGGTATATATCAAAGATCAAACATTAAACATCAATTACTTTCCTTTTGATAACCTTGACCTTCCAATTCTAAACTATTCTGACACTTCAGGCTTGAAATAAGAAATATATACAGCTAAGAAAAACGTTTACTACAGTTCCTTAAAATTACATCATGGATTTAAATTGTTACATATCAGAAAAAAGTCACTGGTGCGTTTTGCAGGTTAAAACATCCAAAACAATTTAAATTTTAACTCTGATAAATAGTTAAGAAAACAATATCTTCAACTTTTTAACTAGTTACAAATCAATCCATGTTTCATTCACCTTTAATATTACATCATGGATTTTTATGTATCTTTACGTATCACTGGGGTGGCTTGGATAGACTAAAACATCCAAATAATCTCAAATCTAAACTCTGATAAATATGTCAGAAAACAATATCTTCAACTTCAAATCCATGTTTAGTACACTAGCAAGCATTTCAGGCATTCTTCATTAAAATGACAGCTGAGAATCCATTTCGATCCATTGACAATTGATTTTGCAGTATATTCATCATCATCATTTCAGAGAATATCACATCTGTGACAACAACGACAAAACCTTCCGGTATCAGCTATATTTATAAATAAATCCGCACAATTGACACAATAATCTGCATATGGACTTAGGAATGCGTTATAATCCTCTAGCACTTATTATAAACAGTTTTAAAATATTTAATCCACTTTGACTTTTAATAAAAGTTATATATTAATAACAATACACTGCTTATAGGTGGCAATTTTTCTTGTGTGTGTATAAATACACCTCTAATACACAAAGGCCCAGTATGTTCTTTATAATGATATTATAGCCTCATAAAGTTACTTTTTAAAACCTTATATCCAGTTTTTATGAACTTGGAATATCACAAGCACTTGATTTAAAATTCATACAGTAAATCTCCATATGCATGGAATATATTTAACATACAAACACAGCATATGAATAAAACTCATTAACTTAAAAGATAAAAATCAGAATCAGTTCAAAAAGAAACTTCTAAATAAAACAAGGTGACACATATTTTTTTCATATTTTTCTCCAATTTGTTCATATACTGGTATCTGTCACTATTAAACCACTGTATTCTAATTAACGTCCCACACATTGTACCTGTGTATATATAACATCCAAAACAAAGAAAGAATAAAAACTACTAACTGAATCACCCGATTATGTTACATACACCACCTTTATAAATCACATGATATTTTATTGGAATATTTAATTAATTTATTGATTTTTTATAATCCACACACAATGCACCTGCATTCGTGAAAAATCCTGACAAAGATGAAAGGAATATATTTTCACAATGCTTTACAAAAGGTTAAATATTGTACACCATTTTGTAGAATGAAAATGATTTCCAATATTTTTCTTATTTCTTAATATTCATTTCTTCATAATTTTACCATTTGAAAACAATGTTCCTGTATTTACACCTGGAATTACACCTGAATTTACACCTGTATTTACACCTGTATTCGTAAAATCCAGAACAAAACATAAGCACAGTTAGATAGTCTTTACAAGTATTACATAATATATTGCTTCACAGATATTTCACCAATCTGTGAGTAACACAAATATTATTACAAGGTTTTCTACCGTTTTTGAAAATTTGTTTATATATCCATGACAACCACATTTTATCATCCGACATAATCGAATATACCATGCCAAAGAACAATACAACGCAAATCCAATTTATAAACTGGTAACATTACACAATACATGGTGTTCAACTGGAAATTACACCATTCCGAAAGTTATGGAATATTTTATCTCATGATTTTTCTCACATTTTTTGAAAATCTGTTAAAATCCACCACTACATTGGATTACACCATTCTGTAAGTTACAGAATATATTCTTTCTCAGAATTTCTCACATTTTTGCAAAATCTGTTGATTAATCGACCACTATATCCTATCTTACATCAACCCAATAGTGTACACACCTATAGATTAATATATACTGGTAGATCCTTCACACAGAACAAAGCCAAGAGTTAGAAAATCTCTACACTGTTACATAATATCTCATCATGTTTAACATGATCACACTACTTAGTAAGACACAGATTTTTTTCACAATTTTTTTATAATTTGTGAATATAGAATCACAACTAGTTTATCAGATCCTTTCACAAATTAAATGATTTTTTTCAGTTTTTTGTTATTTTTTGATGATATAAAATCACCCACTCGTCTATCAGATCCTCTCACAAACTAAATGATTTTTTTCACAATTTTTTGTTATAATTTGTTGATATAGAATCACCACTCATCTATCAAATCCTCTCACAAATTATAACTGATTTTTTTCACAGTTTTTTGTTAAATTTGTTGGTATAGAACCACTAGTCTATCAGATCCTCTTACAAACTAACTGGTTTGTTGAGTTTTTTTTTATAATTTGTTGATACAAGATCACCCACTCGTCAATCAGATCCTCAGACAAACTGTGTACCTGTATCATAGGAACACTACAATATTACATAATAGATGATGTTGAAATGTGATTACACCACTTTGTAAACTCGTACATTTCACCACTTCTAATTCAGAAAATAAACAAAGAGTCAATGAGAAAATAATTACCACTACATGTTCATGCTGCTGATTAAAATCTTTTAAAACTGATACAGAAAGTTTGATATATTCCAGTTTAATATTCCTACGGACACACAATGTGAACCAATTTGTAACTCCTACATTTCACAACTTCTAATTCAGAAAATAAACAACCAGTCAACGAGGAAATAATTGCTACTCCATGTACATGTTGCTGTTTAAAATCTTTTAAAACTGATACAGAAAGTTTGAAATATATTCCACTCTTAAATATTCCTATGGACACACACACACATTATTGAATGGCCTTATTAAGAGTGACCTAGATATCACACCTGATATTTTTACGAGACAACATGAATAGTTGAGATGTATTAGATACACATCACATACAGGTATATAGTAAGGGAACATCTCAGATGATTATCTAGTATACAAGATAGATACTACAGGTGAAGAGAAAGTTCACTTATACTCCAGGTAATTAACATTTAAATCCACTTCCAGATCAAAGGAAAGTTACATAGTATACATGTAGGTGTAACCAAGTTACAGATGCAGGTGGAAAACTATTACACTGTAGTGATTCTCCAGGTAAAAAGGGTCATTATTATACTGTCAATTTTGTTTTAAAACTGCAATTAAATTACACATTTTAATAAGCTTCCAGAGGAAAAATATAGCCCACATTACAGGTGCTTAGATAGTGAATGTTTGAATGAACAGCCAGTATAGAAATTGTAGGTTCCTACCAAGATAAAATACCTGTAGCCCACATTACAGGATGTTTAAAGGTAGTATAGGAATTGTATGTTTCCAGTAATAAGCTGATATTACACTACCAAGATAATTCCAGGTTAAGGAGGCCCTGCACTTTCATTTAAAAAAACTGTCATAGTAATTCATTACACCTGTCTTTAACATTTTAATTAACTGTCAGCACAAAAAGTACCTATGTAAGGGCTCTCCTGATGTCCTGATACACTTAATTCCAGGAAACTGAACCACTCATATGAATTTTTATACCATCAGTTAGTTTATCAGAACTGATCGAAATTCCACGAAAACATGTAAACATGCCATCAAAAAGTTACATCAACTTTATAGACAAACACACTGCCACACCAGCGAGAGTGTCCTCTTATATCAAAAAGTAACATTAACTTCACAGACACACACACTGCCACATGAGTGAGTGTCTTCCCATATCAAAAAGTTGCATCAATTTTGCATCAACTTTATAGTCAAACAAAATGCCACATCCCATAAAAGTTACATTAACTTCACAGACAAAAGTGAGAGTGTTTTGCCATATCTTCCCGGACAGACAGAGAGGATAAAAGCTGTGTTTATACACACAAACAAATTATATATATAATGTATGTATGTGTGCATACCAATCTATATAGATATAAAAATCCATACTGTTTATATACATACATATATATATATATATATATATATATATATATATGATCACACAGTAATATGACACAATAACATGTATATTACAGCATGTTGTACGTGTGTTTTACTTCCACCGTCAGATAAACAACACATTGGTTCAGTTTGGTACTTTACTACTGTGGTATATACCAGTATTGATGACTATGCATGCAGCATATTGACAGATATTAAACACTGTGCACTACAAATCAGCTTATCCAGTAAACACTAGTAAATCAACATGGAATACACTACATGCAAGTGCTGCATTTCCACGTGAAAAATCTCAATTTTTCTGGTAATGTATGTATGATAACTTGTCAGTGCATTAGAAAATTGGAAGATTAAAAGTTGAAATAATCCAATAAGGTAATTATATAGTAATCCATGTGTAGATTGGACGACGGCAAGCAAATCTGAATGATTACACTGATAACAACCCCTTCCTGATGATTCCCTGGTATGTACCGGAATGTCTCTTGTCAACGCATTAGAAAGTTGAAGATTAAAAGTTAAAATAATCCAATAAGATAATTATATAATAATCCAAGTACAGATTAGACGCCAGGGCGGGCAAATCGGAATGGCTACTGATAACAACTGTTCCTGATGATTTCCTGGTATGTGTGTATCTTGTCAGTGCAAATTAGAAATCAAGAAAAAACAAGATAAAAGTTCAAATGATCCATCAAGAGAATATATATAATATTCCATGTGTGTGTGTGTGAAACTGCAAACTAAATGGAATGACTAGACTAAGTTACTATATACACCAGTAGGTAGGCAGTTGTATGTACGAATGTATGTATGTATGTGTGCGAGATTAACAAAAACAATAATCATTAACTGTCTAAGTGTGCACTAAAAACACGAGTATATCGGCAGGTACTTGTTGGAATGTTTTAATACCATTGTTTCATGAAGAACAGACAAAGTTCTGATGATAAAGAAAACTTCTGTATGATAATTTAAACATCATGGTAGTTAACCCTTCTTCTATATCAAAATATTGTGTGTTAAACAGATGATATCATGTTAATGTAGGTAACTGAATCATGTGCATCATACTAGAAATATTTCAATATGCAAAGATTTACCATGTAATCAAAGTAGATATATAGTGTAAAACACCCCAGTCAAGATTCTTTCACTTATATCAAGGTGGTCAGTTCTGGTATGGTAGAGTGGAAAAGTAGTATTTAATGCCCCAGTCAAGATTCTTTCACTTATATCAAGGTGGTCAGTTCTGGTATGGTAGAGTGGAAAAGTAGTATTTAATGCCCCAGTGAAGATTCTTTTACCTATATTGAGGTAGTCAGTATCCAGGTGGTCAGTTTTAAAATTCTTTCACTTATATCGAGGCAGTCAGTTCGATGGTAGAGGAAACCAGAGTGCCCAGAGAAATCACTATCTCTGGCAAGTCAACTGACAAACTTTTCACAATAAGGATCTGTCCCGAGTGAGATCAGAACCTAGGTGAATAGAATTTAAGTGCTACCGCAAATCCTTAGTATAATCTGTTAATCAGAAAGAAGACATTTAATTTGATTTCATAATACAAATACTGTTATTGGTCTAAAATCATGCTACCTTCTTAGCAATTTTTTGCCTCATTTATACCAAAAATATTTCATCTCAGATAATATTTGTCATGAACTATCTACATGACAACCTTAACATTAAAACTGTCAAGACTGTTTACAAATCTCGGATCCAGTGACTGATATGACATTCATGTATTTAATATGAAAACAAAATTGTCCTGTCATTAAAAACCACAACTTAAACTACTGGTAGATGATGATGATAACAGAAAATATTAAATATCCTAGATAGAGTATGGTAAATCATGGTAAAACTGAATAATCTATCCTTGGATAACTTTTTACACACCAAAAATCCTTTTATCAATGCCATAAAAAAGTTTTATTGCACTGTTGATAAATATGAAGCTTCTATTTCCAAATTTATTCTGGATATACATATTTGATGTCCTGAAGTTCTATTCATTTTCAATTTTGATTTCACACATGGCATGTGTAGCTGGGTTGATAGTAATAGCTTACCCTTCTGGAGCACCTGGCCTCACTTTTCTTGTTGAAGTTGATTAACTTAATTCCCCAATTTTCAAAGATTTTTCTTTGCATTTCAATTTGTTTTGGAAGTGTGATTTGAACATGGACCAGTATATTTGTGTTCAATTCCTACACTTTTTTTCTATATATACTTAGTCTGTATCAATTCTTTGCCAAACTTCTTAATAACACCGACATGAAAATGAACAAGTGGTGGCAATAAATTAAGGTTGTACTGTAATTAATTCAAGAAATAACTCATTAATTCAGAGAACTTCAGAGCCCCAAAAATATAAACTGACACATGGAAATGCCTCAGTCTTAATACTTTCTAAGTAGAAGAGTCTGAGAGAGATGCACAAGCTATTAGTGCAATAAATTAATTGGCTGTCTGCAGCTGGAGTATACCACTAACTACATCTCATTTAAGAGAAAAAAAATCACCAAGATTTTGTTTTAAAAAATTAAATGAAAGTATGTATATGTGGTATAAAAATCCTTGAAATCATGATATTGTAAAATTTTTCTTTTAAACTTAATAACAATTAGTCATGCAGACTCGACTTGTATAAATGCCAAGAAAATATTGTTGTAATGTTGAACTCACAAAAGTAAATGATACTAATGTAAAACTGACTAAAGGCAAACAACATTGACCTGTCTATTTGACCTTTCATTAGGAATATTCATATAGGAGGATCCACCCAATAAATGGGTAATGTTATGATTCGCAGTTAACACATATATACACATTGCCCATGATAAGTGTTCACACATATAGACAAAATAGACGTGTGATCCCTATTTTGGTACTTAAATTCACCTGTCCATAATGAATATTTAAATCAAAGGTCAAGCAGACAGGTCAATGTTGTTTGCCTATACAGAAGGTTTATCTATCTATCCCACTGGCAAAAACAAATAATCACCTTGTACTGACCATGATTAATCAGCAGCTTGTATGTAATATAACTACAAACAAGTATAAATTTCTCTTGAAATGTGCATTAGAGTTGCTAATCCAGTTTAAGACTTAAGGCTTCAAAAGACAGAAATGACTCTGCAGCCAAATCAGCTTAAATATTCCCCTCTTTATACAGACCACCTGTCTATAAAGGTTAGGATAGATTACACACATGGCAGGTGTAGCTAGCCAAACAGAAGGTGCTTACCCTTCCGGAGTACCTGGCCTCACTTCCCTGATGGAAGTTATTATGTTTAACCTAACTTGTCACTGTCAAAGTTTTTACTTTTCTTCTGCATTGTGATTCAGATATGGATTGGTTGTTTTTGTTTTTGATGATTACCACCATTTCTTCTTTAAAGTATATAAAAAGCACATACGTTTCATGACCATTTGTACAGGTTCTCTCGTGTGGTGTTTATAGATAGTGCATTATTATCTGAAAGCTAGGGATGTTTTTTTTTTAAAATGCTGTGTTTAAAACATCTAAGGGCTACCTAACGTAGATTAGTCAGTTATGATTTTTATATAAATTGTTGGCGCACTTCTGCAGTTTCCCAATTTGGACCTTAAAACAAAAATTTGCACGGCTAAAAAAACACATATCATAAGGATGCTAAGTATGAAATATTTTAAGTCTAGCACTTATATTCTTTAAACCTTCAAACTATTTTAACATTTATTTCAGCATGTTATTTTCTGCATAATTAACATAAATAAAATTCCACTGAAATCACTATAAAATTAAGGCAATTACAGACAAATTTGAAGGACACCACGAGGACATGGTGAGCCATCAAGTCTAAGTGCTTTCCTATTATACATCATTAAATGCAGCATGTAATACATGGCATAAAATTTTTCCCATTTTTTTTATTTTTTATAAAATAGCACATTATTGTGTTTAATTAAAATCTACATAACGAGCCCACATATAACTGAAAAGCCAAATTAATTACCAGATAATTGTTATACAAAGAGATGTGTGTTAAGAGCTTGGTTACAAAATACCATGTCAAAATATAGACAAACGACATTAACCTGTCCACTTGACCTTTCATTAGGAATATTCATTTAAGAAATGACATTCTGATCATGGTATTTCAAGGGGTAATGAAAGATAGTGTGGCGCGTGCCAAATTCGATGAAGGGCAAGCCCTTCATTTTGAATTTGGCACATGCCACACTATCTTTCATTACCCCTTGAAATACAAGGGGTAATGAAAGATAGTGTGGCGCGTGCCAAATTCGATGAAGGGCAAGCCCTTCATTTTGAATTTGGCACATGCCACACTATCTTTCATTACCCCTTGAAATACCATGAGCAGAAATGTCATTTCTTATATTTACAATTCTTTCTTTTAATAAATATTTTGTACCTTGGTGCTATTTTTTCCATATTTGCTCGTGTGATATAGGGTTTTTAGCCATGCGAGATCAGCATGTCTCACATGACCACGCGCCCCCCTGTGTAGGACATGACGTAATATTGCGGGAAAATTGATACACATCAAGGGTCATGACCCCCATTGTCTTTCATTGGGAATTGAAATACAATTGCTTCTGTATGTTTCATCGAAGACAGGTACAGTCATATTGTAAATATATACAGTCCAACTGCCTAAAAGGCCACCTCTATATAAGGACCACCTGCTCATAAAGGTCATTAGAATTTTATCCCAATTTCTCTTTATTCATTTTATTTGAACCTGTATATAAAGGTCATCTGCCCTTAAAGACCCTTAAAGGCCACTTTTACTGGTTCCCTTTGGTGGCCTTTAAAGACAGGTTTGACTGTAGAAGGATTCATCCAATACATGAGTACAGTAGGTTGATTTGCATATAATAATGTGTATACAATGTACATGATTAGTATTCACATTATGTAGACAAAATAAACCTGCATGATGCATATACAAAAATGCACTCGTCCATCATAAATATTTAAATTAAAGGTCAAGCAGACAGGTCAAAGTTGTTTACTATATACACGGTGGCGAACCTACGTCATAGACGCGACTTCGTAAACACAACAATGGCGGCCAAACGATCGACTCGCGGTGAGTTTTAACTGAATTTCCATACTTCCCATCAGTTTATAGTTATCTCAATGTGCCTAAAGAAGGCGGAATAACTTCATGAACGATCGGTTGATGTATATATATTCTTAGAGCTGCTAGTTTATTCAAACATTCGCGTCAAAGTAAATTTTCGTACCATGATGTCGGGCACACTTTTCACGACGGCAAAGGAAAAAGTTGTATTTTCACCATTTAAACTCGCCCTACTGACTATAATGTTACAAACGGGATATGAATAAACTAAAAGTAATATGTACCAAAGGAAAAAGTCCAAAAACTGAGCCTAATAACGGCTATTTTATCATTTTTAGTTTATTGTAGTCGTGCACACTCTGCAAAACTCCTTGCAACTTATGTTGTCGTGCACACATAATATTTATAAAACAAAACCCATCCAGAACAGTTTTCACTGTCATTATAAATGTTTTACTTGAAATGAATCAATATAAGGAATTTTGAGTAGAAGTAAAATTAGTTTGAAAAGGTCATTGGTGCTGTCATATACCATTTTTTGAATGTATTTTATGATTAAATTCAAAAAATGGTATATGACAGTGCCATAGAAAGATCTTCCTTCACCAAGCGTGCTCGGGTCAGGATTCCTTCTGCAGCGAAAACTGACCATATTTTTCATCATGTAAAATTCCAAAAGCCAAAGAAATGGTAAGCAGCTATTGGTTCAAAAATTTTAAATGATGTTACATATTCCAAAGAAAAACCATCAAAACGTTCTAATAAAGTAGTACTGGGAGGTGAACATCTTGCAAATAGATACAAATATTATGCAAAGTTTGAAAGCCATATCTTTTATATAGTATGATTTTAAAACCAAACAGAAACTGATGAAAAATTCATGGCCAGTCAAAAAATAACAAGGCTTCATGTTTACCAAAATAACTAGCCCGACATTTAAATGCTGTATTTTGTATGACACTATTCACTACTAATAAAATATTCAATATTATTAGTGTATTTCTAAACAAATGTATGGTAAAATTAATACAGATATCATTAAAAAGCCTGATAATAATAATAATATTAATATCAAAGGAAACGCAAAACATGAAAGAAGAAAATATAGTTCAACAGAAATCATATTCAAGGAAGATAATATTAATGGTATCTATCACATCTTCATAGCATACATGTACAAGCCAAGTTCAACATGCCCAAATCCATAGAAATCATTAGTAAAACTTGTTCAAAACAGTTATACCCATAAATACTTGCACACTGAAAGGTATAGTTTGACTTGCTGATTGCACAAAATTTGTATCCCCCATAGCTCAAATTTCTGATAAATAGCAATTTAAAAAATCAGCACGTGTCAAAGTTCTAATATTTGCCTAAAATAGGAGCTGCACATCCTTTTTATAGAAGACTGTCGCCAAATCATTTCACTCCACATACAGAAATATAGATGACGTTTTATCTCTGAAAAATCCGAAATTTTGAGAATACGTGAATGACATACATCCTTAAAATACGACAGTTTTTCCAAGTTCTGCTTCATATTTGGACTTGTACCTCAATTATGACATTCATTAAAGGCTACATTTAAAGCTACATGTAAATGACGACGTGATGACTTCAATTGAATTGTCAACTTTCTGTTTCTTTGCAACAATATACTTGCTTCTCTTGCTTATGGTGTATTTTAGAGCTTGTTCCGGCACTTCAGGAACTTTATACAGTAAAACACGTTTATAACGAAGCCCTGGGTACTCTATTTTTAACTTAGTTATAAAGCGACTTCGCTATATTGTCATAAATAGACTTATATAGCCCAATATTTTACAAGCAAATTGCTTACAAATAAATCAAGATCCTTATAAAGTTTTAAAGCTGCCATCAAAATAGTGTTGATAAGTATGGTGTCACTGTATCTGTATCCAAAATTACCCTGGATACATTGGATGTTTTATAGTTCCATGTTACTTCCATTTTGAATTTTGATTACGCACGTGGATGGCGTATGTAGCTAGCTAAACAGAAGGCGCTTTTTTGGTGGAAGTTCATATATTTATCCTAATTTGTCAGTTTTAATTTTTGCTTTTGAATTATGATTTGGACATTGATTGGTGTGTTTGTCTTTGATAGGTATGTTTGTTTTTTATTATACATGCACAAGTCTGCCAGACAACAACTTCCTGTTTCCCGACTTATTTACTTTTTTTACATTTACGGTGGTTGAAGATAAAATGGGAGCATACTATGTGAGCTACTGATCACAGATTTCTTTTTGCTATATGGCACTGAATCATCAGTTGAAAAGGAACCCTTATTTTGTGGTATAAACCACAGCAGTCGTGATGTAGACCTCTTAGAGGTTGAAGAAGTAGGATAATCACAACAACAAAGACAACAACAATTGAAGTCTGGACTCCAGTCTGTGTAGAATTCTTTAATTCATTTTAAACACATGACGCTAAGTCTTTAAATTTTTCAAATTGAAATTTTCCTATTCGTCTTACTACAAATTTTAAATCGGGAAAGGTTGTCAAGAATATTTCACCAGAGCATTGCAAATCTTAATTAAATAATAAATGTTCTATTCTACCTTTACCTTTGAATGTCGAAGGTTTAACTTCAGGTTTTCTTTAGATTATGTAACAAAAACTCTTTTTGGAGTTAATTTTTTTAATCAACGGAAGGAGAAGCTGTTTACCAAATAAAATACGGTTTTTGCTGGAGAAGGAAGCCCGAACCTGACACGCTTATTGAAGGGAGACCTTTCTATGGCACCAATTACCTTTTCAAACTCTAAGGTAAGCTTTTTCATTTTACTTCTACTCAAAATTCCTTATATTGATTCATTTCAAGTAAAACATTTATAATGACAGTGAAAACCGTTCTGGATGGGTTTTGTTTTATAAATATTATGTGTGCACGACAACATAAGTTGCAAGGAGTTTTGCAGAGTGTGCACGACTACAATAAACTAAAAATGATAAAATAGCCGTTATTAGGCTCAGTTTTTGGACTTTTTCCTTTGATACATATTACTTTTAGTTTATTCATATCCCGTTTGTAACATTATAGTCAGTAGGACGAGTTTAAATGGTGAAAATACAACTTTTTCTTTTGCCGTCGTGAAAAGTGTGCCCGACATCATGGTACGAAAATTTACTTTGACGCGAATGTTTGAATAAACTAGCAGCTCTAAGAATATATATACATCAACCGATCATTCGTGAAGTTATCTTCTTTAGGCACATTAAGGTAACTATAAACTGATGGGAAGTATGGAAATTCAGTTAAAACTCACCGCGAGTCGATCGTTTGGCCGCCATTGTTGTGTTTACGAAGTCGCGTCTATGACGTAGGTTCGCCACCGTGATATAGTAGCTAGATCTGCATATAATAATGTGTACACAAGGTACATAATTAGTGTTCACACTATGTAGACAAAATAAACCCACATTTTCCCTATACAAAAATGCACTGGTCCATAATAAATATTTTAAATTAAAGGTCAAGCAGACAGGTCAAAGTTGTTTGCCTATACCTCTACTTCACAGAACATAAAAGATAATTACATTTGTGACTATTTACATACAATAGCAATCTGGTTTTCATCCCTGGCATAATATTTTTATAAATAAATTTGATTTATGGTACTGTGTTATCAGGAAATAAGTGAATAATATTGTTATAACCAAATTCACCAGATTTTTTTATTTATTCCAGACAAGATAACAAGTCCAATATTACTGTAACCAAATTCATAAGAGATATCTATCTTTTTAGTTTCAGACCAGATAAAAGAAATAAATAGGAGTTATGATTCAGCAACAAGAAACTCATATCTCTACCTGGTTGTTTTTTTTTTCAGACTGACATTTTATCATTACCCTTTTACCAAAGAAGACTAGTGTTTAAGGCCTTCAGGGATTCAAATCATATCGTCTTCATTATTTTCATGGGTGAAATAGTGGTTTATCCCAGAAAATATTATTTCACTCATATTGAAGGTCAGTAGAGTAAATAGGAGTGTAATCAAGTATAATAACGACCATTCTTATTTAAACCTAGAAGTTGAAAAAGCAAGGTGATTTTTACTTCAGATTTACCCCTGCAATCCCCCAGTTATATTTCAAATGGTGTCTATTGATTGATTAGAAATTTAAATCCCATCAGGAATATTTCACTTATATTGGGACTTCACCAACTTTAGATGAACTGGCGGAAATGTTTCCTTTGTAGTGTGCTAAGGCCGCAATGTGTAGGAAAGGTTCTTTAATATGCCATGCCTGTCATGACATAGAACATCAGTTTTTAAGGTCTCTTCCAAAGGACCCCATGATTTTCATCAAATGGTGTCTATATTTTTCTTAGGATTATTATAATAAAAAAATGCAAAAAACATAACAAAAACAACCAAGCTAGCATTTGCAATATATGATACAGGACTCAAAAGGAGTCAGCAATTAATAGTAATATACAAGGACTGAAAAGTCACTGTATACAGAATTGAAGCTAATCAGGAAAAGAGTGTCTGCATGTGCATCCTAAACATTCATCAAAAGGTGGACTTAATTTTAAAAACTTTCAACATAAAATAATTAATTACGTAACTGTTATAATTGGAGTATTATCTGTATGAAATATACATGTACACTCCTGTTTATTATCGTTGGTAGAGTGCTTGCTCCGGAAGTGGGAGGTCGTGGGTTCGATCCCCAGCCGGGTCTGACCCAAGACTTGAAAGTGGGTAGTGACTGTTCTTTCGCCAAGCACTCGGCATTACGAAATGAAAGTCAGGGTTCTTTCGGATGGGAACTTTAAATAAACGAGGTCCCGTGTCACGGTGGGCTTGGCACGTTAAAGAACTCTGTTGTATAATGCCATCAGCGCAACACACAGGCAAAATTTCTGCACCTTCGCCTATAGCTGGCGACGTCTCGATATATAAGTGAAATATTCTTGACTGGGATGTTAAATACCATTACTCAACTCAACTCCCATTTATTATCATAATTAAGGTAATCAGATTCTATACAGTTGTTAAAAGGATGTCCAAACTTGGAACCAAAGTAAACCAGACATTTTGTTTTCCAAAAACTTGTATTTCAAGTCATTTCACAACAAATTTTACAACAGCCTATAAAACCTATGTTTCCATTACTGGTAGCCCAAAATCCCCACTGGCTAATAATTTCTGTGAAATTCTTTCAAAAAGCAACCTATTTTAGCAAATTTGTTTATTAATAGAGTAAAACCTGAATATAAAAAACAAGCTTACAACAAATACATGAAGTCAAATATTGGGACAGACCGCTTCTCTATATAAAACAATAAAATGAAACTGCTTCATAACAAAGGTAAAATAGTCCTCAGTGATTCGTTATAAACACATTTTACTGTAATTTTAAAATTGTGGAAACTTAATAAAACCTGATTAAATCTTTCACATATTTTAGTTGTTTGGATTTAACAGATTTCATTGTAGATCAGACATGTCAGCTAAATAAGTTAGCTAGATTCAATAATAACTTCAATGCAATTATAAGACCCAGGGGACATAACTCCATGAATATCAAACATCCAGATTCATATCTTCAAATGGTATTGATATGATTGTAATCAAATCTCCTCATAAAGTAATTCACGGTCTAGAAATATTCCAAGGAATATTGTAAAGGCTGAACAGACAGACAGTTAAAAGTTGTGTCATTGTTACGTACCATCCAAAAAATTCTAAATAATTTAAACCTGAGAAGGCAACAAAACAATCCATTCCTGAGCTATTACAGAATTTGAGACTATTATCTGAAGAAGATCAAATCCTGAAAACATTTCTTAAGTGATATTTAGATTCACTTGTCCTTATCCATTCTTCCACAACTGTCTGCAGACTTTTGAACTTATTACTAAACAGCTATTCACTCCTGATGTACCACACTTTTCAAATTTCTTGGTTGGACTACTACACTCAACAGAACTCTATTTATGAAATATCCATTCAAGTTTGGACCATTGCACTGTTCAAAACTTAATTTTTATTCAAGAGTGGACTACTGCACTTAATTTTTTAACTATTTGTTCATGATGAGGTTCAAAATTCTTCCAAATGTTCATTCATGGTCGGACTGCTGTATTCTTCAAAACTTAATTTTCAAAAACATTTGTCCATGATGAGATTATATGCTCTTCAGAATTTAATTTCCATTTATGGTTGGATTGCCACACTCTTCAAACCTGTTCTTGTGAGAGTGTACTCTAGCTCTTCAGATCATAAGTGCAACTCATCTTTGATATTGCTTAAAACTAGATCTTTTACATGGAAATCACATGGCAAATCATGGAAATTCATGCATATCATATGTTAGAACTTACAAGCTCTGTTGTCAAATTGGTCATAATAGAAATAATAAAAGATTTGACAGAAATGTCCAGGCAAAATAGTATAAGACATATGGACCCTAACTTAATTGTTGTCAAACAGATCAAATTGAAATAACATAGAATTGACACAATAGTCCAGACAAGATACTGTAAATCTGGAAATTTTCGCATTCTTTTGATTTTCACGTAATTTGCAACGGCAATAACACTCGAAAATAAAACCTGAGCGAACATTTCATTTAGATATAATTCATATACAGTTACTCTGGGCACAACCAGACAACACCAAAATAAAAGTACATGATTATATCAAAATGATGATTCTCACAAAAATTAATGGATGCAAAAATTTCCCCGATTTACAGTAGTATAAGACATAATATCGATACCCTACCTTAATTGTTCCAGCAGGTTTTCTCCTTCACTGACAGTGTTAATAGCAGCTTCTATTGTAGTTTCTCGTTGTGCGTTAAACTGGCCTAACAATTGTTCAGCGCCCTCTACACTATCAGCTATTTCAGAACTCTGCAGTTCTTGTTGTAACTCTTCTAGCCATGACGTTAACTGAAACATGCAAATTCAGTGAATTAGTGAATAGGCCTAACTTTAATGGTCCAGTATAAACCAGAAATGCATTTGTAAAATCATGATAGCAAGTTTCTATGTGGGTCTACTTCTTCGGAATACATTCATATAACAGTATAAAAGCAGCTGTCAGGTGAAAGGAACATATTGTTGACATTGATACAGTTACCAAACAATGACAATACTATGAAAATCTTCAAATTTTCTTGTGTAAATTAAAAAATGTATATAATTTTTAATTCATAATACAAGTTTATCTCTTCTACTGCATATACAGTGTCAGTGTGTAAATTTTGACCTGGCCATTTGACCTTTAATTTGAATATTCAAACAGACATATCCATTTTGTAATTAAGGGAATTTATAAAGCTGAAATATAAGGATAGACGATAGTAATACTGGGTACCTTGATGTTTATGGTAATGAAACATGCTGTCTTGAATTAATCACAGTCTTTTATTCCAATCTAATATTCAAATTATAGATCAAACAAAAATATCTCAGCTCAACTCTTACATTGTCATGCAATGTAATGAGACAAAATATTATCTTATTTATAAACTTACTTCATGTACATGAAGATAAAATGAGACAGCCATGTCCAGAGTGACACGCCTCCTGTCGAGATCAGTCATAAATCTACCCATCCTCTCCTCCAATTCTTGAGCCTCACGGTAGATTTCTTTGGGATCACATTCACCGGTTTGAGCTAATTCATCTGCAGCTGCTAAAAGCTTCTCTGCATTTGTAATTGTATTCTTTAAAGAAATTAAAAAAGAAATTTTAATTAAATTAATTAATCGTTATGTAACAGAAAAATAGATAATATAGGTCAAAGATTAAAAGTCAAGGTAAGCAGCTTGACACATGAGATAATTTGTCAAATATTAAATCCATAAAAACTTAACATAAAGGATAGATTTCACTTATATTCAGATGTGGCCAGCTATGGAGGTGCATTATACAGCAGAGTTCTTTATCGTGTCCCACCTACAATGATACTTGACCTTGTTTATTTTAAGTTACTATTCGAAAGATTCTTGGCTTTCATTTCGTAATGTCAAGTGCTTGGTGAAAGAACAGTCACTACCCACATTAAAGTCTTGGGTCAGACCCGGTTAAGGTTCGAACACAAAATCTCCCCCAGAGGAAGCCAGCACTCTACAACTAAGATACAGTAGTTTTTAACAAAAAGGAGATAAAGATTTTACTCCAAGGTGTAACTTGTGGACTTCCATTTTATACATGATATTATTTATAACCTATGTTTACATGTAGCTTTTCTTACTTATCATCTAGATTGTATTTTACCACTGGTAACATTCTACTGCAAATTTTTTTGATAATACAGTAAAAGATGAATTTTGATTATTTCATACAAGCCAAGGCTTCTACAATAACTTGAAAACTGTCTAATAAAAACTCAATTTATCTGTAAAAAGTTCCTGGAATTACAAAAATGTGATTTTACCTGAGCAACAGATTCAAAATGTTCATGACTTTTTTGTAATGCCTTGGCACGTTGTAGACTTCTACCAACTGATGTATTCTTCCTTAAAAATCCATCACCATGGTTATCAAGCCAATCTATCACCTTTAAAGAACAAAGAAATAAATACAATTACACATGTACTATTTTTATATATATTTATATTAATATAAGCAATAATTGCATGTATTCTAGTCAAAAATGTGCAAAACAAGGACTCAACATAAATGTTTATTAACTATATCAGAAATATCCAAAATGGAAAACTGTCGTCAAAAAGACAGAACTACCGTAAATCGGGAAATTTTGGCTGTAGTTTAATTTTGGTTTATTTGGCACCCAACTTAAAAGTGCCAAAATTAAACACACCAAAATAATACATATTCTAAAAAAAGAAATGCCAATATTTACCTGATAATCGATGTTCCGTAATAGAGCATTTTTATCTTAACTTGCCGGAAAACGGTCATAATTGCCGGACTTGTCCGATAAAATTTATTTTGACCGACGTGAAAAATCACCAGTCGGACATTTTTTGTTTTCGGACATTTTCAATTTTACAACAGGAATATAAATGGACTAATCAGTTTTCGGTCCGACAAAGGTAACTAGCGCTAGTCTGTCTGCCGGTCTTTAAAACCCTACCCGACTTCACTAAGTATATCCTACGGTATTGTCCTTACCGCGTGTTTACCTGTCATCTAATCAGGTAATTGTTTATTAATCAGTAAATACTTATGGACTTAAGTAGTCGTGTGTCTATTTCTTTTGTTTCCCGGTCACAATCATCATTACTTACTTTAAATGTGTGTTTGTTTAATTGTAAAATGTGTTGATTACGGAAGCCATAACGAGTGTCGGTCAAGGGTGAGGTTTGTTATTACAGAGGTTCCACGCGGGGTGTCTACGCGCTTCGTAATTGTTTCATTATTAATGAACTGTCCCCTTATACAGTACTTTTGTCTTTAACTTGCATATATAGTATATACCGATATATCGGTATTTCAATATGTATTATCGTATTATCGTTATTTTATTGAACCCGGAAGGCTTAATAGTGCATTCCATTTCATTTTCTAATTTATAAACTACAACACTTCCGGTTTTCAATCAGCATAATCCGTTCGTCTTGTGGCTGTTTGTGAACATCTTATTCAGTGAAGTGCCAAAAATAAAACGCCTTATTTAGTGAAGTGCCAAATTTAAACACAGCAAAATTAAACATCCACATTTTGGGAGAAAACCGCCAAATTATCCCGACGCCAAAATTTCCCGATTTACGGTAATATTCAAATTCATGGTGTACTTACCATTTCATGGGATTTCCCCATATACAATGTACTATACAATATTCACTTGAGTGAAAATATTGTTACTGCTGGTTATTAAAAAGGCCCTTCCATTGCAATTCAAGTAATAAGGTACTGTAACCAGATGATGTTCACCTCAAATCACACATTATTCTGTGTAATTTTGCTGATTTCCATTTTTAACAGTATGTGAGTTATCACATGGTACAAAAAAACATTCATAAATCTCATTAAATTGCTTTTTACAACTTAAACAAGTAAATTCACTGAATTAGGATCCACTGCAAGCAGGTTCTTTTTCTATGATTTGCACTTATGTTCAAAGGAAAATGAGCAAACCAACTCGGGTTAACCATATGCACATCTCTTAACAAACTCGAATTTAATATTCACCTCTTTCTTCTAAAGGCAGGGATAAAAAGATCCCACATAACAGAATTTGTGTAAAATAGGGGTATATATCAAATGGCTAAACTTATAAACTATAGAAAATAAATGTTTGTGAATACATACCTGTTTAACATCTTGCTGAAACAATCTTAATCCAAGTCTCTGGTGTAATTTAACCTTTTTAGAATGCCATGTTTGCTCAAGGTGACGTTGGTGAGCTAACACCTATTAAAAATATGATAAGAATATCATAGATGAAAAAATAAAGAGATAATTTTTAAAGGTTATGAAAAGAAGATAAAAAAGAGTCAGTAAACCTCTTACTACTTCATATATGTAGCATTACAAAAGAAGGTAAAGAAAGCAAAGGAGTAGAGTATTGGAGTTTTATATAGTGTGTCAAGTTTGACCTGGCTGTTTGACCTTTGATTTGAATATTCAAACAGATACATTAATTGTTTAATTTAGGGACTATATAAAGTTGATATATACAGATAGATGATAGTACACACGGGGTACCAGGTGTTTTATGGTAATTAAACATGCTGTTGAGTTTAATAGCCCAATCTAATATTCAAAATAAAAGTCAAACGGTCAGGTCAATCTTGATGCACTATACATTGTTTGAGATTTGAGATTTTTCACATATATTGAGGCATTTAGTTCTGGCATGAAGAAGGAACAAGGGTACTGGATAAAACCACTAACCATCAGCAAGTGAAGTGACAAACTTTCTAATATAACAATCTAACCTGAATGGGATTGAAACCTTGGCAGCAAGTTTCACTGTGATCTATAAGCTAGTGCTTTAAACCTATTAGCCACCAAGACTTCGGTAAGACTAGGGCAGTGTAGTAGGTTTAAGCATGTATGTATATAGAAAGAGGCACTAATATTGAACATTTTCCCCTTTTTGCACTAACTCTTAAGAGAGGTTATTATCTGCTACTTTTCAGAATTTCAAATAGAACCAGAGGCTCAGTGTGGCTGAGCCTGTATCGCTCACCTGACTAAAATGCTTTTAAAGCAAATTTATATTCCAGTGATGAAAAAATGCACTGTTTATATCAGACAGAATGGCTAAGGAAATCACTGTAGAACTATATGTACCATTCACAGTTTTTTTCAATCTGATTAAAATCACATCTCTCACTTGCTCCCCCATTTCTGATATAGGCGCGGAGTGGGAGATCTGAGGAAACACCGTTTAGGGGCATATGTGAATGAGCCACTGTTGTATCATTTATTGTCCAATGAAATTTCAGCTTCCAAGATTTTAAAAGTGTTTTGCCTTAATTGTAAATGAAACGGGCAATTTGAATTTGTCAATCTAATAAAGGACCTTCCATACATCATTCCCATAACGTTTGGTTCAATTTGCTTCAGTAGCTTTAGAGGAGATAGCAAATATATGCTATTCCCATAGGGTTAAACTATGTTCTGTGCTGGCAGCCATCTTTTTTGGCAGATCAAAAAAAATTTCCACAATCTAAGTAAAGAACCATCCATACATCATTCCTGTAAAGTTTGATTCAATTTGCTTTAGTAGCTTCAAAGGAAATAATAGCAAATATATGCTTTTCCCATAGGGTCCAATGTGAAACAATGTTCTCCACTGGCAGCCATGTTTTATGGCAGATCAGGAAAATTTTGGCAATCTATGTAAAGGACCTTCTATACATCATTCCTGTAAAGTTTGGTTCAATTTGCTTCAGTCATTTCTGAGGACATAGTCAAAAATGTGTTTTTCCCATAAAGTCCAACTATCTTTTGCACTGACAGCCAAGTTTTTTTGGCAGATCAGAAAATTTTTGGCAATCTATGTAAAGGACCTTTTATACATCATTCCTGTAAAGTTTGGTTCAATTTGCTTCACTAGCTTCAGAGGAGATAGCATATATATGCTTCAATAGGGTCCAATGTGAAACTATGTTCTCCGCTGGCAGCCATGTTTTTTGGCAGATCAGAAAAATTTTGACAATCTATGTAAAGGACCTTCTATACATCATTCCTGTAAAGTTTGGTTCAATTTGCTTCTAAAGCTTCAGAGGAAATAGCATATATTGCTTTTCCCATTGGGTCCAATGTTAAACTATCTTCTGCGCTGGCGGCCATGTTTTTTGGTGGATCAGAAAAATTTTGGCAATCTAAGTAAAGGACCTTCTATACATCATTTCTGTAAAGTTTGGTTAAATTTGCTTCAGTCATTTCTGAGGAGATAGCCCAAATGCGTTTTTCCCATAGGGTCCCATGTTAAACTACCTTTTGCTCTGGCAGCCATGTTTTTTGGCCAATCAGAAAAATTTTTGGCAATCTATGTAAAGGACCTCCAATACATCATTCCTCTAAAGTTTGGTTAAATTTGCTTAAATAGTTTCAGAGGAGATAGCCAAAATGTGTTTTTCCCATAGAGTCCAATGTTAAACTATGTTCCCCGCTGGCAGCCATATTTTTAGGCGGATCAGAAAAATTTCGGCAATCTTTGCAAAAGACCTTCCATACATTATTCCTGTAAAGTGTAATTGAATTCGCTTCAGTCGTTTCAGAGGAGATAGCCAAAATGTGTGTTTTCCCATAGGGCCCAATGTTAAACTTTGTTTGGCTCTGGCGGCCATTTTTTTGGCGGATCAGAAAAATTTGGGCAATCTTAGTAAATGACCTTGCATACATTATTCCTGTAAAGTTTGGTTCAAATTGGCTCAGCGGTTTCAAAGAAGATAGCAAATATATGCTTTTCCCATAGGGTCTAATGTTAAACTATCTTCTGTGCTGGCGGCCATGTTTTTTGACAGATCAGAAAAATTTTGGCAATCTAAGTAAAGGACCTTCCATACATCATTCCTGTGAAGTTTGGTTAAATTTGCTTCAGTCATTTCTGAGGAAATAGTCAAAAATGCATTTTTCCCATAGGGTCCAATGTTAAACTATCTTCTGCGCTGGCAGCCATGTTTTTTGGCGGATCAAAAAAATTTCGGCAATCTAAGTAAAGGACCTTCCATACATCATTCCTGTAAAGTTTGGTTAAAATTGGTTCAGGGGTTTCAGAGGAGATAGCCAAAATGTGAAAAGTTTACAGACGGACTGACAGACTGACGGACGGACTGACTGACTGACTGACGGACGACGGACGCCGAGTGATGGCAAAAGGAACATTTATTTCATAAATTATTTCAATTTTAACTGCATTAAATAGAAACCTATTTGGTATGGTGAATGAGTTAGTAAAACAGTGATTTACTTACCTCGTGTACGACATCTAGGACATTTCCAGATGCCTCTGAGTAATCAGCTTTAGCAGTCAGACTGTTCATACTATTAGATGATACAGGGGTTTGTAATGTGTCCAATAACTGCTTACCATCACCACAAACCTAAATATCAAGATACACAAGAATTACTTAAAATCACACATCCCCAACAGTGACAATGGAGTCACTAATGCGACATGGCCAAGTTTGATATCACAAACACAGCCTTTTTTCCAAGTGTCAACAAATGTGGACAAAGCTTCAGGTGATGTGGCCAAGTTTGACGTCACAAACCTAAATATCAAGATATTAAAGAAAGAATTACTTAAAACCATATATCCCAACAATTACAGTGAAGTATGGTAAGATCTTAAAAATTTACCATAAGACTATTTTTGTTGATACAGACAACACAAACAGCACTCATCTCCTCCAACACAGGAAGACCATATGAAATATGTAAAAGTGCATTTAGTTATATACTCATCTGAAATCCAAAATAATAAAACTGGTGTTATCCTTAAAGCTGTATACATTAAAATTGTTATTCTGTAAAGTATACATATACATATTCGCTGTAGCAGCACACTTATTATTCCTAGTTGTAAACATTGAGTTTAACTCTTTTTTAATTTTACACTGGAAAATATTTGATTTCAGTGTTTTGTAACAAACAGTGTAGCTTTTCTTGAAAGTGTAGCTGTTTACAAATATTTTTTTAATTTTGTAGCTTTGAAAAGAAACTTATAATTTTTTGTCCAAGGTTTTTTTTTATTTCTTTTTTTTATTTTTATTGCACATATCTGTAACATACTTTCAAACAGATAACTTTTCACATATGTGACTGGGATAAAACTAGAATTTCTCTTGAGATCCAAATACCACCCCCCCCCCCACCCCACCCCACCCCCCCTTTCCTCCAACATCTACAAGGGGTTAATGTGATCTTGCGACCTTGACCTTTCTGATATGACCTTGGTTCAAGGTCATGACACCTTTGAACTTATAAAATTATTCATGTGAAGTTTTATGAGTCTTCCGAAGCAATTATAAGATATAGTCTTGACACAATTAAACATGGACAGACAGACAGACAGACGGACGGACAGTCAGACATGGTGGTTCCTATACTAGTTTGAGGGGGATATAATACTGAATCTCATGAAAATAGAACAAGTCAATACATTATGTGTTTACCTCTGCATATGACTGACTAATGGCTTCAATAAGACCTTGATGTAACTGTAATGCATTCTCTAATTCTTCAATGTCATTGGGTATGTGAGGGTTTTCACAGGCTTGTCTCCATCCCACAACTTGTGCTAAATACTGAGATATTAAAAGACGAAGAACATAATTAATCAAATAAATATAGCAGCAATAGATTGATTTATTGATTGGATGGGGTTTTACGTCCCAGTCAAGAATATTTCACTTCTATTGAGACATCACGTCGGCCAGGGTTCAAACTCACGACCTTCAACATATGTAGAAAAACAAGGCATTTAATTGGATATTAAATAATAGAGTGCTATCACTGGATGCCGAAACTGACACTGACACTTTCACTCACACCTGGGGTATTATTAGAATCTATCACTAACTAATGTGTGAGATATTGAAAGCTATAACTCATTCTGGACAAAACTGTTTAACTTAAGGTGGTGATTGATTCTTTTTCTAATATACTAATTGTATAAACGTCAGATGTTGTACAACATTTTTATCACAAAAACATGCAACAAGACATAAGAGTTTACATTGTAATTAGTGATGTCACGATTATCGCCGACGATTGGTTACTGGCCATTGTCAGGGCAGTGATCCTAATAATCAATCACAAGATTAATAATTGATCATTGCCGGCACCAGCAAATAGTTTCCAGATTGTATTAAAATCTGTATCCTTTTTGTTTTTTGCTACTAAAAACAACATAGCGGACGATGATCGGATAATTTATCCATATCCGGGGACCATGAGGCCTTACGTTTTGGAGACAATTGTAGGTATCATCATTTAATAAGAACAAAATTAGGAAGAACACATGACTCGTAACATTAAACTACTTATTATGATATTATTATTTTGTCAACTTTGTTTGTTACTGATTTGCAATTTTATTATAATGCAAAAAATGTACCAGTAATTCTGATTATTAATGATTAATGAATCAATTATGTATCGCCGATTATCAACTGTCATTTTTTGGCCGATTGGACATCAATAAACTCACTTGTTCTGCTTTTTTGAAGAACATAACAGATAAGGTTAATACTGCACTACGATCTTCTAAAGCTGCGGCCAAACTTTTCCATTCTCTTTCCAATCTGTTAGCTTGCATTCTGATTGTGTTTGAGGCATAGTGGCCAGCGTCACATAACCTCTGAGCCATTCCAAGAATACGAGTAATATTTACATAAACATTCTGGAAAACAAACATCAAAATATTTGTGACATATAACTGTTGCTTGAAAAGTCTGACAAAACTAACTTTGAATATATATATATATGTATATATTATTTTTGTTGAAAATCTGTCCTTTGAATGCAAACATAATGAACATAATGAACTACCATAATGGACTTAATTTTTTATTTTTTTTTTATTTTTGAAAATTCAGATGGTAACAATTTAACATAGGTTTAAAATTCCAGAATAATCGAGTATTGGTGTGGCAGGTTTTGAAAAGGCGTCAAAATTTGATGAGCTACTGTAAACATATTTAAATTAAGTGTATTTATTTTCAAGGTATGTGAAATTTAGACAAATATGTTAAATTTTCGCGTTTTTCAAATATGCACTACAACACACTTAGCATAATATAATTTTCCCCTAGTATTATTTTTATGCAAAACAAACGCGAAATAAGCATAAATTAATACCCAGCAGAAATAAATATGTTTACAGTATATGGATCCAAAACACATGTAAATGTCAACTTCCAGTAAGCTATCACACTGACAAAGTCACAAATTAATAGTTAACTACTGAGCTGTTATTGCCCAACAATAAGAAATGATATGGGTACGACATGATATTGTATTCCTAATACTTACGACAGCACTATTAGCAAATTGACTATGTTCCGTCTCTAGCTCTACTGCCATCTGGTGGGAGTTTCCTATTTCTGTGTAATTGACTAGAAATAAATCACGGTTATGGCTAATCCATTCAAACATCTGAAAATAAACAGATCGTCAAAATTATCACTCAAGTAAACAAGAGTTTTACATTTAACATTTGACTATAGAGGAAAACCATAACTATTAGCAAAGTGCCAAGACAAGAAGTGCAACATTATAAAATTTTCATGTGATGGGTTTGCAAAATAGTATAGCAACCTAAGTAGTTTCTCATTGGTGACAACTGGGAATCATACATTAAAAAGCAGAAAATTTGAAAAGACAACATTTTAGTAATTCTGTGCATGGAAGCATGCAATGTATGCATCCAAATTTATAAAAATTGTCATAAACTCATAATCAGTGACATTTAAAGACAACCATGAATTAATATTTAAATAATTATCTTCAAAAGAAAGTGTAAAAAAAATTCTCAAAAGTTTTTTTATTTTTAACCGAAAATTACATACCTAAAAATCATTATTATCAATCAGTGCCTTTATATTAAATTTTTATCAAAATTTTGACAAACTTTGGATACTTATGATTATGCTTATGCCTGGATATGACTTAAGCTGTTCTGTTTTTCATAACGTCAAGCTAAATACTTTTATTGTCAGAAGGGACCTCACTGTCTGAGTTGGCTTAAGCGCTGACCTACAGATCCAAGTGCCTCTTGCCTTCTTTTTTTTGAATCCCATTCAGGTAGTGTGAGAAAGTTTGTCAGTTCATTTGCCAATGGTTGGATGGTGGTTTTTACTTGGTACTCCAGCTTCTTCTACCATCCCAGAACTGTATGCCTCAATATAAGTGAAAGAATCTTGACACCATTAATCTATTCCATTTAAACTTGAGATAAAAGGTTTTTTTTCCAATAGTGTAAAACACCATTATTCCTTCATTGTCAGAATATGTTAAATACCTTTTCAACATCTTCTTCAAATATCCTTTGCTGCAGACACTGCTCCAGCCGTAATCTTTTGACCTGCCAAAGCTGATTTAGATGTTGTTTTGTGCCATGTAATCTGTCCAATAATTGTGATATTTGTGGAACTGCACTCTGAAAATCTGCATTTCCTGATATTACAAATCTCCTCCCTGAAACATCAAAACATAGCGAGTTACTGTTGGTACCATATCGACTCTATTAGCCTAAAATCCTGAAGATCATTCTGTTATTCTATCAACATATCCAGTATATACAAACTGCAAACAGGGACTATAATGCATGATTTCTAAGATTCAGATTAAATTTTTTCATTTGAAGAGTTAAGTTATATTTTATGAACAAGACAACTTAATATTTATGTTTTAAGAGATAGCACATGTTAGTACATTTGTACATCATCTAAATAATCTTTAACACTAGAATCTTAATTATTTTCAGTACATGTACAACTAGAACTGTCTCTTGACCTCCCTCCCCAACATTGACCACCTGACCTTGACCTTTGACTTATGCACATAAATTTGGTATACAACACACCATCTCATGTTGGTTTACATTTGTGAAAAGTTTGATCAAAATTCATCCATAGGCATGGAAGATATAGAGCATACACGATATTGGGGAAGACAACCAGACAGACAGACAGGGTGATTCCTATATACCCCCTTAAACTTTGTTTGCAGGGGGTATAATAAATGTGTTACAATTTATAAGCAACGATTTTCCAGGTTTTCAATATTCTACCCATCTGCTGCACTCTTTGTAAGAAAGCTGGAACCAGTTGTTCAAAGCTTAATTAGTTTAATCAATGATTAACACAAATTTAAAGCATTAATAAGATTAAAGAAACAGCATAACAAACATTAAATCAATTGTTTTATTGACAATGTACGTCAGTTTAACAAAATTCTATTCAGATTTAAAGTTTTGAACATTAATTTTAAATTTATCTAAAATCAAAATCAATTGATTAATCTAATCAACCTACAAATAACTTGGCCTTGAAATTTTAATTCACTCATGAAAAAAATCCAAAACGTTGCAGTTTCTAAATACCATCAGGATATGCCTAGTATGTACCGTACTTAAATTCAAGCAAAAATCAATGTCTTGTATTACTGCCTTCTTTTGTAACAAATTTATTATCCTTCAAAATTCAAGTTTTATGAGGCAATGAAAACTTTACAAGACCCTTTTACTTTACCTGATTGTTGACCTTCTCCAGTAATTTCTTGTAAAATTCTATGTCCCTCCATACCAAGCTGTTCTACTGGTGCCATGGCAACCCGACGCTTTAGGTGGTTATGTTCCTCTAGTTTGTACTGTGCTCCGTTTAAATGTTCCGGGAGATCCGGATTTGTCAATATTTCTCCAAGATCTTCTAACTTGTCCAGTAAATCTAAAGCTTTCCAGATAAATTCTTCTAACATCTGTGAGAAATATTCAAGAAAATATTGTAGCATAAATGTTTAATATACAAAATTACACTAGTGATGCATGACCCAGTGGTTAAGGTTAAAGACTAATGAATTAAGGGTGGTGGGTTCAAACCCAAGCAATCAGGCTATGTGGTAAGTGCAGACGAGATTACTTGTACCATTGCTTATAAAATACTCGCAGACACATTAGCCGACAACCACCATGTAGATGCTAAACACTAACAATCAACAACAAATGTGCTTACAGAAATGATGGGGATTAACTTTGGAAAGAACAAGTCACAAACAGCCCAGGTCTTTTATCCTAAATATCTTCATACTAAATAATTTTACTCTGAATTACGGTATTTTACAAAAAATTTTTACAAACTACTTAAACACACAAATTTATACATATCAATGTAGAGACAATTTAAAACTTACCAATCTCAGTTGTATCCACTGTTCATGGTTATAATCCAACCCTCCTTCAAATTCTCGAGTCAGTTGGGTTGGTTCAATGAATTTTGACAGATTGTCCAGTGAAATCATGTTAGTCTACAATGTATAAAATAAATAAATTATAAACTATAAAACATTAAATAATAACAAAAGATATGTAGAGATTTTGAGTAGTCTTGCTGGAGACCATTGAAAACCACCTGGTTACATTATACAATGAAGCCTGTGAAAATGAATGAAAAAGTAAAAGGAAAATGTGTAAAACTTCAATCATTTACAGAAATTTGGTTTAATTTTCCAACAATTACCATTTGCCTTTAAAATTTAAATTTCTGAATCATAGCAAACTTCATTATGACATGCTGCAATAGTTATGATCCTCATCGCAAAAGTTTCACATTATGACAGAATCTGGGGGCAAGGTTACAGGAATTAATACCAACGGCAATGAGGCAAAGAAGTAAACATTCAGCATGGTTGGTCAAAACTGTTTAGCCACAAGACCTGAATCTTAAACAATGTCTAAATCCATGATATAAAATCAAAATGAACCATCAATTATATCAAGATGTCAAGTTGCAGGAAGTTATACCATAGCAATGTGTTTATGGCAATAAGGCTAGCCAGTAAATACTTTGCATGAATCTAAAACAACATTTAAACCATGATATAAAATCAAAACGAACCATCCCAGACTGATAAAACAATACCTACTTCAAAATTATATTTGGCACTTCCAAGACTTGTTCTCTGTTTCTCCCAAAACTTTTCTGGTTTAATGATATAAGCAATGTGTATATTTCCTGGGAAACATTCCTGTAAAACCAAGGACAATATCGCATGTGTTTCATAATGATATAAGTCTCTCTCTCTCTCTCTCTTTCTCTCTCTCTGTCTCTCTCTCTCTCTCTCTGGCATGAACATATCAATGTGCATGAGGTGAGTATTGTTGTAAGATAAAAGAAAAGGTATGTGGGTTGTCAATATACTTCATTCAAGGATTCTCCAAAGGATTTGAAATCTCCAAAATTTTGAAAATATAGTCCTTTTTAACGTTTTTTTTCACAAATTTGCTAAAATAGATTACTTTTCGAAAGAATATATTGAAAGAATTAGTAGCTGATGGTCATTAATGGCCAACACATCTTGCCTAAAAAGCATAACTTGTAGGACATTTAAAAACAATTTTATTCAATACTGAAATTGTTGACAGCATTAACAACACTTAGAATAACAGCTACGAAAATCCAACAACCATTAAGACTGCTATATCTTACAATTATCAGGCCAGACAAAAAAGCAAAGTGTTTATCACATAGACAGTTATATTAACATTACAGTACATACCTGTAATACTTTAAGTATGGGTTTCACTGTCTGCCATGTTGACCCTCTCATATCCAAGATAATTGTAAATCCACGATCTCTGACATCATCACTACAAATAAAACAATGAGCACATTATGTACACCTTGTATACAGTCACATATGCCTTAAAGGCCACCTCTATATAAGGGCTACCTGCTTTTCAAGGCCAGTAAGAATTTATTCCAATTGCACTTAATGTTATTTGAATCTGTATATAAGGACCACCTGCCTATTTAGACCACTTTTCCTGGTTCCCTTAGGTGGCCCTTATAGACAGTTTTGACTGCAATGCTGAATATCTTGACTTTCAGACAGCTATGCAGACACAACTTTTAAGCTGCATCAACCAGGTATCTTTCACACTAAATTTGATTCTATTCAGCTTAGCAGTTTCAGAGGAGAAGTTTAAGGATGTACATATGCTTCAAAACGCCAAAAGCTCAGCTTGCTAAAGCCAGTGGCGCCAAAACTCCACTACTCCCTCCCACTTCAATATTAACATTGACAATGAATCTCGGAGTATATATACAAAGCTTTTCTGTACCATGTCTGCCCTCAGGGGTCATGTGCATAATGTAGTCTAAAGTGCTTGCATATAAACCACAACACTATACCACTATGCATTTGAATCCCACTCAGACAGATCCTAACATGAATAAGTTTGTCAGTTTGCTACATGTAGCTAAATGTTTTCACTCAACGAATGTTGAATGAGGTATAAAACACCATTGTTCCACCACTCCACTTTTCTGTACTTTTGTGCATGGATGCAATCACAAGTCTAAATACTGAATACAACAAGAACTTTATATTGAATATCCAATATCAGTGACCCAACTAAACACATCCACTCTATAAAGTGCCCTTGGTTGAAAGAAATATGAAGGATTGTCTTCGGGAGAGAAAATTATCTCTCGAGTGTATAGATGATGGAAATAAGTTCCCAAGGGGAGACAATCTTCCATCTTTCCCTCAACCAAGAGCACTATTACTTTATAATACCAAATATTCTCTTTTAACTTTAATTCAGGCAATCTGTAATATTGACTAGAAATAATTAAGGACAGTATGTTTTCAGTGTTCCAAATCAGAATGGAGGGATATACCAACCGAAGTAGGATTATTTAGTAGTTTCCATGCCCAATGGTGAACATTGCAATATCCAATGGTAATGTTGACCGCTGTTTCAAACATTGTGAATTGTTTCATACCACATGATTAGAAATTTACCAATAATAGTAAAAGAATTTTCTGTGAGGTATAGTAATCTATAATATTACACAGAATACATTTATTATATTATATTACATTACATTACATTACCTGGGTACACTGGCTAGGTATGTCATTAACCGTCTCAAATCCTCGGTATCATGTCGTTCAGGATGTGTCCGTGATGGAAATGTTAAAATGGCTCCACCACGCTTGTCACGCCCACCTGCAATAAATAACATGTTAAGGTAGTCATATTACACACTGCTATCATAGTCTAGTAGAACCTACTGTACCAGAAATCTTTAAGAAAGAAGAAAGAAAGTTTTGTTAGAATTAAACCCTCTAAAATACTGAAATCATACGACTGGATCTTATTTTGTGAGTAGAATAAGCAGTTTTAAAGTATAATACTTGTATAGATGGTCTCAATTAGATCTGTAATTGTGAGAAAAAGGCATCGTGATATCCCTGAACTTTTGACAATATCGTGGCTATAATATCGCTGTATTTTCAGATGATTGTGCTCAAAAGATGTGCTGTTGGTTTTTGTTCTTTGTTTTTTGCTATTAGGTTATATATACATTGCACACGGCATGCACTGATACATTGAATATTTATGACGTCACACGTCGGTAGTAATTTGTTTGTGGTTCACAGCAAAACCACCTATTAAATCTGCTTAATCACTTTCTACACAAGCGATGCAAAGATTTCAAAGAATTTTTTTGTCAGCAATAGGGTTCCACGATATCGTGATGTAATCTTTGTTCTACGATAATGCCATCGGCAAATCCTTGGCGTCAATAATCACGATGATATGTAATAACAGCACTAGTCTCAATATGTGCTTATGTTTTCTTATTTTTGTTTTTGTTCTTGGCAGCATTCGATAATGCCTGCTACATGTTTTTTCAGCTACAAATTTTCCCATACCATTTCACTATAAGCTAATTTAGTGTCATGCAAACTAAGCTTTTATATTGTTGTTAACCACTTCAGAACCACCTGTACTTACCTGACAGATAGGCCACCCGTTCTCTGAGAATGGGAACAATATCTGCTGCCTTTAACCCATCTGTTCTTTTTCCACCTGTAATATGACAGAAATAATTCTATATATTTATGGACATCATCAATGTTACACATGCATTAGAAGTACTAATAGTCTAAAAGTGTCTCAAAAGTTAAATGGAGCTCATTACAAATGTACCATGTGGCATAGTCAATAACAACACTATGCAAATAAGTGAAGAGATAACTACTGGCAAAATGAAGAGTGAGTTTGAAATTGGAAGTACTGTCACTATGGTTGACCACACTGCAATTGCTCTTCTACAGTCATGCTAAATCTGTTTGTTGTTCTAGTATATTATTTTAGTGCTATGTGACACTTTTAAGACTGTAAAATCACAACTGAAATTGTATTTTTGTTGCTATTATTTTTCAATTATTGAAAACAGTGATCTCCTCACTAGGTAGTATTGGTAATGGCAGATATAATAATGTAAACATATTTATTTCACAGTGTACTAATTTTTTTTTTTTTTCATGGTCGTTTGTTTTGCCCGAAAATTATTACAGAGCAAAAATTAAATTATATTTCAAAAACATGAAAATTTACCAACACAAATATGTCTAAATTTCCTTAACCATGAAAATAAATACATACAAAATTAAATACATCCACAGTATTTGATACTTGATTACTGATCAGGTGATCAGGGTAAACCAAGGTAAAATACAGTCAAAACTGTTGTTATAACAATCCCCTATTTACAGTGAATATCAGTCAGGTCACAACTTGAAAGACCCAGTTTGCCTTTGTAAAAAGGACATTTGTTTATAACTTAATAAGGACTAAACATATAAACAAGGACTAAACATATTTTAACTACAAATAAAGGCACTTGTCTACTAAATCATTTTTGGGTGTCCTTTATTGGAAGGTATCACTGTATGGAGAGGTAAATAATGTTCATACTGCTAAACATTACCGGTACTACATACATTTAGTATTGGAAATAAGCGAGTTGTCTGGTTATCATCATCAATAGGACAGTATGACTTTTTATAGCACAGTTAATTGTATAAAGCTTGACAAGTCTTGTAATGACTTCCTAAAACTTGTCAATATCATAAATAATTCATCATAACCAGCTCAGTATCAACATCCTCATCATCAGGATAAATACCGTAGTAATAATGTATATATTGTCATATAGATCTCCAAGTCTGGGACAGCAGCTATACATCGTAACAGTAACTGATTAATATGATGTCTTCTCCAACACCATCTATCTGACTGTCCTAACAAAAAGTTCATTATCTGCTTGGTACCATTCATTACCATAACTTTACATACTCAACAAAAATAGTAACGGACCACATCAAAAACATTACCATAATCCTTCAATGTTTTTGGCCCCTCTTTGTTTTTTCGCACACCATAATTTTGAAATTTCAATAATTTTCAAATTTCCTCTAATTTCGGATGGCAATTCCAGGTATTTAATTTTGTAGAACGTAAATCATATTGTTTCATGTTCATACTTCTCATAATGTCATAATTAAGATTTAATTTCATGTACAAAAATGATCACTTTATTACATCATTTGAAACAAGAGAACAAACAAAAACAAAGTACAGATGGGTTGTCAAATTTCACATTGGTCCCTAACTTTTTTGTTATGTATATTATGTAGGCCCTGATCAAACTAGTGAATGCATTCTAGGTTTCCAGAATTGCAAATTACATATTATACCAGTCTTAATTTTACAGCACTTTGGTATACAATTCTTTATCAGTAGTGCTTGGACCAAAATTATGAAACCCAAATTGTTTTTAGATGTTCAAAAGATTACCAAAAGGACAAAAATATATTTTACTAAATTCAGCTGAGGAAATACTTTGCATGAGAGGGTATACCTAAGTTTTTGAGGAATTTTACATCTTAACTTTATGTTAAATTATTACATGTAGTAGCCAAAGTTTTAAATTTCTAAAAATATAGTCCTTTTTAAAGCATTCTCTCGCAAATTTGCTAAAATAGGTAACATTATGAAAGAATTTTCTAAGAAATTAGCAGTCAATGGCTATTTTGGTTACCAGAAATAGAAAGCTAGTTTCTACGGACATACACCTTTATGTACAATTATGCCATCTTCATTTAACCTGTCTTAAACTTTGTAAAAGCTAAAGTTTTATATAAAAACCTAAGGTTGGTTCGATATTTTTGTCTTCATTTTAATGCACACTCTGCTTTGAAATTATAACCCCCTACTGAACTGATTCTGTAATTTTGGAAGAAAAATCAATCTGATTTGGTAACAAGATTGAGTTTTAGCCTTAAGTAACTGTCTTTCTTAACTAAAGTCTTTATATATATACATGGTGATCTGTGTGATAATCTTAGGACATTTCTACAATCATTCTTACAACCACTGCAGTAGCTCAGTTGGTAGAGTGCTCGCTCTATAAGTGGGAGGTCATCGGTTTGAACCCAACCAGGTCTGAAGTGGGTAGTGACTTCTTTCGCCAAGCACTCGGCACTACGAAATAAAAGTTTTGGTTCTTTTGGATGGAAACTTAAAATAAATGAGGTCCCGTGTTATGGTAGGCATGACACCATAAAGAACCCTGCTGTATAATTAAATTGGCGCAACACACAGGCAAAATAACTGCACCTTCACCTATAGCTGACAATGTCTTGATATACCAGTGAAATATTCTTGACTGGGGCGTTAAACACCATAACTCAACTCAACTCTACTATCGTTCTTACATTAGTTAAAATTCAGAGTTTATTTCTAATGGACAAAAGTGGAATCAATGAATACTTAACTAAATGGCTATAAAATTGATAATTTGATGTAAACATCAAAAGTATTTTTCTGTTGCTACAGAAATAGCAATTTTAGAAAATATTTAAACTCTTTTTCAAAAATCAGAACAAATGAGAAATGGTCAATCTGAAAATCTTACAAACTAATAATTTTTCATCATTATTATATTTGTTTGTAACATTGTGTGATCTGCCTACAACAACATACATGTACACACTAAATAAGTTAATATCTTCGAATTCCTTAGAATTTTTAACTCGTGTTTGATGAAATATATATGATGAAAATTATATCTGTTTGTAACATTGTGTGATCTGCCTACAACAACATGTGTACTAAATAAGAGAAGAATTTTTAACTGGTGTTTGATGAAATGTCAAGAGACAATCAAACTATCAATTCGGAGACAAACTGTCAATTCTAAAACACACATCAATTACTTCCAGTATCAGCCAAACGTCAGCCAAATTATAGTCATAAATTGTGTAAAATTGAGTTTCTATTGATTTCTTTGACAATTTTATACCGTCAGTATATCGTACAAATAAATTACCGCCACCATTTAATAGATGATTGTGTTCTTTATAACCTCCTCTAAATAATATAAAAAACAAACTTTTAAATTAAACCAGATCATCACCGAGCAAGCAAAATACTGGGGAAAGGGGGAATTCCTGTAGAAATCTAGCACCGCTTGACAAAAATACACTGGGACACACTTAAATACATGTAAACCCAGCATCACTAATACACAGGGAATAAATCCAGCATCATCTGCTTGAACAAAATATTCATCAATGAGCAAGCAAAATACTGGGGGGAGGGGAATTCCTGTATAAATCTAGCACCACTTGACAAAAATACAAGGGGACACAAATAAATCCAACATCGTCTGCTTGACAAAAATATGAGAACTGTAAGTGTAGTTTTATTTGCAGTATACTAATTTTCGATTTAATTCAGTCAAAACATTTTCGCAGAAATTTGTACCAAGGGTAAAATTATATATATTCTCAATATTATAGTCAGTTATGAATCTGTGAATATCATAACCCGCGAAAAAGGTAGGAAATTACAAAACATCGAAAATTTGAACCTGTAAAAATAAGTACCGGTACAATCACAATATTCAATTCTAACTAAACCTGCTTTTGTATTCAATTTAATCAATTTACATCTAGCCATTTTAAAATTATCAGTATCCTTTCCAAAATTTGTGAAAATAAAGTCTTTTTTAAGTTATTTTTTCACAAATTTGCTACAATATCTTAGAAATTTTGAATACAGTAACATCATGAATGCAGCATATGATAATGGTGTTAACAAGTTAAAAAGGGGGGGGGGGTATATACTATATAGTGATAGGGGTGTCCGTCTGTGTGTCCATCCGTCCTTCCATTACACCTTAGGGTACCTATCTCTTATCCACAACTCCTCCTAAACCCTTCAATGGATTTTCATGAAACTTTCACACAATCTTTGTGATATAATGTAGATGTGCACCTCCTATTTAAAAATTTGATCTGATGGGTTTTTGGGAGCAGGGGGTATTTTTTGTGAGCTTGTGGCTCACAGTTTTTCTAGTTTTATATAGGGACCCTTGGTATTTAAACTGTAAATTTCTGACGGAACTGGACCTGCCATTTTTTTACAGGATAATACTTCTTTTTCTACAAAATAACATAATTGCAAATAAACCTTTCAATGATGATAGATATTGGACTTTCAACACTTTATGTGGGACCTGCCAAAACAAAAGCAAAAGGTCCCGGACCTTCCATTACAAAACATAATTTTGAATCCTTGGGTAATTGTTTAGAAATCAAAATATCTCAGTCTAGTCAGATAAGCTTGTTTGTTTGGCTAATTATATAAACTACGGTAATAAAATGTAACTTTGTCAGGTTAGATAACAGAAAACTGGAATGACTCATTCTGATAATTTGATGTTCCCAAATTAAGCCAAATGCTGATTTTTTTTTTTTATTTTTTTTTTTTTTGTAAATTTGTTTACCGATAGAGCAAAATTCAATTATTTACAAACACAAGTGTATCTTCATATACATATTACATAATGAGCATGTGCTAAGCATTAAAATCAATGAGTGACTGTCTTTATTCTAAGTCTCATAGCCCTTTTTCTAAGATTCAAAACATATTTGAAGATACATGTATAATTTTTTCTCAAAGCTGGTTAAAAAATTAATGAAAGTCAAATTATCTCATTTCTACATTTCAAAACATATTTGAAGATATAATTTTTTCTCAAAAGCTGGTTAAAAAGTTAATGAAAGTCAATTTATCTCAATATTACAGCAAAAAGATATTTATGCAAGGTCACATAAAAAATATGTGAAGTTTCAGCTTTTTCAAGAAAGATGGATGTAAGACTAAATGACTACAGACATACATGTAGTCAATCTGTTGTGGAAGTCATAGGATAGGCAAACAACATTGACCTGTCCATTTGACCTTTCATTAGGAATATCCATGTAGGAGAGTCCACTCTATAATTGGTAGTTGTAGGATTAGCAGTTGATAATATGTACACAAGATAAGTGATTAGTGTTCTCATTGTGTATACAAAATAAACCTACATGATTCCTATCTATAAATGCAGTTGTCCATAGCAAGTACATGTATTTAAATTAAAGGTCAAACAGACAGGTCAAAGTTGTTTACCTATACGTATTGTTTAAATAAAGATAAAACCTAAAGCTGAGCAGCCCCCCTCACAGTTTGACAAGATACAATGTACAACTAATTATTAATCCCCAGATGTTCACTTTTCATTTTATTATAATCTGTTATTACACTGCTTCAAAATCTACTGGTACATTTTTTACACATTACCAGGGCACTCAATTTTTTGTTGCTGATTCTAAATTTTTTTTTTTTTTTTAAAAAACCAGTATATTTTTTACACATTACCTAAAAAATCAGAGATTAAGATTAGCAGGGTCCTAGTAGCCCATGTCTTCTAAAAATAAGTTTGGGCCCCTAAATTTTTACAAATTTTAGCTATTAAATACTATTACAACTTCTTTTCTGAAATGAACCTGACCATCAACTCAAGATAGTTCAGCTTTCTCCCAGAGAAATGACTTTTTGTTTCCAATTTTTAATCTTTAATTGAAAACAATATATATACACACATTATTTAAAAGAATATGTTTTAACTTTTTTGACTTTGTTGATTTTTTAACTTCTTGAAAACAATACACACTTTACTAAAAGTATGAGTTTTGACTTTTTTAATTTCTTATCTTTTTGAAAACAAATTAGTCAAGAATGAGTAAGATTTTTTTATCTGTTTTACATTTTTTTAAATCTACATGTATGTATGTATGCATGTCAATATACCTATATGTGATCATCTAATCGTGATCATGATAAAGGGGCACAACAAGGTATATTTGAAAATATTGTAATCAAGATCTAAACATTTTAATTCAAATAAGTAAGTAATTAAATATTTATTTTTAAATATTTATTAAATAATAGATGAACTTAATTAATTTTCATCATGGGGTTAAATGCAAATCATAATAAAATGTGATAAGAATTCAAATAAATTATCTTTTTTTCTACCTATGGTGCCCCTCTAATTTGTGGGGGTGAGTAAGCAATACATGTAACACTGTAGGTCTTAATGCTAAAATCATATTTTCTATATATCTTGTCCAAAGTAACTTAATCCCTTATTTCACAGCAGCAGCAGTAGCATCTGATCATCAATTCTACCTATATATCTGTATGATACATCTGTACACTTTATACGGTACCATCCCATCATCAACAGTTTATATGTACTGTTTGTGTGAAGTGCTTCAATATGACAAGTGCATATATAATGAATATTATATCCCCTTCTCTCTCTCTTTCTCTCTCTCTCTTTCTCTCCCTCTATCAATTCTACTATGATGCATCTGTACACATATAATACCATCCCATCATCAACTGCTGCTCTTCATCTAAGGACAGTTGCTCTTTATATATTATATCTTGCACTGTAGATTCAACAACATCTCTCTCTCTCTCTCTCTCTCTACTATGATACGTACATCTGTACACATATAGTACTATCCCAATATCTTCAATATGACAAGTGCATATATGATGAATATTAATCTCCCTCTCTCTCAATAAACATGATACACTTTTTATATCTTCATCATAAACTCAACCAAAGTAGGCAAAATGCTGCTGCTGTTCATCTGAGGACAGCTGCTCTATATATCTCTTGCATTGATGATTCAACAAGTAAGATGCTCTCTCTCTTTCTCTCTCTCATCAACTCTACTATGATACATGTGTTCACTTATGGCACCATCCTATCAGCACCATGTATATACACGAGTGCTTTTAATATGACAAATGCATGAATAAGGAATATTCATTCTCTCTCTCTCATAATAAATTGGCCTACTGATAACTAAACAAGATGCTCTCTCTCTCTCTCTCTCTCTCTCTCTCTGATTATCAACAGCAATCTTCAAAGAGAAATCAATGTCAACCAACTTCACAAACATGTTATGTCTTTATGAACTAAGGCTGTCAAGGTCAATGACCACAGACCCTTTAAAATTTTGAACACCATCATGCCAAGTTGATCAAAGCTTCAACAAATTTTGGTTCGTGACTAAAGGCTATTTGAAACTTTTGAATGCCATCATGCTACCGGTAAGTTGATCCAAGCTTCAACAAATTTTGGTTCATGACTATATGCTCTTTAAAGCTATCGAATGCCACCATGCCAAGTTTATCCAAGCTTCAACAAATTTGGTTCATGACTAAAGGCTCTTTAAAGCTTTCGAATGCCACCATGCCAAGTTGATCAAAGCTTCAACAAATTTTGGTTCATGACTAAAGGCTCTTTAAAGCTTCCGAATGCCATCATGCAAAGTTGACCAAAGCTTCAACAAATTTTGGTACATGACTAAAGGCTCTTTAAAGCTTTCGAATGCCACCATGCCAAGTTGATCAAAGCTTCAACAAATTTTGGTTCATGACTAAAGGCTCTTTAAAGCTTTCGAATGCCATCATGCAAAGTTGACCAAAGCTTCAACAAATTTGGTTCATGACTAAAGGCTCTGTTAAAGCTTTCAAATGCTGCCATGCAAAGTTGATCAAAGCTTCAACAAATTTTGGTACATGACTAAAGGCTCTTTAAAGCTTTCGAATGCCACCATGCCAAGTTGATCAAAGCTTCAACAAATTTTGGTTCATGACTAAAGGCTCTTTAAAGCTTTCGAATGCTGCCATGCAAAGTTGATCAAAGCTTCAACAAATTTTGGTTCATGACTAAAGGCTCTTTATAGCTTTCGAATGCTGCCATGCAAAGTTGATCAAAGCTTCAACAAATTTGGTTCATGACTAAAGGCTCTTTAAAGCTTTCGAATGCCGCCATGCAAAGTTGATCAAAGCTTCAACAAATTTGATTCATGACTAAATGCTCTTCAAAACTTTAAATGCTATCATGTCCAGTTGATCCAAGCTTCAACAAATTTTGGTTCATGACCTTTAGGCTCTTATTACTTTGAGTCATCAAGCCAAGTTGAATATATACCACAAAATTGACTCATAGCAGAACAAAATGTTAAAAAGTTTGCAAAAGTGGCTCCCTTAGCTGGACTTAAATATCTAATGTCCCATACACATGTACTGTATGAAAAGACCTTAATAATTAATGCCCTGTGTCACAGCAGGTGTGGCACATAAAAAAACCACATTGCCCTGAACTCAAAATCTGAAAATGTCTGTCATTTTGGCTATGGCTGATGACGTCTCCATATGAAAGAAATATTCTTGACTGGGATGTAAAACCCAATTCAATCAATCAATTATCCCCCTGTGGTACCAACAACTTATATTTGTGCAAAATAAAAGTTGCATGCAATAAGCCTTATTATAAGGATGCCAGAAATACCTATCTAGATTTAGCTTGTTCAACAAAGAAGATTTTAAGTATTATATATAGCCCCCCCCCCCCCCTTACAATTTCCCCATTTGGGGTCTCATAGTCTAGATTTATACAAAATATATACAACTTGTTCAAAGAATTTTTAAATCTGAATTTCTTGATAGTGGTGTGCTGATTAATCATCTTTTTATAATCAATCAAACTGATCATATTTTCTAGTGATTGATCACTCTGGCGATGCACAATAACCAACTCACTTGATAATAGAATTGTCACTTGAAAACAAATCTTTTTTATACAATCATAAACTTTGACCTTTGACTTTGTGACATGACATAAAAACTTCTGTATCAAGTTTTACTACAAAATCTTAAATAATCTTTTGTCATCAACAACTTTCATTTGAACACAAACACAAATGGATCTCAAGTAAGAACATGGAAGTTTTTAAAGTTTCCATGACTTGATCTTTGTTGCATTGTGTATTAGCATGATGGAGTCATGGTTGTACCTTTGACAAGTGATGTACAATGTTACATCATGAATTTATGTTCTTCATGTTAGCTCAATAAAGCCATACCTGTATTACCGGTAAGTGCTTTAATTTTCTTTGAAAGTAAAAGTTGATTGAAATTAAAATTCTTGGCCGACAAAAATTGTACGAGACCATAAGTTCTGTCAGTTCACAAGTATATAAGGTTGTCAGTTCTGTGAAAAAACATAATTTACTTCACTGAAATTTACATCATTGGACAAAAATACTGCTAGATTGGAGAACCATTTAGCCAATTAAAAATCAAGTGTGGATGACAAGTGACACACACTTTTCAGGCAACACAAAAACAGCAGTATGAAAACTAAATATATGCGATTTAATTCACTTTTTTGGGGGGGGGGGGTTTCAATACTAAAGTTTGTTTTGTTGATTGAATTGGGGTTTTTTTAACTTCTAAAATGCCAGAAAATTTTAAAGACTGAAATATGAGAAAATTTGAAAATTATTGAAATTTCAAAATAAGGATGTCTGAAAATATAGAGGGTCCAAAAACATGGAAGGATTACCATAACTATTCTAACATTCATTCAAATCAAATTATCAAATCAAATAAATCCAACCATGTAAAAGAAGAAGGGAGACAATTTCCATGAAAACACTACAAGAACATGCTTGAGTAACACATTATGTATAGAAATCAAGTCACAGGGTCAGATTTGCACTCAAACCCACTAAATAATAGTAAAAACTTATGTTTTACCAACATTTTAGACCTACTATCAGTCACATTATAAAAGAGTATCCTGCCAGTTCAGAAAATTCAGCAGGAACTTAATCTATGACCATTCAAAGTTCATTGGGAACAACTGAACTCACCAGACACAACTTCATTCTTCCCTTCCAAAATTTTATTCAAAAGTGCCTTGCAAGGATAAGACAGACTTCAATGTAAAGGAAAGGGAAGATGTTGGTTTTGTTGGGTTTTTTTACACATTGGCAACTGTAAAGTATCATGTTCATTATCAAGATTAAAGATACATAAACATATATATTTTTTTACATTCAGGGGTTAAAAATTTCGAGGTTCTGATGCCTGGGACCAGTCACCTATTGATTTACATTGGGACTCTTTATATTTAAACTGTAAAAGTCTGATGGACTAACGGGATAATGTCATTCTGTCAATTTGGTAACATAACTGCACATGAACCTTTCAATGATGATATTGGACTTTTAAAACTTTTTGTGGGACCTTCCAAAAACAGAGGCAAAAGGACAAGGACCTTCCAGTTTAAACCCCAGACATTGATTTATCAACTTTGCAAATTGATGGTTTGTATTTACAAGAAAGTACCGGTACAAAAAACCACTATGTGGTATATCTAGATTTTATGATTGATCAAATTGTGGTACTGAACAAAATTGTTTTTTGTCTTTACAAATACTAAATACTATATCTAAACTTTAGATTTATTTGCTTAAGAGCATAATGGTATATGATTAATTAATGGTTTCCATTCAAAGGAGAAAACTTTTTGTTAAAGTACTGGTAATTATATTTCTTGAATCATATTTTGTCTTACTCTGAGAATTTAATGTTTTTCTGCAATAGCTGAATTATTTCTGCCAAAACAATTTGGATATTGTTTTTTTATGAGGCAGCATTAGAACCCAGGCAAACTTGAGTGATACTTGGATTTGGTCAGCATCTGTACACGTATGCACAATATGTTTAACTACAAAGTGCATGCTCAGTCACATGGAAGAAGAATTAAGCTAGCAAGACATTTGAGTTTGAGTTCTGGTTAAGATCAATGTCACTAGCTACAGCAAAGGCTCTGTATTCAGTACCGTTGCTGTATTTCATGACTATGTAGGTAGTTAAACTTTGTTCAAGCAATCTTATCTTCACATTTATTTTTTGTGAGAAAACATTGGGTGTAAGTTGAACAAGCTAGCAATTTAGTGAATCAATGAATCCCCCACTAGCAGGTTCTTTTTATGTTCTAAGGGCCTTAGCTCTATGGAAAATGAGCAAACTAATTTGGGTTAACGATATGCACATCTATCTACTTTGATACTTTTTTCATGAGAGGGTTTGTGTTGTACCAACTACTATAAATGTGTCTGCTTTGTACTACCACGACTTTTAGGTCAACAGACTTGCCTTCATACAGTCATGTCTCCCCACAGCATTTGATTGGTTGTGTAACAGGAAGTATAAATGTACTATGTACAGGTTGAGAGATGTTACTACTGTCTCACCTATGGGGTACCTTTTAGGCGAAACGACAGAGTGCTCGCTTTACAAATGGGCGACCCGGGTTGGATTCCTGGCATCGGAGGAAGGGAATTATTATAATTGATTTCACTGCAACTAGTATTTTTGTTACAAATGACGCCACATAGAAACCCTGCTTTGAAAGAGGCACCAACCAAAGTGCAACCGCAGGAAAAGATCCCAATAAAATTAATAATAATTAAATATGATAATATGTGTTACTATATGTATGTGTTAGGATACGTCTTCAAGGGGCGAAGACTAAAGGGGAAGGATGTAAATGTAGCAATATAACTGCATGGTATAGTATGTACTATGTACAGGTTAAGAGACGTTACTACTGTTTTACCTATGGGGTACATTTTAGGCAAAATGGTTGAGCGCTCGCTTTACAAACGCAAGACCTGGGTTCTATTCTCTGCACCGGGAAAAGGGAATTTTTATAATTTATTTCATTGTAACTAGTATTTACATTACGGTACATGAACCCGAAGAAAACCAACAACCTTCAACTCACAAACAAATAAACTTTCTAACACTCCTACTGGCACGTTGTGGGATTCAAACTTAGGAGATGAGAAGTACTATGATCAGTTAGCCAGTTGTTTAAACCAAACTGCTCGCCCACCTGGGGTTTGAACCCACAACTACAACCATGTTTCTAAATGACCAAGCCACATCTGTTGTTGTATACTATTGTTCGTCCCTTAATGTAATGCCTGGTCCACTGACAGACAATTTGCATCAGGTCTTTATTTCCTTGTTTGAAACAGTAATTACTGCAACAGAATTTCCACTAAACAAGCAGGAAGGTTTATAAAAAGCAGGGTCTAACTCTTACTCAATGATGAATCAACACACAGTAGAACCCAAAATCTCCTGAAATATAGGCATGGCCTCTACCAACTGATTGAGTTACATTGCGTTACGTGTGTATGCTTAGCAACAAAACATTTGTTTGCATTTAATTTTACAATAAAAATGAATAATTTCAATATTTATCAATGAAAACATACAGTATTTTTGTATTGTTTTGGTTTTGGGCAATACACAATCAATCAAAGACAATGTTATATGTAGAAAGCTTAATCTGACTCCCTGTAATCTAAATAAATTATTACAAAAGATTGAAAATTTTAGTTATTTTCAAATTATTTTATGTTTATCACTGTCAAAAATCAGACTGTCACTTCAGCCGTAAAAACAATGAAAATATATAAATATGCAACCCAATACAACTACCTGGTCTATAGAAATATTCTACATCTCTATCGGTCAAACCATCACTCGCATTTTCGTGCGAACTCATTTCTTATCTGGCTTTGAATTTGCAGAATATCATGATGTCGGATAAATCAGCATCATTGTGTTGCTTCTTCATCGTCGGCCATGAATCGGATAATTATTCGTAAATTTCCGCTAAATTCCGTTAACTTCCGCATTTCGTCACCGGAAATAGTTTTTATGTTTATTATCGGAAGACCTCTAATATTTTGATGTATTTGAGAGAAAAAGTGAGAGATTATTCCGAGTAAAATTACCTACATAGAACCCACATGTGAAACTGATTTTTCCACAAAATGTCCTCAACTACAACATTTACTAATCCTTCACAATTGTTGCCATTAGGTAAGATATATTCACTTTTATACAGTGATGTTAAACACACACATACACCTTTTAGTCTCTCTCTCTCTCTCTCTCTCTCTCTTGATACATTATGACATAGATATGGTGTCATTCTGGAATCATGAAGGTGCAAGATCCCTTCATTAATAATATTCCAGAAGTCACAGGCTTTTCATTTCGAATAATCACCAGTCCATGAATAGACTTGTCCTTCAACCACTGCAGTAGAGTGCTCTGACACTTCTTAGTGGGAGGTTGTGGGTTTGAACCCTATCCAGGTCTGACAAGACTTGAAAATAGGTAGTGACTGTTCTTTCGCCAAGCATTCTGCATTAAGAAATGAGTCATGGGGTTCTTCGGAAGAGACCTTAAAAACTGATGCCCCGGTCACCCTTTCTGCACATTGCCCTGAGCACATTGCAAAGGAAAAAATTTCTGCCACTTCACCTATCTGGTGACATGTCGATGGAAGTGAAATATTCTGGACTGGGACATAAAACCCATTCAATCGATTAATCAGTTATCCTACAATCACTATGGTAGTTCTGCTATCTCATTAGAGTTCTTGCTTCATATATATATAAGGTCTTGGGTTAAAACCCCAACCAGGGTCTGACATGAAAATAGATAGTGATTTTTTTGCAAAGCACTCCGCATTTGGAAATAAAAGTCACAGGGTCCTCTGGAAAAGAACTTAAAAACTGGTGCGGACTTGGTGCTCACTGCCAAGGTAAAAGTTCCTGCCACTTCATTTGTACCAGGTGACATCCTGATACAAGTGAAATATTCTTGACTGGGGAAAAATCTCATTCAATCAATCACATACCCTACTAATGTACCCACCACCTCTAAGCTCTTGAAAACTGAAAACACATTTGGCAGGTAACTTATCATCTAGAGATATGCATAGTACTATACATTAGCAGCTATCACTAAGTTCAGACTTCCATAAACATGTACTCAACAGGGAAGATAACAGCAAATACCTTTATTCTAGTGTAACAGGAGGGAGGAAACACCATAAAAAAACCACTTCCTCACCGAGTGCCCCGACTGAGGATCGAACCCGGCCCTCCCGGGTGAAAAGCGAGCGTTCTACCACAAGGCTAAAAGATCCGGACCTGAAAGTCTGGCAGTAAATCACTCTATTATATCTACTACATGTATATTCAAGTAATTCAACACAACAATACCACGACAAGCTCAGTCCCACTACATTCCTCCCCTGTTATCTTGAGATTTCCCACCTTGTATATCTCACACACAACCCCTCCGTGGGTTTTTTGTTGGGCGCCAATGTAACAGGAGGGAGGAAACACCAGAAAAAAACCACTTCCTCACCGAGTGCCCCAGCTGAGGATCGAACCCGGCCCTCCCGGGTGAAAAGCGAGCATTTTACCACAAGGCTAAAAGATCCGGACCTGAAAGTCTGGCAGTAAATCACTCTATTATATTTACTACATTTATATTCAACACAACAATACCACAACTAGCTCAGTCCCGCTACACTAGTAATGACTAATGAACAATGGGGCCATTGATCCCTTATTTTGCCAAATGAGCCCATTGCTATGGCCTTAGTGAACCATATATATGTAACATAACATGAATGCAAAGATATTGATGTTATGGTGTTTTAGGGGATTTTTTTATCTTTGTAAGAATTGTCTCATCCGAAACATCCTAGGATGAACACTGTAACAGCAAATACCTTGGTTTGACCTTTGATCATCAGTAAAGATCTGTGATGGGATTGTCACATCTTGCACATCACCAAGAATGCAAAATGTTCATTACATTTTATTCAGAGAAATATCAAAGACTTCAAACTATCTGTGAAATCATCTGTTTACCAAACTATTGTAAGACACAATATGGGACCCCTACACCAAGAAACAAAAAACATATCCATACATTATGAAACTGGCCCCTGTGATGAAGTCTTTCCAAATGACCATTATCATTTTGAAAAAAAGATGTTATGATGTATGTTGTGAGATTTAAACTAAAGAATTGAGAGTAACTGTGATTTGTATGTCACACTTCAGGTGGCTCAACCTCCAAATAACCCACCTAGTGAAAATATGATATGATTGGAACTTGAATACATCAAATAGTATTAAAGAAATGGCATTCTGATCATGGTATTTTAAGAGGTAATGCAAGATAGTGTGGCGCATGCCAAATTCAATGAATGGCAAAGCTCTTCAGTTTGAATTTGGTATATGCCACACTTGCATTTTTTTGCCATGCAAGATCGGCGTGACCTTTAGCGATGTCATAATCAAAAGGCAATCAAACAATGTCACCCTGTAGCCGTAGGGAACATGACATGATTTTGCTGGAAAATTCATACACATCAAGGGTCATGACCCCTATTGTCTTTCAATGGGAATTACAATACAATTGCTTTAGCATGTTTCTTCGAAGAGAGATACAATTATATTGTAAATATTTACAAGGTCAGAGGTAGATTATCCAGAATGAAACATTTATAACTGTCTAATGATATTTATTTCTCAGATAATTTTGATCATTGTTTTTATGCACCGCTGCGTTAGCTCAGATGGTAGAGTGCTCGCTCCATAAATGGGAGGTCATGGGTTTGAACCACGACTATGTCTGACCCAAGACTTGAAAGTGGGTAGTGACTGTTCTTTCGCCAAGCACTTAGCATTATGAAATGAAAGTCACATTTCTTTTGGATGGGAACAAAAAAGTAAACAGGTTCCTGTGTCATGGTAGGCATGGCACGACAAAGAACACTGCTGTATAATGCCATCGGTGCAGAAATTTTTGCCAGTGTGTTAGCTGGTGACATTTCAATATTAATGAAATATTCTTGACTTGGACATTAAACACCATTACTCAACTCAATTCATTGTTTTATGTCTACTAGATATATATGTATTATTCTAGCATGTATATACAGGGATGAACCAGCTTTCATCTTCAGGTGAGCGATAAGGCCCAACAGGCTATTGGTTTATAAATAGCTAATATACATTTACGTCATTGATTCCTCATCTAGATGCTATTTATACATGATATAAGCTATATCCACATACATATTCATATCTATATTGATTTGATGCTTATTGTTATTTTTATCCTTTTCAGAATTGGTTGATAAATGTATTGGTTCAAGGATACATATAATTATGAAGAATGATAAAGAGATAGTTGGGGTATTGTTGGGTTTTGATGACTATGTCAGTATCTTTTATCTAATGTAGCTACATTCCAATTCTAGAGCCGGGTTTATTTTTCACTTTCCGAGAACGATGCCATTAAAACCATGTAGAGTTACGGAACATGTTATATTGAAGTTGGTAATGATATGATGATGGATTTTATAAACAATAAACTTTTGTTTCCAATATTTTATCTGATATTGAAAATATACTATTTTGAGAGAGCCAATATATCATCATTAATATGTCAATAGTCTGATATGACCAGTTTCTATTTCTAGTACTGCTTTGAGTACAAAAGATTGAGTTTCTGAAATTCTTAGTGCTGAGAGATTTGATCACCTGAACATCACTATACCACACTGCCATCAATGAGTTGCACTCCGAAAGGTGGGTCTGTGATGTTTGTCAAACTAGTGCTATTTCAGATTTTAAAAAACCCCAGAAAAAACAGCCTCATCTATGTATGAGATGGGCCATGGTGGTCAATTGGTTGACGTTTTAGCCTTTTAGCCCACAAACCCAGGGTATCTAACTGTTCTGTGTTTGAAATTGGTCAACCTATTTTTAAAAAAAAATTCCTTTTCATGTTTATTTTTTGTTTGTTGTTTTTCCTTACATTATTATAAGATATGGTATTAGAAGATGTTACAGAATTGTGAGTATAACTATAAAAACTATAAACCAGCTAAGGCTAGCTAGCTCTGGCTCTTGAAAAGTTTTTAGGAGCCATTTTATATATGTTGAAAGAGCCAGTAAAACCTAAGAAAAGTGACAAAATATTTGCAATGAAGTTCTTCTAATCTGCTGTATAGATTTTCTTGATTATTAACAAATTTGTTTTACTTTTTCATACATTAAAAAATATAGAAATAAAGAAAAAAATCAGTGATTTTCATCCACCTCATGGAAATGTATAAAAATTTTAGAGCAAAAATATTAGCCAAAAGTTGTTATTTGGAGCCATACATCATAAAAATTAGCAATTGGCTAAATTGGCAAAGCTAACCCTGCCAATACTTCTACACAAATAACCACTAGCTTAACATGTTTTTAATATAATATGAACACTGTCAAGACTTTGTTATTATCAATGACTAGTACAGTTGAATGTAACGAAGAGAGAACCCACTGCAATTCAAAAATATCGCTTTAGGTGATAAACACTAAAACGTTTTGTTTGTGTGATGTCTTTAATTTTGGTATTTAAAAAATGATGTTTTCAAATCTTTAATGCTCATGATTTGTTGATGATTATTTTATATACAATATTTATTTACTTTTATAGTGAGAGTACACCAGAGGGTAGAAGAGTTACAAAATTAGACCAGATTTTGTTAAATGGAAATAATATAACAATGGTTAGTTTATATGCTTCTTAATACCTATATGCCTCTTTTTTTAAAAATACATTATTTCGGATTGGTACTTAAAAAAACCTTTGAAAAATCTAATAAAAAAAAAAATTCAAAGTAATTTTGTTATCGCCAATTCTTCTGTAGTTTAGTTTTAACAGAGTTTTGGTTCATTCAGTGTTCAGTGTTCACTTTCAACAGGATTTGTAGTTTTCACAGATTCTACTAAAGCATACTTTTTTTCTCTTTATTAATCTTATCTGAACCTGTAGATAAGGACCACCTGCCCATAAAGACTACTTTAAGTGCTTCCCTTTGGTGGCCTTTATAGACAAGTTTGACTGTAATACCATAATAAATGTTTTTGCTGAGGAAATTATTTTCACATTATTTATTACAATGATAAAAAACTACCGGGTTTATCACTTTCTTTTGACCTATTCATTCACATGTCAAGTGCCCATTATATAACACTTAATGGTTGTTAATTATTTCTCTAGTACATTATTTAGTAGTTTCTATTTTTAGTTTCCTAAATCGTGACTATGGGGGGTATGACATAAATTTAAATGCTTTTTTTTTCCATTCCATTTTTAGTTAGTACCAGGTGGAGAAGGACCAGAGACTTGAAGCCTTCCAGTGACAACATCATATCTGTGTAGACCTTCCTGTCACATCATCATTTTTATGTGGAGCATTATACACATACATGGTACACATTTCGTGGAAATCTCATCAACATTTACATTACATTATCACTTAGTTTTGTTATGTACTTTTATTTTATAATACATGTATTACTATTAAAGTAAAATTTGTAAAATATATTCTAGATTGTCTCCCTTTGTCTGTACTTGAAAATTATATTTTTGTCAGTTTATTTTACCATCAAATTTTTGACTACCAATAATGAAATTTTGGCATCATTGTTTATTTCTGAAATCATAAATTACTAGCTTAGTCAGTAGTATTCACTCCATGAATAAAAGATCTATGGGGCTCTGAACCAAGACCAAAAATATTATGAAGTTATGACATCTCAATATAAATGAAATATTCTTGACTGGTATGCAAAACCTAAGTCAATGAATCAATTGAATATTTTAATTTTTTTTTTTTTTTTTGTTGTTGTTGTTGTTTGCCTAGTCGAAGTACAGGTATATAGCCTTACTTGTAGCTGGTGATGTCTCAATATAATTAGAATAATTTTGACTTGGAAATAAATTCCCATCCAACAAATTTTTAAATGAACGTCTAACAGGAAGAAAGAAGTAGTTTTTATGCCAAGTTCAGTCAGATCAAAAGACCTTGGAAAAACAAACAACCTTGAGAGCAAAAGACTGGCATTGACACATAGCACATTTATAAATTTGTCAGCATTTGTCTGGTATGAATTACCATAATGGTAGGCCTTTCTTTTGTATATGCAAAATGTTTGGAAAAAAAAAATCACAGAAATGCTCAAAATGGCCCAATTATATTACATTTAGGTCTTTTTCAGTATACATTGTAAATTAAAAACGAGTGGAGGTTACAATTTGAAGTCTTTCCGAATTCATCTTCACTTATTCCTGTGTATATACCAATGCTGATATAAGTGCAATGATCTCAACTAGGCTGATAATTATAATGTGGGCTGGTAACCTCTAAGTATAAGTGAAATAATCTCCACTAGACTGATGATCCCAATGTGGGCTGGTAACTTTTAAATGCAAGTGTAATAATCTTGACCAGGTTGATGATCCCTATGTGAGCTGGTAAAATCAACTGGAGTGAAAAAGTCCCGACAAGATATTGTTCCAATATGGACTGGTAACCTCTCAGTATAAGTGAAATAATCTCCACTAGGCTGATGATCCCAATGTGGGCTGGTAACTTCTAAATGTAAGTGTAATAATCTTGACCAGGCCGATGATCCCTATGTGAGCTGGTAAAATCAACTGGAGTGAAAAAGTCCCGACAAGATATTGTTCCAATGTGGACTGGTAACCTTTCACTATAAGTGCAATAATCTTGACTAGGCTGATGATTGATTCTCTTTCGAAATTTTTGTCTGCACCATTACCTTGGGATATTTTTAAAATTGTATCGACAGGAACCCCGTTTAACCAGTTTTACCAGAATATTGTTACACTTGTACCCCATGTATGCTGGTGACATCTCAGTATAAATGAAATTAATCTTATCTGTAACAAAAACCAGTTAGCTGGTGAACTCTCAATATAAGTGAAGTAAAGGATCCAGTCCTTCAACACTGTTAGCTTAACCACTTGGAAAGTGAAATTTTGTATCTTGTGTAGAAGGCAACATTTTTAGTTTATGCTCAAAAGTAAATGCATACAATTGACATTAAAATATATAAGCAGTTAAAGTCAAAATTGTTCGTCTAATAAATACTTGAACATATTTAATTTTCACTAACCATTTGATTAAGCTAACAAAGCCTTGAACAACTGACCCAGGATGATAAGCTTTCTGAAATTATCAATTACCCAATCATTTAAATTTGATTCTATGGATGAGACAGAACAAAAACACCTGAATAAATTTAATTTTCTTTTAATATCAAGTGTGTTTTAAACGTTTCTTAATTTATTTGAACATTTTTGATGACATCTTATACTTAATATTCTTCTCCTTCTTCTTCACCTTCACCTTCAACAGAGTCAACTCCGACCTCTTCGTAATCCTTCTCAAGAGCAGCCAAATCTTCACGAGCTTCTGAGAATTCTCCTTCTTCCATACCTTCTCCGACGTACCAGTGGACGAAAGCACGTTTGGCGTACATCAAGTCGAATTTGTGATCAAGACGAGCCCAGGCTTCAGCAATGGCAGTGGTGTTGCTCAACATGCAGACGGCACGTTGTACTTTAGCCAAGTCACCTCCTGGTACAACAGTTGGTGGCTGGTAGTTGATTCCGACCTTGAAACCAGTTGGACACCAGTCGACAAACTGGATGGTTCTCTTTGTTTTGATGGTAGCAATGGCGGCATTGACATCCTTTGGTACAACATCACCTCTGTACAACATACAGCAAGCCATGTATTTTCCGTGACGTGGATCACATTTTACCATCTGGTTGGCTGGTTCAAAGGTGGCATTAGTGATTTCAGCAACAGACAATTGTTCATGGTAGGCTTTTTCTGCGGAGATGACTGGGGCATAGGTGGCCAATGGGAAATGGATACGTGGGTATGGTACCAAGTTGGTCTGGAATTCAGTCAAGTCGACATTGAGGGCACCATCGAATCGGAGGGAGGCAGTAATGGAGCTGACAATCTGGCCGATCAATCTGTTCAAGTTGGTGTAGGTTGGTCTTTCAATGTCCAAGTTACGTCTGCAGATGTCGTAGATAGCTTCGTTGTCAACCATAAAGGCACAGTCGGAGTGTTCAAGGGTGGTGTGGGTGGTCAAGATGGAGTTGTATGGTTCAACAACAGCGGTGGAAACCTGTGGTGCTGGGTATACGGCGAATTCCAATTTGGATTTCTTTCCATAATCTACGGATAGACGTTCCATAAGGAGGGAGGTGAATCCAGATCCGGTACCACCACCAAAGCTGTGGAAGATGAGGAAACCCTGAAGACCGGTACATTGATCAGCAAGTTTACGGATGCGGTCAAGGACCAAGTCGACGATTTCCTTACCAATGGTGTAGTGACCACGGGCATAGTTGTTAGCGGCATCTTCCTTTCCGGTGATGAGTTGTTCTGGGTGGAAAAGTTGACGGTAAGTTCCGGTTCTGACCTCATCTGAAATATACAAGTATGGAATGAATTAGATATTTTAATTTCAACCAAAATTATAACATTTATATATTGTTTAGTTGTTGAATATATTCAACAGATATACATGTACTTATTGTTCTAAAAATGCCATTTAACCCTAGTAATATGCTAAAATAATTTGTACTGTACTAAAAAAGGACATTATAACAGGGTAACTGTTTTTAAACTTGGTTTCTCTACTTTATGAATACTTTGGGGAATTGTTTTGTTCATGATCAGACTTGAAGCAACCTTTGAATGCATATCCACTTCAACCAATTATTTAATATCAACCCTCAGGACCAGTGTTTGATTCCATGTTCTTTCAACTTGAACATTTCTGTGAAAAATGGTTTTTCAAAATTGTAAATGGGATGGTAATCTCTTGACCTAAAGTTTAGATTATTTACTTACCGACAACAGTTGGTTCCAGATCTACAAAGACAGCTCTGGGAACATGTTTTCCAGCACCAGTCTCACTGAAGAAGGTGTTGAAGGAGTCGTCACCACCTCCAATGGTTTTATCTGAGGGCATCTGACCATCGGGCTGGATACCGTGTTCCAAACAGTACAATTCCCAGCAGGCATTACCGATCTGGACTCCAGCCTGTCCAACATGGATACTGATACATTCACGCTGTAATAAAAAAAAGTTGAAAAGTAAAAAATATGTTCTATTTTCATTACAAAATACAGGTGAATTTGATACAAACCTAAGAAAAAATGATCATGTTGTTAATTTTTTCAACCTTTCCCTAACTTTCAATAAAAAATAAAATTAAAAACATTTATTTGACTGAATGTCTTGAAAGTTACCCAGTCCAATATGTATCCCTTTATTTTCACTAAATTGTGACAAATTCCCAAGCCCTTTATTCCCTCAATCTAAAACAGGTGTTGTGATCCATGTAACCTATATACAGTAAAACCACTCTAAACTCGTCTGGAATATTTCCATTTGCCCCTGTCACTAAAAAAATTAATATTGCTTAAAAAGCCCAAGAAATATTATAAATCAAGATATTATTGAATTTTTATTTCAAAAACATAATAATTTTCAAAAAATGTTCATATAATTTAACAGGGGTAGGATGCCCCCTGGTGGGTAGAAAAGAAAGTCTCACAATAACTTTTTCAATTAGCTCAAAAATATTCTTTCCAAAGTATGTCCAGATGTAGAGGTTTTACTGTACACTGTTAATCGAGGGTAACGATGCGGACATTTTAATGTAGATAAAGCTTGTGTTATCTAGATATCACATAGCACTATTCTATTATCATAATTAGCGACCTGTAAATTATTAATTATCCTTATTGATACATTAATTAGAACTAGAACGCAAGTTTTAAGCAACTCATAAATTTAGAAAAAGGAAATTGTAAATTATAAATTACAGGATATAGAAATATTTGATAAACATGGAATATAAAAAAAAATTTAAAAAGTAGCGGGTACCCCTTAGGACAATAAGAAACGTGGGCGCGTTATTTTTAGTTGTCACTTGCACTGAAACTGCAGGTAATTATTTAAATAAAAACTTTGAAATAAAATTAATTAAAATAAATAAAACATTTTTACTTACCATGTTGAAGGTTTGGGTTTTGAAATTCAAAAAAATTCAACGAATAATAAAAATCTCACAACGACTTAAATTGTCTGGGTGAGGAAGTTATTATGGCGAACCCCGCGCAAATAAATCAATTTTATACAAAAACTTACCTGGTTGTCAAGATAAACAACCTGATCTGTAATCTGATTGGTCAGTTCAAATTCGTGACCAGTGAAAGGAGATGTCTAATTGGATGGATGCACACACATTGTCCACGACTGATTTTAGCCATGTGTCCTATTATACTTGTCCGGACAAATCCGCTTGTGATTTTATCACCAGGAAACTATCGATACAAATAAACAAAGATTGTTATGATGACCTTAGCATATTTCATAAATAATGAAAGTTTTATCGATTTCAAGTAAAAATCCGTTTATATCTGTAAAAATCGGATTTGTACTATCGACACAAATTAATAATAAACGATTGAATAGAAGATTTTCCCTCATTTTGACGGATTTTAGATTTTGAAATGCACTATGCAATAGTGTGAATAGTTAATAACACTGTAATTTTCCGTTTTAGATAACAAAAATAAACAGAAAGTAAAAGCTGTTTTAATTAAGTTTATAAGAAAAAATAATAATCATGACAGAAATCGGCAGATAATCAATATTAAAACGCTGTCCGACTCTCTCTCTCTCTCTCTCTCTCTCTCAGATAATTGAATTTCGATTCAGTTTGTCACCAAGTTAATTTCAAATCATCCCATTACATAATTTTTTAATTTTTTTATATATACATGCAATCATCAATCGGACAGTGTAGATACAGTGTAAAGCCTGTCTATAATGACCACATACAGGTGATATTTTATTAACAGGTTTTAAAAGTCATCTAGCACGGTTATAAAAAAAATATACAGCTAGTTAGCATGGCCGTTTTAATCAGATGATTGTTTTTACACTGGACCATCCTTGAAATTAACGAAATAATTCTGATTTTCAAATTCGCCTGAAAGGGAAACGTCATGGGGTACTCTTTTACCCTAGAAGAGAGAAATTGTGGATGTTAACCTCCTAAGATCAATGGACATGTTTAGTGGCCACTCCGTATAAAAGTTACTCGTGCTTGTAAAGTCAAAATTTAGAACCAGTGAGTTTATACTTTAGTTAAAGCAAACTTGTATTGTCTCTAAAACATTTTTTTTTAAATATTGAATTGAGTATTTGTATGAAACCAGTATAATAAATTTTGATATAAAAAAGAAGAGAAAATTCTTAACGATTTTTTAAATAATAATCAAGTTTCTCCTATTATTATCATAAGAAGTAAATGGAAGTCAAATCCCAAATGAGGGTGGGTAGTGACTATTCTTTGGGCAAGCTTTCGGTGTTTCGAAATGAAATTCACGGTTCCGTTTCGGATGGGAACTTAAAAAGAAACCGGGTACCGTGTCACGATAGGGAACCCTACTGCTGTATACATAATGCCATCAGCGCAACGCTCAGGCAAAATTTCTGCACCTTCGCCTATATCTGGTGACGTCCCGATATAAGTGAAATATTCTTGACCATTACTCAACTCAAATGATTACAAAATGTTGATTTTTCGCGCGGCCAATGACTAAATTGTAGATTGAAAACAAACAATTCTACATTTTTAGGGTGCTCTACGACCCGAAATATGGAACGCATAATTTTTGTTATAAACATACCAGTATGTAAAGGTAACCATAGCTGAGAGACGACAGGATTTAAACCCGCGGATAAATTTTTTATTGTTAAAATTCCAGGTTATTTTATACTTGCATTGACTATATATTGATTAGAGTACTTTTTGTTTAAACACCCTAATAAAAATAGTACTTAAATTTCAACTTAACAATAGTACATTTCTACCAGGACGTGGGACATGACTAAACAAGAACAATGGTATTATACCTATTTTCACACTAGGATTACAGTAACGTTCAAGTGACTTAAAATTCTCAATTAAGGAGAAATATTTATAGGTATTTTTGGAATAAATAAATTGTACATGTAAGTGTTGTCAATATAAATTATTTAAAAAAAACCAATTAAAATATTTAAAAAAAAAACAAAAAAACAAAAGCGACAGGATATATAAACAATTTAGAGTTATAACACACTAACATAAACCTTTAAGTTGTTGTTAGGGCAATATATAAAATATAGAATAATACATGGTGGAATCAGTATCATGTCATATCTGACAGAGACCTCCATATCAGACCTTTTGAGGATAAAAAGATGAAGTAGTTGGACTCTGAAATTTTTCAGTTTGAAATAAAACTGAAAATTTTACAGAATGTGCAGACTTTTTGAAACAGATTTTGAGCGACACTGACTTGAGATTATACATTGGGTCACTTCCTAATAAAACTGGTGCGACTAGAAAAAATGGTAAAGTTTTGTAAAATGTAACAACAGTATCTGAAAAAAAACGGGGTTTTAGTAATAATAAATATAGTTTAGTATATAATATATACATGTACTCTAATGATTTCAAAGTCACATCATTTCGTCTGCGGGACCCCGGTGATCGAGTGGTCTAAACAATGGGCTTATGCACCCCAATGCCTCTCGATACCTAGAAGTTTGAAGTCCACTCGGTTTGATTTGCTTGCCTTTTTTCGGGCACCGAGATTCCGGTATTTCCCTCGCCACCTAAGAACTGCCCGCCTCGATATAAGTGAAAGAATCTTAGCTGGGATGTAAAACAATTATATTATTCCATACATGATCTTACTCGTGTAGTAAGTGCTTCCATTTTAGTGTACATAAAAATTAAATCTTAACAGAATACCTCCAAAAATGACAGAGCCAAATCATTTTGAACATTGTTGTGAAAAACGATTTTGAAAACAACACATAAAATTCAATACGGGGGACAAGCGACATATAATACATGATTGGAGATGTTCAGTTTATCAGTCACGGTAAAGTTTTCAATGAAGCACTTTTAAATATAAGCTTCTCAGCCCTCAATTTTGTCGACTAAAATGGTCGCCAAATCGACCTGAAATTGTGTTTGGCGAGTTTGAACACCAGCTTGTCCACTTTGAAAGTTACCATTGGCGATAAGAAAATCGGAAAGTCCGGACATGCCTGGCTACCTGGAATTTTAGTTGGCCACATGAAATTGTGTTAGTTGCTCTTGGTTAGTTGCATGTTGAGTAACGTCACACTATTGAATACATACGCAAAACCACTCATATGTGGTTTTCTGACGTAGCTGATCGCACGAGTTTATTGTGCGGACGGATACATTACACGAGTGCGCTCTGCGCACGAGTGTAATGTATGCGTTCGCACAATAAACGAGTGCGATCAAGCTACGTCAGAAAACCACTTATGTGTGGTTTTGTATTTATCACATACCCTACCAAACTAAATGAAAAGCTTTCTTTGGCTTAATCTGTCAAAGGATTCACAATCAACTCAGTATTTCATATTGATTTTTGATCTGATTCGAAAAATCTGATACCTGCCTGGAAAAACTGCTAAAGAAGTAATTAAAAACAACAGATAACTCTTCGTTTACGCATCATTGGTTAACATTTTACTAATACCATCGTAAACACTGGAAAAAATTAAAAAACCAACATTGATTTTACAAAATTATTTAACATCGTCCGCGATTCTCCCAACTCGAGTAAATTCTCCCAACTTAACATGACGTATGTATCACATATTGACGTCATATTATTTTTGTCATTACGTATCACATAATGACGTCATATTATTGTTGTCGGAAAAGGGAATTCCCCTAAAAGGAGTTCCGGCTACTATGGTGATACGGAATGTTGTATCACACACGCGTGTGATACAGACTTCCATATCACATAGCTGAAAAAAACAGTGTATTGCTATAGTAAGATTAAATGGATATGTGATAAATTAATTGACCTGAATGTGGTGGGGTTATTAGCAATTTAAGCGCATAAGGAAATATCTCACGCAGACGGACGGAGATCGTAAAATGAGATGTGTAAAACAAAAGGACCGGGAGACCCTGGGCGCTCACCTGAAAATAATGTGCATTTAGCGTAAGCTAAAACAGGTTAACAAAGTTCTTCAATAATTTGAACCGATGACTTACTTATTGGTCTAGCTTAATGTTATTGGACTAAAATTGTGGCCTAAAGAGTGTTAACAAGGTTTTTCTTTTATCTGACCTAGTGAGCCACTTGATGACCCAACATGGCCCATATACCAACATGACCTACATTTTGTCAAGATGATTATCACAGTGTATGAACGGAACTGTACGCAAAAAGGTAGACTAGCTACTGTTCGTCGAAGCGAGAAGAAGGTGTATCGTGAGACGCGAGGTTGTTGATTATATATCTTCCTAGCTCAATTTTAATAGATTTAGTTTATCCCTTTTATTTAATCCATTTACTATATAAAGCTTTAGTGGTAGCCATATGCTCTCAGAAAAGTGTCAACTTATATAAAATATGATGATGAACATCATCAAACGCCGAGCCGTGGGCTTCTCACTTCTAGTTAAATGATGTAAAATACGTATTATTTCACATTGTAAGTTTCATTATCAGTACCTATATGTAGGAAAATATTCTTAGATTCCCTAAACCATGTACAGAATGTTACAAACTCGTATTTACACTGAAAAAGCAAGTTTTTCTTCCGTCGTCGAAAGTTAGAACTGTACCGGTAGTTTTCAACATCTGTATTGTTTCTGTACCGGTAGCTACTGTTCTCTTCCCGTTATCCATGCGAGTTAGATTGATACTAGAAATTTTTGTAATTCAATTATAAATTATAAATCATGCTTTTCTATTGAAGCAAAATATGCTATGGACAATATTAAAGACCAATAGCCCCTTAATTATAGTACATTTTGCAATTGCATTAAAATATATCGTACATGTATACTGTAGCATATTTTTGCCAATTTATTACTCAAATTTCCATATTGCAAGAACTGAGGGGGTGATAGCTATCATATAGAAATATTATTAAACGTAAGCTACTATTCGCAACGAGAAAAAGATTATAACCCTCTGAGGATTAATCTATGTGCGGGAGATTTGCTAGTGTGTTTACTATCAGTCATTAGCAAGGAATTTAGCTGTATGGTCATTGCAAGGATTAAGACAGGAGTGGACAAGAGACTCAGGAAGGAACATGCAGGATTTAGACCAGGGTGAGTAACAACAGAGCATCCTGAGAAAAATACTGGAACAAGCAAATGAATTCAGAACTCCAATATACACATACTTTGTGGACTTTGAAAAGGCATCCGACTCGGTGCACAGGAAGAGCCTTTGGACGGTAACAAAGAGCTATGGGATTCCAACCAAAATCACTAATGCTATAAGAGGGATGTATGAGTGATTTGAATGTTCTGTCATTGAAGAAAATGAAACATTAGAGTGGTTCGCTATTAAAAGTGGTGTAAAACAGGGGTGTGCAATGTCAGGGTTTCTTTCTACTAGTTATAAATTGGATGATAAAGAAAACAACAAATGGAGTGAGAAGAGAAATAAGAAGTGACTTTAAAACATTATTGTTAGGTTTTGGGTTTGCGGAAGATATAGCACTTTTATCCTCCAAATTCTAAGACCTGAATCATAAGACTAGGAAAACGACTGAAGAGGCATCAAGGATAGGGCTTAAATTAAATTCAAAGAAATAGACTTAGAAGGATTTGGAACACCAAAAATATTAGAAAAAATACAAAGACGCACCTACTTAAGACCTTAGTAGGGCCAGTATTGTTTTATGAAAGTAAAACGTGGGAAATAACGGAGAAAGATTAACACCTCTTACAAACGGCTTCCGAACATATTGCCTCAGAAGGATTCTAAGAATAAGATGACAACAGAAAATACCTAGTGAACAAATATTGAAAACAGCTAGACTAAACAACATAAGCTATGAGATCAGGAGAAGAAAGTGGAACTGACTCGGACACATACTAACGAAAGAGGGAACAAATGACTGAAAGACAACACTAGGGTGGCAGCCAGAGGGAAAAAGGGAAAGACCTAAGTCCACATGGAGGAGAACAACGAAAAAGGAAAGAAACGTATGAAAGTATTTATTTTATGACACTCTTTTTGGCCAAAGCAATATCACGAGCTAAGAGGAGTTGAGTAAAATAATGTGTTCTACGTCCCAGTCATGAATATTTCACTTATATCAAGAAATCTCTAGCTATAGGTGAAGGTGCATAAATTTTGTCTGTGCGTTGCACTGATGACAATTCACAGCAGGGTTCTTTATCGCGCCAAGCCTACCATGACACGGGCCCTCGTTTATTTTAAGTTCCCATCCGAAAGAACCGTGACTTTCATTTCGTAATGCCGAGTGCTTGGCGAAAAAAACACCAGTCACTTCCCACTTCCAATTTTTTGGTCAGACCTGGTCGGGGTTCGAAGTAACGACCTCCCACTTACGGAGCGAGCACTCTACCAACTAAGCTACCGCAGGGGTTATGTTTAAAAGGAAGTGGTGGCTGTATTACCATAATACTTATACAACTAATTAGATAAAATCATATGGTAGCATAATAAGTATAAAAGTACTAAAAATCTCTGACTGGAAAAAGAGAAATTTCCCCAGTATCCCAGAAAGACTGCAGTTAAAGTATCACAATAAAAACTACCGGTACAGTGTTTCTTTTACTAAAACTTCACTACCGGTACAGACAAAATATAAACTACCGGTACAGTAACATCTTGTCAGTCATGTCGTTTGAATCAATATTTTGAATGTTTCTGTGCTAAAGTAGATTTTGTAACTATATAGACTGATTGAAAAAAGGTTTGTTTTCATCATGTATTTAAAAATTCTCGGATATTTTCGATTAAATGAGCATAAATCTACATTTTAGATAGGTCCAGCGTTGCTCAAATACGTGTTCATGACTGTTTTTAATGGAATATTTAATTTATTTTGAGATTCTAAAACATACAAATACGCCCATGAGGAAGATAGAGAACAACTGCTTATTTACCGTATTTGATTTCGAGTTGCGATTTACGCAACAAGAAAATAAGAAACAATTTACTCGTTGACCTCATTGTCTCTCGCTTCGCCGAACAGTAGCTACCTTTTTGCGTACAGTTCCGTTCATACACTGTGATTATTGTGGCCAAGTTTGATGTACATTGGATAAAAATGGTTGCCTCTAGAGTGTTATCAAGCAAATGTTGGCGCACGATGCACTTTTTGTCCAGGCGAGCTAAAACAAACAGGCATTTCCTATTTTCGAAACGGTTATTTTGGATATCATGACTTTTTCGTATATTCGAAAAAGCAATTTCGTTATTTAGAAATAGTTAATTTGTTTTCGCAAAAGTGATTTCATGTTTTCCAAAAAGTTATTGCGAATTTTCGAAATAGTGTATTTCCAATAAACGAATTTATATCTCGAATATTCGAAATAGTATTTTGAAAATACGCAATGCTTTCTACGAATAAACGGATTAACGATTCCGAATATACGGAATACTACCCCGGAAAACTTTAAAATGTGATAATACTTTAACACTGATTTTATTCGTTGTAACAAAAATTCGTTTTACTCGTTAATTGTAATTAAATGCCTTGTATCGATAACGGTGGCATTGATTCTCGACTGAATCGAATGCGACTTAAAATGGATAGTAACTTCTCCCACTAGATAAGATCATTTCATTGGAAATGAAAAGATTGCATTTTGCTCTTGGATGTAGACGTTTCTAAATAAGAAAAAAATCTTGATCGGAATAAAAAAATTAATTTGCATAGTTGTTTTAACATTTGTATTTATAAAATAAAGTATTAAAAAATTAGTACATGAAAAATGCATTTAACTTTTCTAGTATCGTGTCACGGACGAGTATACAAAAACACGACTTTCTCGAGCCTTTGTTAACACAAAGGACAAAGGCTTACATAACATTGTCCACTTCATGTATAGCTGGTGGAGTCTCAATTTAAGAGAAATATTATTCACTGGGAAGCAAAACCTCATTAAATTAACCAAATAATAACATCGTCCATTGAGATAAATGCCTAGCAAACATGTAGAAAAATCTTAGAACTATGCTTATAGCTGGTCATGCATTGATATAAGTGAAATAATTTTATTGGAGGTAAAATCTCATTCAGAGAATCATGAATATAATACAAATATATATCCTCTCATTGAACAAGCACTACGTAACTCAATAGGTTGGGTTCGAATTCCGGCTGGGGTCTGACAAAGACTTTAAAATGGGTAGCGACTGTTCTATCGCCAAACACTCGCCATTTAGAAATGAAAGTCGATGGGTCCATCGGGAGAGACCTCAAAACCCGTGCACAGTTTCAAAGGCAGGCATGACACGTTCAAGAACTCTGTTCACATGTTGTTCTCAGCATCACAATGCAAAGGAAAAATTTCTGCCACTTCACCTCTAGCTAGTGACGTCTCGATATAAGTGTAATATTCTTGACTGGGACGTTAAACTCCATTCAAGCAACCCCATCGAAAATTTATGCTTTATTAGATGGCATGCTTTTGGTTGCATTTCACTCCAAGTTCTTTATAACAAGACTTCTCTTTATCATTCACACAAGTAAAACTTTTCTTTAAAACAACTTCGTTACATTCAACGCCCGACTGATCACAATTTTAAATTCTATAAAGTTTTTAAAACTTTCGATATTTGAAATTTTACCGAAAAACTTAAAATATATATCCAAAATAGTTTTGAGTTTTTAGAATACCCTTTTAGATTTTTTACTTTTGATTTTTGGTTATTTTAGAGTTTTTGTTAAAATTTCAAATATCTGAAGTTTTAAAACTTTTTAGAATTTTAAATTGCTTAGTGTTATACGGTGGTAGAATGGTCGCTCCGTAAATGGGAGGTTGTGGGTTCGAACCCCGAACGGATCGGAACCGAGACTTGAAAGTTTGCACATTTCGCCTATTGATGGCGACTTCTCGATATACTAGTAAGTGAAATATTCTTGACTGGAACGTTTAACACTATTACTCAAGTTACAGGGATCCAACACCCATCCAAACTTTTATTATCTGTGTTCTCAATAACATGTTTATGTGTATTTACAAATGTTATTTTGTAGTTGACGTTCTTGATTGCTCTATAAATTATATCATATACAGCTTATTTCATTTCTTTTTTTTTTCATTTTCAACCTTTTTGAATAACAGTGTGACAAAGTTATGTTATCAGATTTAACGATTTAATAAAAATATAACAATTGCATTCAATCCCGATCTTACACATTACACTATAACATTAATACTGATGTCAAAATAGTAGAGTATTTTAGGTTTTACATTGATGTTACTTTTTTCTACTTTTTCCCAAAAAGTTCTTTTTGGGCAAATAATAGTTGTTTTATTTTGTTTGTTTAATATTCTTCTCCTTCTTCTTCACCTTCACCTTCAACAGAGTCAACTCCGACCTCTTCGTAATCCTTCTCAAGAGCAGCCAAATCTTCACGAGCTTCTGAGAATTCTCCTTCTTCCATACCTTCTCCGACGTACCAGTGGACGAAAGCACGTTTAGCGTACATCAAGTCGAATTTGTGATCAAGACGAGCCCAGGCTTCAGCAATGGCAGTGGTGTTGCTCAACATGCAGACGGCACGTTGTACTTTAGCCAAATCACCTCCTGGTACAACAGTTGGTGGCTGGTAGTTGATTCCGACCTTGAAACCAGTTGGACACCAATCGACGAACTGGATGGTTCTCTTGGTTTTGATGGTAGCAATGGCGGCATTGACATCCTTTGGTACAACATCACCTCTGTACAACATACAGCAAGCCATGTATTTTCCGTGACGTGGATCACATTTTACCATCTGGTTGGCTGGTTCAAAGGTGGCATTGGTGATTTCAGCAACAGACAATTGTTCGTGGTAGGCTTTTTCTGCGGAGATGACTGGGGCATAGGTGGCCAATGGGAAATGGATACGTGGGTATGGTACCAAGTTGGTCTGGAATTCAGTCAAGTCGACGTTGAGGGCACCATCGAATCGGAGGGAGGCAGTAATCGAGCTGACAATCTGACCGATCAATCTGTTCAAGTTGGTGTAGGTTGGTCTTTCAATGTCCAAGTTACGTCTGCAGATGTCGTAGATAGCTTCGTTGTCAACCATAAAGGCACAGTCGGAGTGTTCAAGGGTGGTGTGGGTGGTCAAGATGGAGTTGTATGGTTCAACAACAGCGGTGGAAACCTGTGGAGCTGGGTAGATGGAGAATTCCAATTTGGATTTCTTTCCATAATCTACGGACAGACGTTCCATAAGAAGGGAGGTAAATCCAGATCCGGTACCACCACCAAAGCTGTGGAAGATGAGGAAACCCTGAAGACCAGTACATTGATCAGCAAGTTTACGGATGCGGTCAAGGACCAAGTCGACGATTTCCTTACCAATTGTGTAGTGACCACGGGCATAGTTGTTAGCGGCATCTTCCTTTCCGGTGATGAGTTGTTCTGGGTGGAAAAGTTGGCGGTATGTTCCGGTTCTGACCTCATCTGAAATATACAACACAAGTGTCCTGTTAGATAAATGTGTCATTGTTATCTGTTTGTAGGTAGACTGTTAATTTTATGAATCAAAAACAGACATACCAATACATGTCCAAACTACAATCCCATAGCAGAGTAAATATTGAAACTGGCAAATTACGTTGATACGTGAACTTCCACCAGGGAAGAGAGACCGGATGTTCCAGAGGGTAAGCACCACCTGCTGCTTAGCTAGCCACACTCGCCAGTGAGATTGGCCTTTTTTATATAAAACTATGAAAAATGGAATTGGACGTTTTTATAAGGGAGATAGATATAAAGGTTTGACTAAATCGACTGTGACAATGCAATTAACTAAACAGGTATTATTCAATTTGTGATTAACAACTTGTCTGTCACAGTTTTTGAATTCTATGTGCAACTTATTGCCATCATTAGCTTGTCAACGCAAAGCATTTCACTTACCGACAACAGTTGGTTCCAGATCTACAAAGACAGCTCTTGGGACGTGTTTTCCAGCACCAGTCTCACTGAAGAAGGTGTTGAAGGAGTCGTCACCACCTCCAATGGTTTTGTCCGAGGGCATCTGACCATCAGGCTGGATACCGTGTTCCAAACAGTACAATTCCCAGCAGGCATTACCGATCTGGACTCCAGCCTGTCCGACGTGGATACTGATACATTCACGCTGTAATAAAAAGTAATTGTTCACATAAACATTAGGGCACTAAAGAAAATTTTGAATGTGAAGATTATCTTTTTAAACCAAGACAATGGGTCTATCTTAAAAGTTGTTTTTTTTTTCAAGGTACATGCATGTTCATGACGGTTTAACAGTATACAACCAATTCATGAATATTGTCAAAACATTGGTTATATTTAACTTTATAACCCTTTTACAACATCGTGTTGTTGTTTTTATTGAATAAATAATATATTTATGATTTTTTTTAATTTGAAAGGAGTTCTATTTGTGCCCTCCACTTAATTATTTTTTAAAGTTTTATCCAAAAAGCATAAAAATAATGAAATCAAGTAATTCTGAACGTTTTTTTTATTGTTTTTTTAATTGCGTATAATTTAATTGGTACAAAAGGAAGTCATACATACTAATCCATGTTCAATCAAAATGGAAACGTTTGAGAGAGAGAGAGAGAGAGAGAGAGAGAGAGAGAGTTTTAATAAAAAAATTATTAATCCAAATTTTACTTTGTATTTAGTTATTTTTAAGTCCAGAGCATAATTCAGGAAACTGATCATTTAACACTTTAACGATGAAATGACTGTATATATAAAAGTTTTGATCCAGGTTAATTTTCAAATTCTTATTCACTCTTCACTACCAAAGGCTATACACAACATAACTGTATTTTGCAACATTACATCATTACACGATACACAATGAAAACATTTAAATGTACGTTGTACTTAAAGATCGGTCATTATGATAAATGTTGTAAGTTACAAAAGACAAATATTTATTACAAATTCTGTTTCTGACCTGACGATTTTGTTTAAAAAAATAAAATTAATTTCCACGTGGAACAAGTATCGAGTATGACCCAAGGTGGACACACCATTGATCAGCTGTTCGATTTTTACTTTTTGTTTTTCAGCGATTTAGTGATTAATTTAATAATTTCAGACAAATCTGTTAACTCCCAAAGATAGACCATTCCCACACATCGGGCGAGAGAAAAAGTTTTCATATATTTTGAAGCACTGTATTTGACGGACAATTGAAGACCACTCCCAGACAATTAGACCATGCGGGTAGCCAGCCATGTTGATCTACCTGTGTTTACAACCACGTGAGATATTTCAACTTTCATCAAAATAAGCTAAATTTGAATTTTTTAAATAATGAATAAAATTTCGTAAAAAATGAAAAAAATAAAAAACTTACCATGGTTACGGTTTAGATGGATGGGTAACTTGGAAAAGTTAAGGAGGAAATCTCACGGCGACAATAACGTGTCTTTATGAGTAATGACACGGGTCTAGCAACACATTTCATTTATACCTGAAACTTACCTCGTCGCTAGGGTAGATGGAAATTTGAAATTTTGATTGGTTAATTCATGAAAACACCTGCACGATAATGACGTCACCTCATTAATTTTGGGGTTAACCGGTTATTAATCTCTTTGCGTGAAATGATTTTTTTGTACTTTATTCTAGTGTATTAGAATTAAATTTTTCCTTTCTCGTGTAATAGATCGGGTACCCGGGTCAAAGCTATTTATGTCGGTCACACTAATAGGATTTCTCCTTTAAGTATCAAATTTAAACCAATATGTGTATAAAAGATTTCCACATCAATGAATTTCTTTTAAATTAACATTTAAGAATTTGTTTTTAATTTCATGATCAGTCCTACGGATAAGCCGCAAATCGCTTAAAATTCACCTACTGAGCGTTATGTCATTAATCGGAAAAATAAATATTTGGTTGTCCAGCCCATCAATTAAATGACCAGTGAAGATCTTAACTTCTACCTGAGGAAATTTAATTTCATGGTTCAATAGTTCTTACAACTTTAACTTCTTAAAGAATTTAACGGTACTTCAGTTTCTCACATTAAAATATTTTGACTGTAGCTGGAAAGTGTAAAATACAGAACACAAGAGAGAACATGGCTTAATAATAATTTTATTATATTATATTATATTATATTATATTATATTATATTATATTATATTATATTATATTATATTACATTACATTACATTACATTACATTACATTATATTATATTACAATGTATAATGTATATTATATATTGATAAAACAACACACACACACACACACACACACACACACACACACACACACACACTATATATATATATATATATATACACACAATAAATGAATCACTATGTTAAACAAGGTAATTGCATATACATTGTACATGCTATTTGAAACAAGTTCAAGGATTTAATATTATACAATAAAATAATATTTGTTTTAAGCAAAATTAATTAATGGTAACTTTAATCACTGGACAAAAACAAAGAAAAAAGAAAAAAACATTTTCCGCCATACTTTTCAATATTTCTCAATCAGCTGATGAAAAGTGTCATACAATTGTATATATTTTATACCCGAGACAATGTGTTGCATAGCAAATTTAGCTGTGCAGGTCAAACGCCATGGTTACATGGTAAACCATGTTAAAAACAGGGTAATTTCTCTCTCAAAGAGACTGTTCCAGTTTATTTAAAAGAACTTTCTGGAGGCCGCGGTGGCCTAATGGATAAGATGTAAGTCTTCAGGGTCTCCCACTACTGTGAGTTTGTGTCCCGCTCAAACCACATGTGGAATATTGAATTTTCCTAGTTGTTGGCCTTTAGTGGTTAGCCTGGTATCAGTATAATGGACTGGGGGAGTGGTATTATTGTCTGCGGCGTACTGACTCTGTGAGCTAGCACGTTAAAGTCGCTCTGAGTGCCCGCTTGTACAAGGCAGACCATACAACACACTCGCGCTTCACATGCATACATGAAATTATTCATATTAATCCATAGAGATTAATAAAATAGTTGCGAATAGCTTAAAAATTGCTGATGCGACGTTAAGCAACATTCGACTAACCATTCAAAATCTGATTTGTTTTTGAACAGACTCTTACCTTAAACATCTCTGTACCGTAAGAAGTGACTATAAAGACTCACCATTATTATGTAATCAAAAAGAAACATACTAATCCATGTCCGAATCACAATCCAGAGGCAAAGTAAACTATTGTATCTAGTCATTAAAGTTTACTTACGTCTTGTTGGTGTTGACGTCATTTGTTTTTTCTTACTTTTTCCTCTTTGGGGAGTTTCTTCTGGTTTTCTTTTTCCTGAAATATCAGATAAAGCAGCTGCATCTAGCTTTGAGTCCAGTCCAAAATCATATTCAATTTCACCAGTTGATCTTTTTACCAGACATTGTTTTTCTAGAAAATTAGGCAATTCTGCTTCATGGTTCCCTGCAGTTTGTAAATACTGTATCTGTAGATTTATAAGTTCTGTCAGTCTGTAAAGTGCTGTTTCAGGGGGCATCCACAGCCTGGCATTTCGAAACTTTGCTATTCCAGGAAGAATGGGAGTTTGTTTTGTGGATTGCTGAACCACCCTTGAAGCGTTCAAGACATCAACAAAAGTGACTGATGAAGGATCCACTCTTTTTGAACAATATAAGTGTTTTATGAACTTATATATATTTCTGGTAAGACTTCTATGTTGCTATTGACTGGATTAATATTAATTAGTGACTGTCTAAATTCTTGATTTTTTATGAATAAATCAAGAATCTTATCATGTGAAATGTTATGAAATTTTGGTATAAAATCGTTTCCTCCCATACAAAGTACTATTGCAATTTTTGCTCCAATCAAATTGTCTTGTAGATTTGTTTCCAAATATTCCAAAATAGCTGTTATATTGTAAGTATCATATTTCTGATGGGGTTTCTGTAGTATAACATAGACAGGGTATCTAAATTTGCCATCAGCATTTCTTGGCCATCTTAGAGATAATGTAAATAAATGTATTACAACTGCATCAATGTCGCCTGATGAAACAATACTGGCAATACAATCTCCGTCTTGTAAATCAGGAATACTACTAAACAACCAATCTACTTGGGCCATTTCTGCCTCTCCTTTTCTCTGATGAATTGATTCTAATTTTGAAACGCAAACAGGACTTCCTGATTTACTAAAGTTACATCTAATTGGAATGCTGTATTTATTGCAAGAACAAGTTGTGTCTTCGCCTTCACAACTGCATCCTTCCAAATGAATTCACTGTCTATGTCAACAGCTACATCAACTGCTAAATTGAGAGCATTTACATTGGAAGCTAAGAAGGTACTGATCAAACTCTTACCTTCAGATGTTGTAACAATAGCTTCTTTTGACAATTTTGAGGAACTTATTATTGCCTCTGAAGTTTTCAAGTGAGCTATTGATAATTTTATATTATTTTTCTTTCTTTGATCTCGAGTAGCAGCTTTAAAACTATCTGGTGTGAAACTGTACTTTTCTTCACAAATGACAATTCTTTTTAAACAAGGCATTTCAAACAAAAATCTCTTTAAAATATTTGCTTCAATATATTTGATATATTCAGTACCTGAAATGGCACGTGTTTTGAATTTTATACCAGCAAACTCATATGTAATAAATTTTAATTTTTTTGTAACAGCCAATGGTATACTTTCTGTATTTAGATATAAGTTTCTCCCCTTCCCCTTCTACTTCAGTCTTGTATTGCCTAGGACATTTTGCAAAGCTTTTTTCATTCCAGCCGACTTAAGAACTTTTGGTTTTGAACAGTCTGGTTTGACGAGAGCTTGGCATGTATTCATGTCAGAACTGAGGCATGCTGTCTGTATGTTTTCTCTCTTAAGTTGTTTTGTTCTAACCATTTCTTTAACATCCCTTTCTGTTTGTAATACAGTTACAGGTTTCTCTGTAGCTCTTTTAATTGTATTCCCTTTACTTCTATATGCCCTTTTAACTAAAGCAATAGGCCCTCTTACACTTTTTATGTTAGGTACATCGTCTATAGTACAACTAAACAGGTTTTCTCTTGCAAGAAATCTCTCCAACAAGAAAAAGCCAACGGGAAATGAATGTACATCTAAGATGGCTGTAGGTAGGGCCTTTGGGACATCTGTATATACATTGTAAGGAATATTACAGGGTTCATGTGATAGACCACCTCTTCTTAGTATTAATGATGTAGTTCTGAATATATGGTTAAAATCTATGTCAGTTGTTTCCCATCCTAAATTGTCATATTCATTACAATTGTCTTTCTTATTGGATTGTTTTTCTTCACGGTCTTTTTTACGCTGTGAATGAACTTCATTGAAGGGGTCTATAAGAGACATCCGACAGGTTACTGAAGACATATTGGAGCCCGACCTGAAACCTTTTAAAGCATCTTGGTGATCCATTTCTCTCTTTGTATCACAAGCAAAATTGACATTGCTTCTGCCAATAGGTGTTGTGTACAAAGTATGTTTTAAACTTTGATGGAAATAACCAGCACCATAATGTGTTTTTAACAATTTTACACAATATGGTGCATAGGAACTTGCACCATTTACAAAAGCAAACAGTAAAGATGACTTCACAGCAGACAGAAGTAATGAATAGCCTTTACATCCACCTAAACGTTCAGATAAGGAAATTGCGATGACTTCATCACAATGTCTCATCATGTCAACATGTAGAGCAAAGGTACAATTTGATAATGATCTCTCATGCAGAAAGTTCTCATATGTATCATTCCATCGTTTATTTGCTTCATGTGGTCCATTGTTATGTAAATCATGAAGAAAGATTTGTGCTTCATTTCTGTCCAATGTTTGACAAAAATGTATGAGAAAAGCTAAATGAAATGCTTGTGATAAACGTCGGACATTTTTTGTTGCCATATCAATATGGTCAGCCGAAATTAATTTTGACCATTCAATACCTTCGTTGTCTTTCATATACATGAGTATTTCAACCAAGCCAGCACTTTTGTAACTGCTGAATAATGTGTTGATTTTCGATTTGCGAAGATGAAGCAAAGGGAATTCAGGCAGAAAATGTTTGAATCGACCACCTTGCTCAACAAGTGTTAACAAGTTGATTCCAATTTTACTGTCAGGTCCCATTAGAATTCGATCACTGTGTTCAGGTTCAGCATTATATCTTCCAATTTTGATTAAAAAGTCTGTCAAAACTTCCCGCAGTTTGTTAATGTCATCGTCTTTACCGGTTGCAGGAGGTGGATGCCTGCAAAGTAAAGGCGGGGGTGTATATTTTCTAAATCCAAATTCAGGGTATTTGTGTATTCTGTTGATTTATCTGAATCACTGATCATCTCCTTATTAGTAGTTAACAAAGGGTTATACTCACCAGGTTTTACACACATTTCCCAGTATCTGATGTAGTTGTGTAACTGTTGTTACTAATTTCACCAAAGCTTGCATCAAGTTTATGGAAATACTTACTCAGTTCATCTTCAGTGTCTTGAGTTTTAGCTTCTACTTCAGCCATAGACAATAACTCAAAAAGTTCCAGGTCTGTATCTTCAGGTTCAACAGAATTTTCTAGTTTAGAACTAGAGTAAGTTAAACTAAACTCAGAATCAACAGGTATATTTTCACCATTGAGACACTTTTCATCAGCAAATTTATCACCAAAACCACCACCACCATCATCATCACCACCACCATCATCATCATCACTATCAAAGTAAACATTTGCATTCTCCATCTCTTCAAACTCACAATCAGCACTCGAATCACACTCACTTTCACTCAGATCAGATTTATCATTATTTTCATGTTTATTGTGCATATGGGAAATACTTGATAAAATTGTCCCCTTTTGTAGAACTGGCTTTTCCGTCTGTGTGTTTTCTTCATTAATCTCAAAAAAGGGTGCAAGTTCACCTGCAAGTACAAAATGACGATTACTGTATAAGTAGAATTATTCAAGTAAAAGCATTTCTTATCTACTGTTTTTATAAATATGTAATTATGAAAATTTCCAATGAATCAAAACTCTAACTTACCATCATCTGTGGTTTGATTGGAAATGTTCATTCATGTCAGTCACTATGAAATAATCAATATCACCACATAATTAAATCAAAACAAATAGACCGCCAATGTTTTCTGATAGTGGAAAACAAGTTTTATACCTGATAAGTCCATACAATCTAAGTTGAGTTTGTATGTTATTTATAATGTAATTATATATATTGACAATTATAACACTAGGTATCCAGATGAAAAAGACATATGTTTATATAACTGAATCATTGTATCATAGAACCAAAATGTGAAACATCAAGAATTAAAAGAAAATTAATTCATTTTTAATATTGTTTTAAAATGTAATACTTACTCTTCTGTACATTTTTCCAGAAAGCAATGCATCCCCATGTACATAATCTTTGAAAGTTGTCCCAGCTTTTCTTCTCATCTTCTGTTGGTTCCACCAGTGATGGTTTGATGTCTGTTTTTCCTAAAGACACTGTTTGTTTGCACTGACATCTTGAGGTTCCATCACAGATGGAGCAATCATGCCAGGTTTCTGTCACCTTTGCATCTTTAGGAAGACCCTGGATGCTAATAGGCAGGGTACACATCTGGCCAGATCTGCTGTCACCAGGATTTGGATCGCTGTGGTATTTTAAGCGGACGAGATTATCTAACATCAAAATGAGGTGGCAGTCTCTCAAATTAACAAATGATGTTACTAACCCGGCATCCGTTTCATATTCAATGGGGTATTGTTTTAGATAGGTGTTGTAGTAGCAAAGATCGTCAATTGCCTTTTCTTTTAATTTCTTTTCTGCTGAAGAAAGACTTGTTGTGACTCCAGCACTGTTTGAAATAGCAAATACTGTATTGATACTACGATAATTCATTGCTAGCTCATCAGTATTGGCTTCCTGTAGTACACCATAATAATTTTTGTTTAGTATATGTAGCAGCATATCATAAGCTATATATAATTTTTCTAATTTTTTGCAAATATAACTCTGCTTATCAGATTTTTTAACTAAGGTGAATTTGTTTATGTAGGTTTCTAAAAATATTTGAATGTCTAAAGGAATATCTGTCATCCATTCTTTGCTGATATCAAAATTTATAGAGCTAAGTGGTTCTGGGAGGCTGACGTTGTAGCATGCCAGACATTTATCTTCTGTGAAGCTATTGTCTATATCTGCCATTGACAGACTTATCGTTTTATATATTTTATCATCAAGCTTTCCTAATATGAGGTCATCTCTTAGTGAAAATCTTGCGAATACCTCACTGCTTCTTTTGTACTGAACTAAAGTTCCTGGCTTCATAAAATAAATTTGGTCACAATTTACATGGTGAGTATTTGCAAGTATTATGCTAATACGCTCACTAATTTCATTACACGCTATTGTTTCTGTTAAGAGTTCAACAAACAAATCGAGAGAATTTCTAGCTCCTTGTACAGACTCTACACAAACAACCCTATCTACTGTCTCTGGGAACTCTTTTCCCAGTTCTTCTAAAATAAAATGGTCTAAAATATCAGGGCGGTGTTTCAATTTCGCTGATAATTCTATTCCTGATGAATCTTCATATGCTTGTTTTCTTAGATTTCTTTTTTTATCACAGCATGTGACTCTGTCACCCATCTTTTACTCATTTGTTTGATGTTACGTAGGTAATTATAAAGTGACCATTTGTTCTTTACGTTTTCTATGTAAAATTCACTGTGTTTTCCATAATTGCTGTAATAATTTTCAAAAACAGATATTTTAGTCCATTCATCTTCTGAAAAATGCCCTCTATAATTTGTCATAAGTGTTGATATACTAGATGCTGAGACTTCAGATATTGATTTCAAATAGCCATATGACCAAGTAAACGGTTTTGCTGTTGCTATTGTTTTGTATAAATCTAAAAGTGTTTCAGAAAAGTTATCCTGCTTTACAACAGTTTTCTCCACAAAATGCATGAAATCTTCACAAAATTGCATATCATCAGCATGGCGAAATAAATATCTCATAGCAGATGTAACTGTTACAGCACTTCCATGACTCAATTCGTATAGTCCATTTTTGTGACCTTTAATTTCTCTTATAATATTGGAACTCCGAATATCAGATATTTTGTCTCCAGGTTTGCGGTTATCTTTTACAAGTTTTACAAAATCATGTACATACACAAGATTTCTGTCTATGCCTTCTTCTGTAAAGATGTAGAGAGATGAAAAGGGTGAAGATGCCATGTCTTTAAGAATTCTGTAAAATATATGAGTTTATTTAATAATTATGAACACACAGAGAGAGAGAGAGAGAGAGAGAGAGAGAGAGAGAGAGAGAGAGAGAGTTTAATTTAGATGAGATTTTCAGAATACTGGCCAAGAGTATTGTACAAGTTTCTTAATTTCTAATATTGTATAACATAATACAAAATGATGATATAAACACAACATAACGTGGGCAATAGAAAAGACAGTTTCCACTTGTTCACTCACATAGCTCTTATCACTACAATTAGTAAAGACCTTCTAATTCACAAATGCACAGAACCAAAATCATCATTACACATAGATCAGAGATATATCTGTTCAAATAGAACACTTGTGCATGCACACATACTCACACATATGGGGGGGGGGTAGAGAAAGTGAGAGAAAACTTATGCTTAACTTACCAATTAAATAATCATTTGTTTTAACATGGAAATCATCTGTGTTCTTCTGTCTTCATTTTAACATCATGATACATTGCAACATAATCTGATCTGATAAAACTGACTTTTAAATAAAATCTTAACTATCGGTTACCTTAAATCAATTTTAAAATGACTCATTTAAAGAATTGACAGGATATCTATTGATGTAAAGTGGTCATCCAAGGTAAATGAGGCATGATATTGGATTTAAACATTTGTGGTCTTAAGCTGTGTACAAATGACCAACACTATTGTATCTTTAAGATTTGAAGGCAGTGACAAAGTAATTACGATGACATAAGGCCTCTGCTCAAAATGAGTAGATTTTTAGGGCTTGTACGTAGGACTGTGATAGTTGAATGAAGACATAACTGCTTTAATTTCAAAAACGAAAACACACACACACACACACACACACACACACACCTTCAATCTAAGGCTAATTCAGTTTTTATGAAATTCAAATTTTAGTCACCAGTAAATGTGTATTTAAAACATAAGAAGATTATACATTATGAACTATAAATTTAATAACCAGACCCTTATTTCACAATACTAGCTTAACTAACATTTTCTTTATAAATTTGTCATATATCAATTTTAATGCATTTTATGATTAAATTAAAAAATGATGTATGACAAATTCGGCAAATATTTGGCAAACTTTTTTGAAACTACAAACGAACATTTGTGAAAAAATAGATAAAAATGTTATAAAACAGTAGCGATCTTCACAATGGCACTTTAAATTCCATTAACAAAATAATTAAATTTACATGATAACCTCTCTCTCTCTCTCTCTCTCTCTCTCTCTCTCTCTCTCTCTCAACCTACATACACATTTGGCAGTAGAATCAGTTTTTAACTGGGTGACCTAAAAAGATAAGAGTTATTTCTCTTGCATTAGCAATTTAAATGTGATGTGGCGAGTTTCATCTAGTATTTTATGATTAACTTTATGTATTGTTTTCATAAAAAAAAAATATATAAAAAAACAGTTCATAACATCTTACTAGCAAACGGTTTTTAAACCTAGAAAATTTTCCTAGTCTACAAATACATGCCCTTTTTCTACAGAAGCCCCGGCTTACTGAGAAAGGGTGTATGAGCATTGTAGAAATTGTTTTACTTATTGATCTAAGTAAAAATTGCTTATAAACCAGACAGTAGTACATGTATTTTCTTGTAAATAGTCGTAATATGAGAAAAAATAAATGTTTGTAACACACATAGACACCTGTAAAATCGATATCAGATATCAGACATAGTTTAGTTACGTAAGAAATTCTATACATATATGTATATCCCACAGTTTATATATCATTTTGATTTATTTTGTCAAACACAACGTTACATACTATAATAAAAACAATGTCTCGTGTACCGTCATGTCGTCTACATTAACCGATTTTAAGAATAAAATACTGTCATAATCTCAATCGTATTATGATATTAAACTGTGAAAAATACATGGCATACTTTTAGAACTGTAAATAAACAGTACTTATAGCTTTGTATTGTACTTTAAACTCATTAATCTCTAAACTACTTTAAAATACCAATCTAATAATAATAATAATAATAATAATAATAATAAACAATCAAGGCAAAATTGAAAAGCGAGATAACTGATGCCAGTATAAAACCACCGACTCTGGACGAGCACTGGACCAAACGCATCTTTATTCGTTCTGCACTTAGTATTAGAGGTCAACAGTATAGTCATGTACAGTACAATTAAAACTTGATGCTATAAAAATGAAACAAGAGAACCATGGTTTTCTCGCTCATCCGCATAGCATGTCCACTATCTCTTGAAGTACTTTAAATGGTCATTCAAATTTCCATGAAATCGATAGGATCCTCTCTACAGTTTCCACCATAACGGTAGCTCAGTTGGTAGAACACTAGCTGCGGTCGTGGATTCGAACCGCTGCCGGGTTCTGACCCAAAGGCTTAAAAACAGGTAGTGACTGTTTTTGCCAAGCATTTGACATTAAAAAATGAAAGCCAAGGAGTCCTTCGGAAGAGACCTAAAAATTTATTTCCCCGCATCATGGCAGGTGTGGTATGTTAAAAGAACCCACCCTGTACATTGCCCCGAGCGCACTGCAATGCTCAAAATTTCTACCATTTCATCTATAGCTGGTGACGTCTCGATATAAGTGAAATGTTCTTGACTGGGAATTACAATCCCAATCAATCAATCAATCAATCAAACAAGTTTCCCCAGATTATCAAGCTTTCTCTATTCCCTCTTTAAAAGGGGAAGTATGCAAATGTCAAAAGTCGCTCAACGAGACATGTAGTCCGACTAACCAGCCCACTAAACCCCCATTTTAATTTTTTGACTTTTTGGAGGTCCAAAAAGTCAAAAAATTAAAATGGGGGTTTAGTGGGCTGATTAGTCGGACTACGAGACGTAATCATGTTCAGCCCAAGACCCTGTTGTTTGAAGCTTGATTAGCTTAATCAATGATTAGCAGAAAATTAAACATTAATTAAAATCAAAATATCATTATCGAATTATATTACAATGTGCTTTAGTGTGATGGAATTTATATTTAATTTCGATATTTCAACATTAAGTTCACAATATACCTAAAATTATGCAAAATAAAAATTTTGACTTATCGACTGATTAAACCTATAAGGTTTCGAACATTTGACCCCTTGGGTTCTCTGAAACAGTTTCAGAGGAGACTATTAAATTGTATGACAGACGGTGAAGCATTGCAATTTTAAACACGAAAGTACAAAAAGTACAAAAGAAAGAAGAATTTGCGGGGGGAAAAATCCCAAGAACGAGTTGTACCAGCCATGACACAGCGATATCACATCGAAATAATGTACATGGATACACTGGACAAGATCGAGGAATAACGTTTAAATGAGAAGAGTTGAGTAATGGTTGTTCTATGTCCCCGTTATAAAAATTTCATTTATATCGAAACATAGCCAGCTATAGGTGAAGGTGCAAACGTTTTGCCTGTGCGTTGCGCTTATGGCATTATACAGCAGGGTTCTTTATCGTGCCACACCTACCGTGACACGAGACCTCGTTTATTTTAAGTTTCCACCCGAAACGACTTTTATTTCGTAATGCCGAATGCTTGGCGAAAGAACACTCGTTTCCCACTTTCAAGTCTTGGGACAGACCCGGTCGGAGTTTGAATTTAAGATGGAAGAGAAAGAAACAGAAGTCAGTCTTGAAGGAGAAACGATGAAAGCTAAAGCTAACGTGACCGTAATGGAAAATCCAGAGGCTTGAGTACAATAGTATTATAATTAAATATAGAATCGTGATTAAGATAAAGATACATATACATGAAATGTAATATTGATCCCGTTTGCGCAGTTAACAATGACAGAATGACGGCAATGGCAGAAAGCAATCCAACAGTATCATATTGCTGTATACAACATGTGCTTTGGTCACAACAGCTTGTTTGCACCTTGTAGCATGCCAAGCCCTCTTGTTCACTCAATAATGTTTTAAGATTAACAATTTTTACTTGAGATTTTATCTGTCTGGTGTGGTAACAATGGTAAATGTATAAGAATATAATTGTAGGTCTGTGTATAGGACCCCCAAGCGGTTTAAATATTAGTGATAGGCGTTATTATTATAGCCCCCCCCCCCCCCCGCAAACTAGTTTGAGGGGGTATATAGGAATAACCTTGTCTGTCTGTCTGTCTGTGCACGGTAAAATAGTGTCCGGGCTGAATCTCATAACTGCTTTGGACGACTGTCATGAAACTTCACATCAATAATCTTCATGGTCCAAAGATGTGTTATGATCTTGAACCAAGGTCATATCGAAAAGGTCAAGGTCGCATGAAAACATTAAATGTTGCCAGGGGGGCCGGGTACTAGTATTTGGCTCTCAAGAGACAATTTTAGTTTATTTTAGTAGGTTCTGTAATAACTTAAATAAAGTTTAAGTACTTATACTTTGATGGTACTACAAAGACTGTAGCTCAAAGATGGTAGAACAATCGGTTTGCTAACAACGAAATGCAAAGCACTGGCGTTTTTAAAGCATCAGGTTGCATAGCGCTCTTGTGCAATCTTTAATTGATTCTGGGGACAGCAATGTGGTACACTAGCGATTTGCAGTGTGCTGATGCTATCCAAAACCAAGTTTGGCGTTTTTGCTTAGCGTCGAGAAAATATGCCAACAAAACCCACTGTTGTCCAAAATGACATGGCGTAGAAACCATATACCCACAGTTTTGGTTATCTCTCTTGTTACACTTGGGTCTACTTGCTACAACAACTAACACGTTGTGTTTTTATGAGCGAAATTTAAAACTAATATTGCGTTTGAACCCTTGCTTTTAGGACAGTAATAGTTGAATGTTGTTGGTTTACTTTCTAGAATCAAAATACTCATAGGATGTCCATTGGTATGGACGACAGCTTTGTACCCACCTTCACTAATATTACGACCTTCGAGCAGAAGAATGCAAAATAGAGCTTGCCAAACCCCTTGATCGTCTGATCTGCCTGCTGTTCAACTAGAAGCGTGCCACACAAATGCACATACATAAATGCCGGGTATTTATCATATAATCTTCTCAATATTCCATACAATATACCAATGCAATGAAAATCACATTACACACGTGTAATATCGTTTCGTGACTTTGGTAACCAGCGCGCGACATTCCAATGTGCGCGCGCTATGACGTCGACTGTTGTTTGTTTCAGACACACTTCGTTATTTTAATTAAAAATGTACAGCGTCCAATGTGTAACTGCTAAATTTTTATACATATAGGTATAATTATGACAAAAATATAATGCTGACTTGTTCATAGAAACAATAATAAAAACAACATATTTTCCAACTTGTACGAGTTCTTTTTTCTTTTTCTTTCTTTTTTCTTTTTTTTTTTTTTTTTGAAATTTAGAAATTACTAATGAAGTTCGTCTGAAACGATCAACAGTCGACGTCATAGCACGCGCCACATTGGAACGTTTTGCGCTGGTTACAAAGGACTGATGTGTCGATAACCATCAGCCCTTTTCTATTGTTCTAATTCTAATTCTTATTCCTTAAAGGTCCACCGGTCACCAAAATTATCAATTTTGTATTTGCATTCCTATGGGTAGAATAGTCAATATTGATGTGTCTGACGGTTTCCCATACCTTACATTTACCTGTAATACACTAAACCTACCTGAACGAACTGCTAATACTCGGTAGTTTCGACACCGCTCGTAACTTTCCGGCGACCTAATTGATGACGTACATGGTGTAAGCTGCTGAGGAAAGACGCATTACCTATATATGTATCCATATATTACATGTGGGTTTGTGGCGTTTTGAAGGTTTTAAAGTTTGATTTCAAGTCAAAATGATATTTTGTGAAGTTGGAGATAATAAAATCACAATGACCGATGAACAGTTTTTTTCCACAAATTTCAGAACAAATTATAACCAGATTTACCCAAGTCCTTCATGCAGCTTTCTAGTTGTTTTGAATGTATTCAGATTAAATATTACGAGATAAGTCAGGAAAATATGATTGGTATAATCATTTAAGACAATTCTCAATTATTATGAATGAATTCAGTCTAATAAATAGATTTTAAACAATTTTTATTTTCAAAATTAATTTAATTCTGTAATTCAATCAGTTCACACATTAAACAAAGACGTGTATGTCTTGTTCAAATTAACAAATCTAACTTGACTTAATTTATTCGATTTTCAGAATCCATCAAAAATGACAAATAACATTTACCGGGTATATCATAAAGATAATCACACGTGTCAATTAACGGTTGCATATTGTAAGGTAAACTCTGTTGATTAAAGGTGGTAGATGTCTACTTCTAAAACAGGATGTTTCCCAGTGTACTGTAGCATATTGATAATCTCTTAATTACTGGTATGTGGGGGGTGTAAATCACACTTTGAACGATATAAATTTATTGTGAATAAAAGAAAGAAAGTTTCACTCGAGTTTTGAGTCCTTAGTTAGTCGAGCATAATACCACTGGTATCACATTTTGATGACGTTTTTTCATCCCATTTAAATTAAGCGTAATAAAGTTATTATATGAATTATTTTTTTTATTTACCATGGAAACAATAATGATGATGATGATGATATTATTATTATTATTATTATTATTATTATTTATTATTATTATTATTATTAAACTTACTGCAAATAAGGAATAGGAAGCTATTGAATTGAAATAGTTTTCCATATTTATGTAATACTGGGGTGAAATATTTTATTTGAGAGACAATAACAATTTTTTTAACCTTTATTTTGATATTTTTGTGTCTACAAAAACTACAGGTCTTGGATCCAGTTTCTACCCGAAACATGTTTTTTTATTCATTACATGGGTAAATAATAATAATAATAATAATATAATAATAATAATAATCTTTGATTTTAATCTAAAAAGGAATTAAAAGTTGAACAATTTCTAAAACAAATATGAATCAAATTATTATTCCTTATGATAATAGATACTAATAAATAAATAAATAAATAAATAAATAATAAATAAATAAAATAAATAAATTAAATAAATAAATAAATACCGTATTATTAATTAGTTAATTATTTAATTAATTAATCAGAGATATGTAAGATGATTAAAATTATATTAACTATTAATAAAAATTAATGTGAACAATATTTTAATAAAAAACGGAAATTTGTGTCTTTTATTATTTGTTGTGATAAGTAATAATAAATAAATAAATAAATAATTAAATACATAAATAAATAAATAAATCGTAATTAATTATTAGTTAATTATTAAATTAATTAATCTGAGAGAAGTACAGATAATTAAATGATATTAAATAATAATGAAAATTAATATGAACAATATTTTAAATAAAAAACGGAAATGTGGGTTCTTTCATTATTTGTTTGTGATAGAATAAAATAAATAAATAAATAAATAAATAAAAATAAATAATAAATAAATAAATAAATAAATAAATTTCAAAAGAAATTTATAATTATGTTTTGTAAAATATTAGTAAATAGTATATATACTTAGAGCAAACACAAATATAGTTTTTTTTATTGATTTTATTTCTTATTATTATGTTTATTTTTTATTAATTTTTTTCTGCTGAAGGAAACTGAAATACCCAATGCTAAAAAAATAAATAAATATAAAAAACACTAGAAGTTATTTCCGATTAATCTGGGTAATAAATGCAGTTCACTATACAAGCTTCATTTCCTAAATAGCTTGGATAACACCTTCTGCGTCACTTCCGGTTTTGTGCCCTTTTACTACCAAAGGGAGATAATACAGATTTTCAACAGTTTCAGGCTTTAATTTACGCTGTAGAAAAGGACAGAAATGATTAAAAAATGTTATTTGTGGCTAAATCGACTTTTTATGATGTTATCTTTCGGAAAATAGTACTAAAAAAAATTCGGTTTTTGGTGACCGGTGACCTTTAAGTCTACCCTTATTGGTTACAATATAATATAGTGAGGATAGTGTTTTCACGACAAAAGAAAAAAGTTGTTTCCCTTGATATAATAAATAGAATCTTACATTCGTGTTTTTATTAAATTTTTTTTAATACTTTACTTATGTAACTTGCCAAGACTCGTTGCATTAAAATTATTTAAAATTTATATAAAACATATGTATAATTAAAATATTGGTTTGCGTAGGCCCTAATTATTTAAATTTATTGCGTATGTTCTATGTTTATAATTTTCTTTTCGTGCAATTGTAATCTATATAATAGAGGAAATAAAGAGATGATGTTGATGATGGTAAAACGGGGCCAAGTTGCACAAAGCATTATTAGAGTTAACCATTAATTAAACCATAATAAGTGCAATGATACATGATTTGTTAATTATGGTTTAATCAATGATTCACTTTAATTAACCTTTGTTCAACTTGGCCTTATTGAACGATTAATTATATATGTGCATTCGCTCAAATGTAATTAACCCAGAAACATTTGAGAAGGCTCTCGTTCGAGTTGAGTACTGTAATAGGCGTTTAACGCCCCAGTCAATAATATTTCGCTTATATCGAGACGTCGCCAGATATAGGCCAAGGCGCAGATTTTGCCTGTGCGTTGCGCTGATGGCATTATACTGCAGGGTTCACAGGACTTGACGAAAGAACAGTCGCTACCCACTTTCAAGGCTTGGGTCAGACCTGGTCGATGACCTTCCACTTATACCCGGAGCGAGCACTCTACCAAATGAACGATCCCAGTCGGTTAGAAACATTTGAGCGAGTAGCATACGAGTTGTCTCTCTTTCGCGGTACAGTATGTTTTTTTCTATTCTCTAAACATGCTTAGTTATCCAGGCTGTTTAGCTCCACCAAGTTTTCGCTAGACATGATGTTGGTAACAAACTTTTCCCAGTAATATAAGAACTACAGTTTCATCGTCCGTGTACAGGTAGCTAGAAGCGAAATATCATTACATAATAACGCTTCTGTAATTGAGTCCGACGAAACACATTTCCACAACAGTTTTGTGCGAGATCTGAGCACTCGATTTCACAATGATAACTTTATAAGATCCTTTTAAGCAATTTATCAATAAATTGATTAAGTATCAAGCTATTGAGGAGGATGCGTTATTGTAATGGTTAAACCTAACTATGAGTTTGAGAAATGTCCAGATCTTGACACAGAGTGTGAAGTAAAATGGATTATGGTAACAACTAATAAGAAAGAATTTATCTTGATAGGATCATACTACAAAACCAAAATCATCAATGGACGCCCTTTACCAACTGGACCTATCAATATCCAAATTTTTTAATTCCGCCACATATAGGAACTGCAAAGTTTTCCTTGGAGGTGATTTCAACTTAGGTGACAAGTTGAAGTTGCAGTTGTCCGGCTTATGTCCATCAGACATGCTATTACATAACAGAAGAAGTTCTAATATAAACGTTGTTTGATGTGCGCCCAGTAAATATTTTATTTTGAAGAAAAAAACCCTTAAAAATAATAATACATGTAATAATAATACAATTTAAAAAATGTCAGAACTTAAAAACTTTTCTGACATTTTTTTATTTTATCATTATTACATGTATTATTATTTTTTTATGTTTTATTATTATTGTTATTTTATTGTTGTTTTTTATGTCAAAATTACAAATTTATTGGGTGAGTAGTTTCAACTTAAACAGATGTCAAATTGAATCTTTTGAAAATTTCCTCTTAGACTATCCACTTTATAGACAATTACGCCAAAAACCATTTTTACTCTACCCCTTAATATAACTACATTTTTTATTACATGGTGATATTGTAGACCTTAGTGTTGATGAAAATATCCATGTTTTCGAAGTTGTTCAATAATATATATTGTCATCCAAAAGACTCTCTCTCTCTCTCTCTCTCTCTCTCTCTCTCTCTTCTCTCTCTCTTTCTCTCATTTTACAATATAATACGATGTGATATTCAATTCTTCAAGTTACTTTCCTGATCTTATAACTTAATCTATTTTAAGCAAAGACTGTTGAGACGAGTTTACATAAGACCTTGGTCTTGTTCACTATGTACATTTTGTATATGTATGTTATTGTATCAATGTATTTTGTGAATAAAATATCGTTTAAAGTAAATGGTAATCGATATATTTTAATGTAATGTTCAGTGTAAAATGTAATTGAACTTAAACATTTAAACATGAGACCAACAAAGGTTACAATTGTATCCTTAAACATAATGCATACAAACCACATTGTGTCTGGTCATGCCTTTTTGACGAATAACAAGGATCAGTTCAATGCAGTGGTCCAAGACAAAGCAACGTAATTAAACGTTAAGGGGTCAAAGACAAGGGTGCACTTAGTGCAATAGTTTAAGTTAGACGTGTAATGAAACAGCTACAGACGTGTTAAAGAAATATAAAACTGGAGGCTACTGGTTGTTACTGGTGCTTTATTCAGGTGTCGTTACTGGTAGTCTGTGTGGTGTGAGTGGTGCATGTGTCTCGTTGAGGGTATTCCAACAACCTTGGACTACGGGTCCCAGAACTATTCAGTCCTGTTGATCTGTCGCGCGCGCGCGCGCGTGTGTGTGTGTGTGTGTGTGTGGTGCCCGGGTTTATATATGTGATTTGTTTACCAACAACCTGTAGACGACCAACATAATAACGTCATATTCATCCTGTTTTTGTTTATCACCAATGTTTACAGGTTCTGACAATGGGATGTCGTTTTATGAATCGTTAATACTAACTAATTACAACTAAATTCACATTAGTGCATTTAATAAAAAAAATACATTACCAAATTCTAAATGGCTGAATGTAAGATGTTCAATTTTCAGAAATCCAGATCTGATTATTTTTTCATCATAACAGCACCATAACTCAATTTAGCTGGTGCCCCAAGGGTATCACAAACTCAGTAGGCAATAATTGTGTATTATTGACAAAAATATACTATTGTCTAAATTTGCTGCTACTTAAAATTTGAAATTCCTCAAACTTTCATGTAAAGTATTTCCTTAGCTAAATTTGGTAAATATATTTTGGTCCTTTGATAATCTTCTCAACATCTTGAAAACAATTTTAGTCTCGTCATTTTGGTCAAAGCACTATAATGATGAGGAATTGTATTCCAAAACGGCCATCTAGCACTTTAAAATTAAAACTGGTATAATATGTAATTTAGACGGAAGTGCTCGCTCTGTAAGTGGGAAGTCGTTGTTCGAACCCTAGGACTTAAAGTGGGTAGTGACTGTTCTTTCGTCGAACACTCGGCTTTTAAAAATGAAATTCACGGTTCTTTCGGATGGGAACTTTTAAACAAACGTGGTCCCGTTTCACGATAAAAAATCTTGCTGTATAATGCCATCAGCGCAAATTTTCTGCACCTTCGCCTTTAGCTGACGGTGTCTCGATATAAGTGAAATATTTTTGACTGGGGCGTTAAAACATTTCTCGTCTCAGCTCTCTCTCTCTCTCTCTCTCTCTCTCTCTCTCTCTCTCTCTCTCAAATGTTTATGGGTTAATTCAACTCAACTACTCACTCTATTAAGACGGTTTTCAGTTAAACGTTTTTGAGTGGTTAGTATATATATATATATATATATATATATATATATAGAGAGAGAGAGAGAGAGAGAGAGAGAGAGAGAGAGAGAGTGTTTTTATATATATTTTACCATGTTATTGATTATGACTATCTACTTAGTTACCAATGATCTTTATCTAATCCACAAAGACATTTAAAACCCCATATGTCACGAATAAGCAATCTTTAGAAATAAGTACCATGCATTTGTATGTAAAAGCAACTAAATATATTTTTACCTGTTGTATAAGTATAGATTGAACATATCTAAAGATTGTTTAAACAGTGTACATGTATTTGCATGAAAGAAATTAAAACTGATCTCAATTCTATATTTCTTTCCTTTTCTGAGCGACTTATGCAGTAGAATGCCATATTAGCGCTGCATTGCATGCTATATAACAGCTTCCTGACATTTTCTGTATGCATGTATAATATTAAAATTTTCATGTACCATTTAAAAAAATAATCATAAAATACATTCAAAAATGGCATATGACATTTGATTGTAGTGTATGATTAAATTAAATGTGGTAATTGACAAAATGATCAGAGTATAGCATTTATGTTATCACTTGTATCATCGCCAAATTTTCCTGCTTATGATGTTAATGGTAGTTTCGAAATTAAAACGGTATGGTAGAGGGGAAATTTATACAACAAGACAAGGTGCTTATAAATAAAATGTTGATATGGCAAGCCTATAAGCTTATAATTTTCAAAGCCCTCAAAAAATGTTGTCTGTCATCACAGTATTGTGGTTAAGTATAATGTATCGGTATCCAGAATTACCATGGATATACTTGACGTCCCATATTTCCATGTTTTCATTCTCAACGTTTTGTTTCACACGTGGCGGGTGTAGGTAGCTAAACAGGAGATGCTTACTCTTCCGGAGCACCCGGTCTCGCTTACCTGTCGGAAGATCAAGTTTTATACTTAATTTGCCAGTTTCAAACTTTTAACCTTGCTTTGGGATTGGACTAGTATGTTTGTGTTTGATTTGTACGCACTCCCACCAAGTCATATTTTAGACTTGAATATTAGATAATGGACACATTCAAACTAGCCTGTGAAGGCCACCCAAGCGAACCAGTAAAGGTGGCCTTTATTGGAAGGTGTCCTTTATAAAAAAGTTCAAATAAGACGAATAAAGAACAATTGGGATACAATTCTACTGGCCTTTATAAGTAGGTGGCCCTTATATAGAGATGTTCTTTGAGGCAGGTTGGACTGTACACGTATCTGATGAATTAAAGGCGTAGTTCCAGCTACAGGAGCATAGCTATTATATAAATAGAAGAAGAAAAACAAGCAATTCCTTCAATATTTTCAACTTCGCTCAGTGTTTTGGTTTGTTAGACATATACAATCAAATAAAAATAATTTCAAGAAAATATTTAATAATTGAATTTAATCAATATATCACAGGATTGCTTAAACAATACAAATTTAATGACGATGTAACAGTCAAATATTGATAAAATATTTTAAATTTTAAATAATTTCAGTGGTTTCCGAATAAAGTTCTGTAATCACATTTTTATATTTAGGTTGTCTTAATCAAAATTTTTATCACTTAAAGTTAGATGTTCACAGTTTCGTTCATTTTGTTTAATATTCTTCTCCTTCTTCTTCACCTTCACCTTCAACAGAGTCAACTCCGACCTCTTCGTAATCCTTCTCAAGAGCAGCCAAATCTTCACGAGCTTCTGAGAATTCTCCTTCTTCCATACCTTCTCCGACGTACCAGTGGACGAAAGCACGTTTGGCGTACATCAAGTCGAATTTGTGATCAAGACGTGCCCAGGCTTCAGCAATGGCAGTGGTGTTGCTCAACATGCAGACGGCACGTTGTACTTTAGCCAAGTCACCTCCTGGTACAACAGTTGGTGGCTGGTAGTTGATTCCGACCTTGAAACCAGTTGGACACCAGTCGACGAACTGGATGGTTCTCTTGGTCTTGATGGTAGCAATGGCGGCATTGACATCCTTTGGTACAACATCACCTCTGTACAACATACAGCAAGCCATGTATTTTCCGTGACGTGGATCACATTTTACCATCTGGTTGGCTGGTTCAAAGGTGGCATTGGTGATTTCAGCAACGGACAATTGTTCGTGGTAGGCTTTTTCTGCGGAGATGACTGGGGCATAGGTGGCCAATGGGAAATGGATACGTGGGTATGGTACCAAGTTGGTCTGGAATTCAGTCAAGTCGACGTTGAGGGCACCATCGAATCGGAGGGAGGCAGTAATGGAGCTGACAATCTGGCCGATCAATCTGTTCAAGTTGGTGTAGGTTGGTCTTTCAATGTCCAAGTTACGTCTGCAGATGTCGTAGATAGCTTCGTTGTCAACCATAAAGGCACAGTCGGAGTGTTCAAGGGTGGTGTGGGTGGTCAAGATGGAGTTGTATGGCTCAACAACAGCGGTGGAAATTTGTGGTGCTGGGTATACGGCGAATTCCAATTTGGATTTCTTTCCATAATCTACGGACAGACGTTCCATAAGGAGGGAGGTAAATCCAGATCCGGTACCACCACCAAAGCTGTGGAAGATAAGGAAACCCTGAAGACCAGTACATTGATCAGCAAGTTTACGGATGCGGTCAAGAACCAAATCGACGATTTCCTTACCAATGGTGTAGTGACCACGGGCATAGTTGTTAGCGGCATCTTCCTTTCCGGTGATGAGTTGTTCTGGGTGGAAAAGTTGACGGTAAGTTCCGGTTCTGACCTCATCTGAAATATACAACAATGAAATTGATCAGTTTATTCATTAAGACAGCATTATAAATTATAACTGTATATAGATTAGTCCGGCGTTGTATTTTACCAAATGGGCATGTTTCAACTTTGACTGTAGACATTATTCATTGTATTGAGCCTTTAAGTTCAACATAATAAACCCAAAATTATGTATGGTAACTTCAAACCCGACTTGGAATTTTGGGTAAGTAGTGTGGTGCTCGCCTGGTATGTCGGAGGTTGGGGTTTCAACCCCGGCCGACATCTGACCAAGACAGGAAAATAGGCAGCAACTGTCTTTTGACAAGCATTCAAGGCTAAATTTAGAAATTGCGGAGTCTTAAGGAAGAGACCTTAGAAAGCGATGCAAAGTATCTCGACAGGCGTGACTCCTTAAAGAGTCCTCCTTGCACATTGTTCTGAGCGCACTACACCTGTAGCTGGTGACGTCTCAATATCAACATTGTCTTGTGCGCACTGCACCTGTGACTGGTGACGTCTCGATATCGGTGAAGTTATATGTACTGGTGCGTAAAGCTCCATTCAAATCAATCAAAGTTCATGAATTTTGTATCAAAGAAATCTGCCTGGTAGTTGTGACTAAATTTTATATATTTTTATATTTGAAACTAAGCAACGTATAGCTTTTCTATTTAACTATTGAGTTTAGATTATTTAACATACCGACAACAGTTGGTTCCAGATCTACAAAGACAGCCCTGGGAACGTGTTTTCCAGCACCAGTCTCACTGAAGAAGGTGTTGAAGGAATCGTCACCACCTCCAATGGTTTTGTCTGAGGGCATCTGACCATCAGGCTGGATACCGTGTTCCAAACAGTACAATTCCCAGCAGGCATTTCCGATCTGGACTCCAGCCTGTCCAACGTGGATACTGATACATTCACGCTGTAACACAGAACAAAAGAGATATTGACACTAGATAAAAATTGCTGTTACAGTATTCTAAATCGAATAAAAATAATTTGAATTAATTAAGGAAGGAAAAACTAGAATTTGATACAAACCACAAACGGTAGAAATAATTTAAATTCTCATTTATTTTAATTTAAATATGTATTCCAATGTAAATCAGTTTTAAACTGAACAAATGATTTGAAATTTAGTTTTCAAATACAATCATGTTTAAATGTTGATTTTTATAACTTAATTTTTAGATTTTTCACCCAAATGAATTCTCAGAACAAATTGACTGGTTAATAAACATAAATTTTGATTTATAAATTTATAAAGTTTGCTTTTGAAACGACAGTTGAATAAACCTCTAGTGTGAGTCGCCATTCACTAACATTCGCAAGAAAGTTGTTTTCATTTCTTAGTCGTTAATTTGACTCTAACAGGTGGTTATAATACGGAAATGTCCGGGCGCCAAGCGCCGGGAATTTTCAGTCTATAGGTAACACGTATGACGTCATAAAAAAAGTGCATTGCCCATACGTCCAATTTATTTCACGTATCGCGTGCGCCACTTTTCTCAAGGTCATTGAAGCGGTCAAATCGACAGGAAGTGAGCTCCATATGGGGGACATCTCACACGTCTCGTACATCAGAAATGGAAGTAAAAACGATTGTTGTCAAAAATAATTCATTGAAATTTAAATAGGGTTTTCAAACACCAAATATTTATGTTTCTTTCGCCATGCTTGCTGATCTCCAAGTGTAGTGTTTCAAAAATTTTGCGGTGACGTAATTACTTTTGATTGGGTCAAAGTTCAATTCAGATCGACAACCACTGTTAGCAAATCAGCGATCGACATTCACATTCGCTTCAATGATGATCACACAGTATAAAATAAGTGAAGTTACAAAATATTCTGATTTCAAGTTATATAAATGGATATCCATAGTTACCCGACACAAAATTATTACGAGTTTAGCGTAATGTGACCCTCGCTGAATGCAGTGTAAACAAAAATGGTGTTCGCCAGGACTGAAAAACCTTTTCACAAAAAATAAATTTTAAAAAACAGTAAAATACTTTTTGAAAAGAATTAATGGACTGATTGTCACAACAAACATAGATAGAACTAATTGACATTTATTCGCATTTAAATTTAAATATTGACAAATGTTGCAGTATACCCCTGTTTGTTTTTTACATGTGACGTGTATTTGCAGATATGATCAGCTGATTGAGCAGTGACAGTGCGAATTTAAGGTGCTGACTAGAACTGACCGCCTTAGAATTTAAGAACTTAAACTGGGGTAAAAACAACATTACCTCTCTTAAAATACTTGGTATTCGAGTTGATATAAGTGAGTAATACCTTGACGGGTGTAAAATGGCCATTTCCATCCCACCGTTCCCTGAAGTGACCATTTCGGTATAAATCTTAAAACACTATGTTTCCACTATACCGGTAAAAAAAAAAAAAAAAAAAAAAAAAAAAAAAAAAAATTCGGTACATGCCTGTCAAGTTTTAATCACATCATTTGTTATTTACAATGGTATGGCTCTCTGGTCTGTGCTTTCGAAAAATGAGTGGTCTATGATTGCACTATATGCTTGTGAATGTCGAAGGTGTAAGAGGAGCTTACCCTTTTGTGCCATTGTATTCCTCATATTTTCAACCACCCCCTGCACTCATTGCATATTAAAAGGGATACAAACATTGAATTATTTATGAAAATATATTGAAAATGACAAAAAACCACATAAAATTCTAAAATTATAATTACCATTTTGAATTATTCTTGCTGATCCGTATGGCACAATTTCTCACGATAACTATAACGCGTTACTGCGAGTAATATGTAAAGCTAGACACCCAGCAACCCCTTCATATACATGTTACATGTCGTTATTGCCACGGGTGATAAGAAACACTAAACCCCATTGGTTGCTTCAACATAAGCTTTTTTTCTTTACAATTCTAAACAAAGGTAAACTATTTAAACTACACATATAAAAAACTTTAAGACTATATATATTATATTTGATTACACAGACAGAAAAAGTTTCACATGATCAAGTTTAAATAGATGTATTGATTTTATTGTTTAAGTCTTTTCAAAATTTGAATTGAAGTTTAAAATTGCTATTCAGTTAAAATTTAACTTGAATGGTCGACAATACATTACGTGGACATGTTTAAGAAGTTATGTTTGAACTTTGCATGGACTTTTCCGATCCATTTCTTGTTTAGATTAACGAATTTAGTCATTTGTATATTATTTTCATATAAATAGTTGAAGCGTATTCAGGTCTTATTTTAATGTTAATTTCAAGCTGTTTATTATTTCACATGGAAATCATAAAATATAGCTTAAAAATCATTAGAAATCGATATAATAAATTTTAGACCATAAATAATATGCCAACGAATGTCGAATTTACATTTGATATTGGAATATAGAAATCCTAATCTGAGCTGGGTAACTAAAAGCTAAATTTATAGCAGATCTTACATGGGTGCCTATTGATAATAGTAATATTGAAATTATTCAATTCATTTATTTTATTGCAGTAATCTTTTTGACACAAATGTAATGTGCATAGCTGGTGGCATAATAATAACAATAATAATAATATAATAATAATAATAATAATAATAATAATAATAATAATAATAATAATTCAATATATATCACAAAGAGAAACAATTAAGAGCATCACATATACCATCAATAAGATATTTATAATGTATAATGCATGTAGTTACATAAACTGACAAACAGTTCAGTTTCTATGACTATGTTAAGTATAACATTTCATTCCTCAATTTAAATGCATAGTATAAGAACATTGAAATTTTCTTAATCAAAGCAGCATTTTTAGTACATTAATGCAAGTTTGGCCAATGACAATAATAATTAGAAACATATTGTTCTTCTTAAATCAATGTAAGCAGGGCACACTAATAAAAAGTGGTATTCATTTTCTTGAACTTTCATACTACAGAAATTACAAAGCCTATCACTCTTTTCTACATTGTAAATCTACAATTCTCAATTTCTAAACAATGTGAGGATAATCTTAAACTAGTAAATATACTTCTAAAACTTTTTATAATTTAATAACATTTAAATATTCTCCAAACACAAATCTTTTTTTAAACTTCTGATAACAAAACAATTTATTATAATAACACATAATACCAAACCTTTGTTGTATATACTGATCATTTAATCTGGACTTTAACATATTAAAATCAGTTATACAAAACTAATTTAATCTGGTTTTTAAAATATTAAAATCAGATATACAAAATCATTTAATCTGGATTTTAATATATTCAAATCAGGTATACACAAATATGTTGTGCAATCCCATAAAACACAACAAATTTTCTAATTGAAACGGTCTAATCTTTATGGCTGTTACCATTATCAGCATCTATCATCAAAATATTATAAAATTTATATATAAAATATTCCTTATTTTTAATTAATTTCAACCAATACTTTATAATACATAGTTTTCTAATATAAGATAATAGATGTCTTCCAAGTTCACCGATGCATAACAAGAAGATTTTTAACTCAAGTATAATTTTGCAAAACTTCAAATGTAGACGTTCGATATCATCAGCTGGGTTGAAACCCCAGACCTTGGCACCATAATTCAAGATGGAACACACCATAGTCTAGAATCAAATAAATCTAAAGAATGTTTTCATGATAAAGAAATATTTCCTAAGACATTGGAACTTGTTCCCACTACGTGGACTTTGTACAACGAAACAGGCTGCTTGCAAATAAATTGTTGGCTCAGGGATATTGCAAGCCTAGTCTTATAAGGCCATAAAAAGTCTTACAATATTGTTGATAAGTTTAATGTCTCTGTGTCCAGGATTGTCCTGGATATATTTGAAGTCCCATAGTTCCTTTCACACAATGTTGATTACACACGTGGAGGGTGTAGCTAGCTAAATTGGAAGTGCTTGCCGGAGCACCCGGGCTCACTTCCCTAGTAAATGTTCGCGTGTCTAACCTGACGTGTCAGTTCCTAAGTTTTTTTACATTTAAAACACTATTTTGAGCTTTACATCTTAATTCACATAATTTCTGCTGAGTTTGGTTCCGTTTACCATTACTAAAAATGTACCACCGAGATAGCCATAACTTTTAACAACCTTGTACAGATGTACACCATTATATGTAATAAGTGGATTATAAATATTCCAATCTTAAAAACCATTACTTTAGTCTTATCTATGTTAAAATCAATATTTTAAGTATTATTATAAATAAACAGTTTATTAAATAACAACTGTAATCCTTGTATAGACATGGAGAATAAAACTGTATCGTCAGCATCAATTAGTAAAAATACATTAACGAAATCAATATAAAAAATCATCACTTTCCGAGTTTAAACTTTCTTTTGTATCATTACATACAATAAAACAACAGAGGTGATAAAGGTTCACCTTGTTTAACACCAGATTGAAAAAAAATTCGTGAGTACTTGACACATGATTTCGCATTATGATACATTGACTTCAAAATATTAATCATTTTATTACTTATACCAAAACACAATGTATGCCATAGCATATGTCTAGGTACTTTGTCAAATGCTTTTTTTTAAATCAACAATTGCACAATTAAGATTCTGTTTTATATTTAGTGCTTTGGATATGATTAAAAAAATTACATTCTGTTCATGGTATTTTAAGGGGCAATGCAAGATAGTGTGACGCGTGCCAAATTCAACGAAGGGCGAATATTTACAATTCTTACTTTTACTTAATATTTTGATTTGTTTTAACCCTTTGCGCTATTTCTTCCATACCTTTCATGTGAGATTTTAAGCCATGCGAGATCCATGTATCTCACATGACCACGTGAGTCTCTATATGGGACATGACGAAATATTCCGGGAAAATTGATACACCTCAAGGGTCATGACCCCAATTGTTTCATTGGAATTGCCATACAATTGCTTCTGTATGTTTCATCGAAGACAAGTACAGTCATATTGTAATAAAAAACAAACATACCAATCCATGTCTAAATCACAATCCATAAGCAAAGTAAACACTTTGGAACTGACAAGTTAGGTTAGACACGTGAACTTCCACCAGGGAAGTGAGACAGGGTGCTCCGGAAGGGTAAGCACCTCCCGTTTAGCTAGCTACACCCGTCACGTGTGTAATCAACATTGTGTGAAAGAAACATGGAACTATGGGACGTCAAATATATCCATGGCAATCCTGGACTCAGAGACGTCAAACTTATCAACAATACTGTGATAACGGCCATAAAACTTTTTGATAAGCCTAGGTTTGCAATATCCCTGAGTCAACAATTTGAAAGCAGCCTGCTTCGTTGTATAAATTTCACGTAGTGGGAACAAGCTTTACCAAGTTCCAATGTATAAGGAAATACTTCTCTATGCATAGAAAAGGAAAGTTGACAATAAAGTCATCACGTTTGTCATCAAGTTTCAAATGTAGCCTTTCGTGTAATTGAATAAAATATAAATATACAGTCTACTGTTGACTTGTTTGGTAAAAAAACAAACTGATTATTAACAAGAATATCGTTTCTATTTACCCACTTTAATAATCTATTATTTAAAACAAGTGACAAAATCTTTATAACTACAGACATAAGACTTATTCCTCTAAAATCATTTCCATCTCTTGAGTTATCTTTTTTAGGAACTCGGACAATAATACATTCAGAGTTGTCAGGATACATACTAAGTCCTAAATGGGTGGGTGCTCTACCGGTATAAAATGAATGTATACCTATGTTTACATCGAGTTGTCTCTCTTTCGCGGTACAGTAATAGGTTTTATTCTATTCTTTATTTTAATTCTTTCTAGATAGAAATTATATAATAACACTTATTATCAATAACTGTATAACAAACAATTATAATAAAAACTAACTAAATATATTTTCATTTTTTTGTTCTAGGCTTTGTTCGACAAACTTGTCGCGAGACATAATTAGTAACACATTGCAACTGAGTGTCGGCAGTCGAATATAAGAATTTTAGTTTCATCCTCCGTTTAGTTAGACGCAGTTACATCATTACTGATTTGTTGGTTTACATAAAAAAATATTTTACTGTTTTGAGTGAGAACAATTTTTTCTGAACACTCGTTGAAATTACATATTATACCAGTTTTAATTTCACAGCACTAGACGGCCGTTTCGGAGTACAATTCCTCATCAGTAGTGCTTGGATGTTGAAAATCTACCCAAAGGACCAAAATATATTTTACCAAATTAAGCTAAGGAAATACTTTGTATGAGGGAGTATGCCTTAGTTTTTGAGAAATTTCAAATTTTAAATTGCAGAAAATTTAGACATTTATAGTATATAAATAATATATTTCACATCAATAAACCGACCAAAGGGTCAATGTAAGTTCTTTTTGTGTCATATATATTCAGCAATTAAGTTTCTAGAGTGCTCGCTCCATAAGTAGGAGGTCGTGGGCTTGGATCCCTACAGGGTCTGACTAAAGACTTAGAAGTGGTTGATGATTGTTCTTTCGCCAAACACTCGGTATTACGAAATGTAAGTCACGGTTCCTTCAGATGGGAACATAAAATAAACGAGGACCTGTATCACGAAAGGCGTGTCACGATAAAGAACCCTATTGTATAATGCCCTAAGCGCAACGCACAGGCAGATTTTCTGCACTTTCGCCTTAGCTTGCGACGTCTCGATATAATTAAAATATTTTTGACTGGGACGTCAAACACCATTACTAAACTCAACTCTTACATAGATAAATAAGTTCAACAAACGTTGTTTGATTTTCGCCCGATAAATTTGTGATTAAAAAAACAACAAAAATACCTGGATCCAGTTGTTCGAAGCTTGATTAGTTCAATCAATGATTAGAAGAAATTTTAAAACATGAAAAATAAATAAAAATATCATTATCGAATCGGCTGTTTTGTTACATTTGCTTTAGTTGGGTGTGATTTTTATTAATTTTCAACATTTCAATATTAAGTTCACAATATGTTGATAATTTGCAAATTTAAAATTTTGACAAATCAATTGATTAAACTATATAGCTAATCGAACAGCTGACCCAGAACTTCAACTCGGGAATCTATATATTTTGATGTACTGTTCAGTGTAAAATGCAATTGACCTTAAATATTTAAACATTAAACCCTACGTATTTCTATAGAGAAATATACTGACTAAAATATGTATTGAATTACCATATTGGAATAAAAACGTCTCAGGTATTCCTTACCAGAATTTGAATAATTATTCGATTATAGGCAAACAACATTGACCTGTCCGCTTGACTTTAAATTTAAATATTCATCATGCATGTATGTGTAGCGATCACAGTTGATAATTTCATCTACATAATGTGAACACTAATTATGCATCTTGTGTACATATAAGTAACTGTGAATTTTACTACTACCCATGTATTGGATGGATCCTTCTTCATGAATATTGTTAATAAAAGGTCAATCAGACAGGTCAATGTTGTTTACCTGTACTAAACGTATCGAATTACCATATTGGAAATACAGGTATTCAGTGTATGTTTTAGTGTAGTCAAGACCAACAAAGGTTACAGTTGTATCCTTAACTATAATGCATACAAAACACATTGTGTCTGGTCATGCCTTTTTGACGAATTACAAGGACAGGGGGTGGTCTGAGACAAGGCAATTATTTGGCGTTAAGGGGCAACCATAAGGATGTACTTATAGTTAAAGTTATACGCTTTAATTTTGAGATATTCAAAACAGATTTTACATCATCAAAAAAGGATAATGAACTCAATTTAGCCGGAAACCACTGCAGTAGCTCAGTTGGTAGAGTAGTCGTTCTGTAAGTGGGAGATCGTGGGTTCAAACCCCTATCGGGTTTGACTCGACACTTGAAAGTGGGTAGTGACTAATCTTTCGTCAAACACTTGGCATTTAAAAATGAAAGTCGCTTTTCTTTCGGTGGGGAACTTAAAATAAACGACGATAAAAAATTCAGCTGTTAATACCATCAGCGCAACGCACATACAAATTTTCTTCAGCTTAGCTGGCGAAGTCTCGATATAAGTTAAATATTCTTTACTGGTACGTTAAACATCATTTCACAACTCAACTACTTATTAAATTTAGACTTTTTTCAGTTAACTTATTTGAGTAGTTAATATATAGAGGATATGTAACAATGAAGAATGAATATGAACTAAATTTTGTCGAGTGAATTCGAAGTGAGAAAATCAATATTGTCACGAGAATGAAAATATTTATGAGAAAGGTATTCGGCAAGTGAAGGAATTCGTAGTGTAATACATATATATTCACCGGTGAAAATACATATAATTCACTGTTAAATATATAAATAGCTGTGTATATATATATATATCTGTATTGACGTTTTATACCATGTTGCTATTGATTGACTGTTATGACTATCGACTTAGTTACCAGTGTTCTTTATCTAATCCACAAAGTCATTCCAAACCGTATATGTAATATAAATGCATGAATAAGCAATCTTTAGAAATTGGTATCATGCAATTGTATGTAAAATCAATTCAATAAATATTACCTGTCGTATAGGTATAGACAAACAACATTGACCTGTCCGTTTGACCTTTAAATAGGAAAATTCATAAAGGATATTCACCCAATAAATAGGTAGTTTTGAGACTCAAGTTAATGCGTGCACTACCTACTAGGGTATCACTCATGATGTAGCACACGAAATGAACACCTGAGTTCCATTCAAATAAATGTACTGCTCGTGATAAATATCTTAATTTAAGGTCAAGCGGACAGGTCAATGTTGTTTACCTATATAGATTGAACATATCTGAAGTTTGTTTAAACTGTGTATTACATGAAAGAAACTAAAACTGATATAAATCTATATTTCTTCCCGCGTTTTGCTAAATAAATGGTGGTATTTATCTGAGTTTAAACTTTGTATTTTCACGAAATAAAGTAATACTGATCTAAATTCTATATTTCTTTCACTTTTGATAAATGAATGGCGTTATTTATCTGAGCGACTAATGCATGGAAGTAAGATTTGATAAGGTGAGAAACGTCTCGGTTTTAAGTTTTACTTCATTACATGTTCTTTAAAATCAAATGACCACTGAAGGTTAAATATTGCATGAGATTGATTTTTAGATTTTTTCGAGTTGGGTCCTGTCGTAAAGTAAAAGCTACCTGGTATTTTCTGTATAAAACAATAAAATGATTTATGTTATCACTTGTATCATCGTCAAATTTCCTTTTCTATGCAGCAATAACCCTGCTTATAAGTGTAATTTTTAACAATTAATACGGTATAGCAGAGCATATTTCCACAGAGAGAACTTTATACAACCAGGCAAGCATTTGAAAATAAATTGTTGACACTTAGATATTGTATGACTAACCTCATTAAAACCCTCTAAAAGCTTTATGGCCGTTATCACAATATTGTTGATAAGTATGATATTTCTATACCCATAACCATGAATATATAAGACGTTCCAAAGTTCCATTTTTTCATCCTCAATGTATTCATTTCACCCGTAGGGAATGTAGTTAGCTAAACAGGAGATGTTTGCTCTTCTGAAGCAACTGGTCTCACTTCCCTGTTGGAAGATCGCGTTTTTACTTTATTTGCCAGTTTCAATTTTTTTTATCTTGCTTTGGGATTGGACTTGTTATGTTTGTTGATTTGTACACATTCCCATTGAGTCTTACCTTAGACTTGAACATTAGATAATGGACTTAATGGTAAATGGTCACACAAAACGGCTGCACACATCATGCATGGAAACAATGATAGTAGCTGATAGAGAAGATCGCAAAACAAAATAAAATTTAGACTATGCACTGATTACGGCGTGTACTGGATACCTAACTAGTATAGTTATATGGTTAAGTATTTGGAGGAACATGACAAAATACATGTATCTAAAGAATTAAAGGCGCACCTTAGTTACAGCTACAGGAGCGTCGTCATATAAGCCGACATGTTATATAAGCTATATTTCAAATAGTAGAAGTAGAAGAAAAACAAACAATTTCTTCAACATTTTCAACTTCGCTCAGGGTTTTGGTCTGTTACACATATAAAATCAAATAAAAATAATTTCAAGAAAACTATTAAATAATTAAATTTAATTAATATATCACAGAATTGCTTGGACAATACAAATTTTATGACGATGTAACAGTCAAATGATGGTAACATATTTAAATTTTAAATAATTTCAGTGTTTTTCGAATAATGTTCACATTTTTATCATTAGGTTGGCTTAATCCAAACCCTTTTTCACTTAAAGTTAGAAGATGCCCACAGTTCTGATCATTTTGTTAAATATTCTTTTCCTTCTTCGTCTCACCTTCAACAGACATAACTCCGACTTCTTCGTAATCCTTCTCAAGAACAGCCAAATGTTCACGAGCTTCTAAGAAGTTTAACCCTAAAAGTTAGATGTTCACAGTTCTGTTCATTTTGTTTAATATTCTTCTCCTTCTTCTTCACCTTCACCTTCAACAGAGTCAACTCCGACCTCTTCGTAATCCTTCTCAAGAGCAGCCAAATCTTCACGAGCTTCTGAGAATTCTCCTTCTTCCATACCTTCTCCGACGTACCAGTGGACGAAAGCACGTTTAGCATACATCAAGTCGAATTTGTGATCAAGACGAGCCCAGGCTTCAGCAATGGCAGTGGTGTTGCTCAACATGCACAGGGCACGTTGTACTTTAGCCAAATCACCTCCTGGTACAACAGTTGGTGGCTGGTAGTTGATTCCGACCTTGAAACCAGTTGGACACCAGTCGACGAACTGGATGGTTCTCTTGGTCTTGATGGTAGCAATGGCGGCATTGACATCCTTTGGTACAACATCACCTCTGTACAACATACAGCAAGCCATGTATTTTCCGTGACGTGGATCACATTTTACCATCTGGTTGGCTGGTTCAAAGGTGGCATTGGTGATTTCAGCAACAGACAATTGTTCGTGGTAGGCTTTTTCTGCGGAGATGACTGGGGCATAGGTGGCCAATGGGAAATGGATACGTGGGTATGGTACCAAGTTGGTCTGGAATTCAGTCAAGTCGACGTTGAGGGCACCATCGAATCGGAGGGAGGCAGTAATGGAGCTGACAATCTGGCCGATCAATCTGTTCAAGTTGGTGTAGGTTGGTCTTTCAATGTCCAAGTTGCGTCTGCAGATGTCGTAGATAGCTTCATTGTCAACCATAAAGGCACAGTCGGAGTGTTCAAGGGTGGTGTGGGTGGTCAAGATGGAGTTGTATGGTTCAACAACAGCGGTGGAAATCTGTGGTGCTGGGTATACGGCAAATTCCAATTTGGATTTCTTTCCATAATCTACTGATAGACGTTCCATAAGAAGGGAGGTAAATCCAGATCCGGTACCACCACCAAAGCTGTGGAAGATGAGGAAACCCTGGAGGCCAGTACATTGATCAGCAAGTTTACGGATGCGGTCAAGGACCAAGTCGACGATTTCCTTACCAATGGTGTAGTGACCACGGGCATAGTTGTTAGCGGCATCTTCCTTCCCGGTGATGAGTTGTTCAGGGTGGAAAAGTTGACGGTATGTTCCGGTTCTGACCTCATCTGAAATATACAACAATACAATTGATTAGTTTATTCATTAAGACAGCATTATAAAACATAACTGTATAGCGGTATAGATTAGTCCGTCGTTGTACTTTACTAAAGGTTTCAACTTTGACTGTACACATTATTTATACTTTTGAGCCTTTAGGTTCAACATAATAAACCCCAAATCATGTGAGGTAACAACACGTAAACTTCAACCCCAATTCGGGATTTTGGATTGGTAGAGTGCTCGTCTGCCAGGTATGTATAAGGTTGGGGTTTCAATCCCCACCGACATCTGACCAAGTCAGGAAAATATGCAGCAACTCTCTTTTTCAAAGCACTTATGACTGCATTTAGAAAGAGTCGTAAAAAGCGATGCATGCAAAGTATCTAGGCAGGCGTGACTCAAAGAATCCTCTCTGCACATTGTCCTTAGTGCACTGCACCTATGGCTGGTCACGTGTCGATATCAGTGAAATAATCTGGACTGGTGCGTAAATCCCCATTAAAATTAATCAAGGTTATTGAATTTTGTATCAAAGAAAACTGCCCGATAGTTGTGAATTAATTTTATTTATTTTTATACATGGAACTACATGTACAATATAGCTTTTCTATTAAACTCATGCGTTAAAATTTAGATTTGTTTTACTTACCGACAACAGTTGGTTCCAGATCTACAAAGACAGCTCTGGGGACGTGTTTTCCAGCACCAGTCTCACTGAAGAAGGTGTTGAAGGAATCGTCACCACCTCCAATGGTTTTGTCTGAGGGCATCTGACCATCAGGCTGGATACCGTGTTCCAAACAGTACAATTCCCAGCAGGCATTACCGATCTGGACTCCAGCCTGTCCAACGTGGATACTGATACATTCACGCTGTAACACAGAATAAAAGAGAAATTGTTTATGGGAAAATCTCGTGTACTGTAGCTAGCTAAAAGGGGCTGTTTACCCTTCCGGAGCACCCGGCCTCACTCCCCTGGTGGAAATTCACGTGTTTAACCGAAACTGTCAGTTTCAAAATTTTTACTTTGCTTCTGGATTGTGATTTGGACATGGATTAGTATGTTGTTTTTGATTGGTATAACTGCCTGGTTGATTAATTAAAATGGGACAATCTTGAACTGTTATATAAAATTTCATGAGATACACAACTGGAGTATTTATTTATGCAATCCATAAATCAGTAGATTACACTATTCATATGGTAATATTATTGGTGACTCCAGATGAGAAGACATTACAACAAAATGGTGTCAAGTGTATTCACTATACTGTGTGTTAGAATGGCCTCTTGTGTCCCAGAAAAGATTATTCCATGACTGATAAATGACGGAAGTACTCGTTGGTAACAACATTGACCTGTCCGTTTGACCTTTCATTAGGAATATCCGTATAGGAGGGTCCACCCAATAAATGGATAGTGTTGATATCCAAGTTAAGATATACACAGTGAACAGGTTTACTATATGAGGTGAGTATCTCGTGATGTATACAAAATAAACACCTGCGTGCGCGCCCTATACATAGATGCACTTGGTCCTGATAAATATTTAAAGGTCAAGCGGACAGGTCAAAGTTGTTTGCCTGTAGTACACCACAACAATCTCTTCATTGATCTTGGTTTAGGAGTACACAACGGGGTAAGTCGACAGATAAATATAGACATAATGCCTTCTGACAAAACAACATACCCTTATCACTGTATGTTTAAAGTTCCATCTCTTCTATGTTCAAATTTTAAAGAGATGTTAATGTATATTGATTTTCAATGGTAATTGATCTTTGGGGGGTACACGATGGGGTAAGTCGACAGATAAATATGGACATTTCCCGGGATAGGTAATGCCTTCAGACAAAACAATGTACCCTTATCACTATAAAGATATGTTATATTGATCTTCAATGGTAATTGATCGGGGGGGGGGGATACACAATGGGGTAAGTCGACATTTCCCGGGCCAGGTAATCTTCTGACAAAACAATGTACCCGCTTCACTGTATGTTTAAAGCTTCATTTCTTCTATGCTCAATTTATAATGAGATGTTATATTGATCTTCGATGGTAATTGATTTTTTTTGAGAGGGGGCGGTTAGATACATTTGGACATTTCCCGGGATATGCAATGCCTATTTTCATATTATTTTATATTCAGAAAAGAGACTAGAAACATCTCTTTTATAAATTTATCCCGCCAATTCAATAATTAATGCTAATTTTTTTTAAACGGGAAACAAATATTGAATTATTTATCAAAATCAATTGAAAATGACAAATAAACACATAAAATTGTATTGTAAACTTATAATTACCATTTTTGAATTATTCTAGCTGATCCGTACGGCACAATTTCTCACGATAACTGTAACGCGTTACTGCGAGTAATATGTAAAGCCGGAGGCCCAGCAACCTCTTTATATACATGTTACATGCCGTTATTGCCAAGGGTGATAAGAAACACTGAATTCCATTGGTTGCATCAAGATAAGATTTTTTATATCGCAATTTTACCCAAGCAAGGTAAAACTATTTAAATTACAGGTATAAAAAGGATGTCTAGGGAAAATATGAGGAAATGACCTATAGGAAAATGTCATGCATGTGAAAATTGACACTAATAAAACATTGGTTAAAATTACTGTATCTATAAAAAAAAGAATGTTCTTAAGTGTCATATCAATAAAGATATCTCTGGTAACGAGTTGAGTTAAGTAACAGTGTTTAACGTCCCAATCAAGAATATTAACTTATAACAAGACATCGCCAGCTATAGGCGAAGTTGTAGAAATTTTGCCTGTACGTTGCGCTGATGGCATTATACAGCAGGGTTCTTTATCGTGCCAAGCCCACCATGACACGGGACCTCGTTTATTTTAAGTTCTCATGCGAAAGAACCGTGACTTTCATTTCGTAATACCGAGTGCTTGGCGAATGACCAGTAACTAAACACTTTCAAATCTTGGGTCAGACCCGGTCGGGGTTTGAACCTACGACTTCCCACTTACGGCCGGAGCAAGCACTCTACCAACTGAGCTACCGCAGTAATGGTTCAGTTAGGAGTTTTATAATCAGTGGTATATTTATGTCTTTTCCTGTACTAATTTCACCACCTTGCGCAGTGGTCTCTCTGGTAACGGAAAGGTATTATTAAATGTACATTAAAACTGAGATTTCAAAAACGGTTTGGTGGAATGTGTTTAGACGTTGTACACTTGTTCCCTATGACACGTAGTTGTGCCTTTTGGGGGTCAGGCCTCATTGGTTGAAATGGAAAGGGAGATAATAACAATGTCACACTCTACTGATTTTGTACTCTAGAAAAGAAACAAATTGACCGATTTTGATGAAAATTAGTTTATAGGTACAATTTTAGATGCTCTACGTGTTTCCCACAAAGTCGGTCATTTTGACTTTATTTTCATGGTCCAGTGAGTTCATGATTTTTTTATGGAACGTCTGTCCGTGGATTATGAACTTGGTTTTATACGTATAACTTTATATGCTCTACATGTTGCAACACAGAAAATGTCAGTGTGACCTGGTTTTTATGGTCCAGTGCTTTTTTTGATAATATAAAGTTTAATAGGAAAATTTTGATGAAACTTGGTTTAAGTTCTAAGTACAACTTCAGATGCTTTATATGTTTCAATAGAAGTAGGTCATTGTGACCTATTTTCGTGGCCCAGTGAATTTTCCCCGAAGGTTGCAGTACCTTATATAGTAAAACATTACCACGTCATAATTATATAGCATCTGTGCATAAAAAATAACAATTTCCAGAAGTTATTACCCCTTTATCTTTATTCAAATATATCTATCATTGCTACTACTAACACTGCCAATTCTTTTCTAATGTACAAGGTTGTCACCATTGGGGGGGGTGTTACGCCGTATAATGTAATAAATGACAAGTAACGCAATGTCAAGTTTTCATTGACTTAAATATTATTCACGGACATGCCTGCCATCATGGTAAAAAAATGGAAAAACGCTTAAAACTTAAATCATTATCATTGTCCGTCACTCATATATTACAGCGTATACAAAAACTTCGTAATCTTCGGTAGCTCAGTACGAGAGCCTATTAAGCTCATGAATAAAAAAAATAAAAAAGGCGTCATGTAGTATACGAAATGAACACCTGAATTCCATACAAATAAATATACTGGCTCGTGATATATCTTAATTTAAGGTCAAGCGGACAGGTCAATGTTGTTTACCTATATAGATTGAACATATCTAAAGTTTGTTTTAACTGTGTGTTTACATGAAAGAAATCAAAAATGATCTCAATGCTATATTTCTTTCACTTTTGCTAAATGAATGGCGGTTTTTATCTGAGCGACTAATGCCGTGGAAAGTAAGATTTGATAAGGTGTTCTCGGTGTTAAGTTGTACTTCGTTACATTTTCTTTAAAATCAAATGACCACTGAAGGTAAAGGGTTAAAAATAAGATTGATTTTTACAGATATTTTTAGAGTTCGGTCCTGTCGTATAATCGTAAAAGCTTCCTGGCATTTTCTGTATAAAACAATAAACTGATCAGAGTACAGGATTTATGTTATCACTTGTATTATCGTCAACTTTCCTGGTTATAGTGTACAGTCAAACCTGTCCATAAAGGCCACCCAAGAGAACCAGGAAAAGTGGTTTTATGGGCAGGTGGTCTCTATATACATGTTAAAATATTAATAAAGAACAGTTGGGATACAATTCTATTGGCCTTTATAGACAGGCAGTTCTTATATAGAGGTGGCTTTTAAGACAGGTTAGACTGTAATTGTTAAGCAATTAATACGGTATGGTAGAACATGTTCCCACTAAAGGGACTTTATACAACCAGGCAAGCATTTGAAAATAAATTGTTGACGCATGGATATTGCAAGCCTAAGTCAAATCCCTATAAATGTTTTATGACCGTTGTCACAATAAGTTGATACGCATGATGTCTCTGTATCCATTACCATAAATATACTTGACGTTCCATAGTTCCATTCTCAATGTATTCATTTCACCCGTGGCGGATGTAGTTAGCTAAACAGGAGATGTTTGCTCTTCTGAAGCACCTGGTCTCACTTCCCTGTTGGAAGATCGCGTGTTTTACTTTATTTGCCAGTTTCAAATTTTTATCTTGCTTTTGGATTGGATTTGTTATGTTTGTTGATTTGTACACATTCCCATTGAGTCTTACCTTAGACTTGAACATTAGATAATGGACTTAATGGTAAATGGTCACACAAAACGGCTGCCCACATCATGGATGGAAACAATGATAGTGGCTGATAGAGAAGATCGCAAAACAAAATAAAATTTAGACTATGCACTAATTACGGCGTGTACTGGATACCTAACTAGTATAAAGTAGTTGTATGGTTAAGTATTTGGAGGAACATGACAAAATACATGTATCTGATGAATTAAAGGCGCACCTTAGTTCCAGCTACAGGAGCGTCGCCATATTTGCCGACATGTTATATAAGCTATATTTCAAATAGTAGAAGTAGAAGAAAAACAAACAATTCCTTCAATATTTTCAACTTCGCTCAGGGTTTTGGTCTGTTACACATATACAATCAAAAAAAAATAATTTCAAGAAAACTATTAAATAATTAAATTTAATAATATATCACAGAATTGCTTGGACAATACAAATTTTATAACGATGTAACAGTCAAATGATGGTAACATATTTTAAATTTTAAATAATTTCAGTGTTTTTCGAATAATGTTCACATTTTTTTCATTAGGTTGGCTTAATCCAAACCCTTTTTCACTTAAAGTTAGAAGATGCCCACAGTTCTGATCATTTTGTTAAATATTCTTTTCCTTCTTCGTCTCACCTTCAACAGACATAACTCCGACTTCTTCGTAATCCTCCTGAAGAACAGCCAAATGTTCACGAGCTTCTAAGAAGTTTAACCCTTAAAGTTAGATGTTCACAGTTCTGTTCATTTTGTTTAATATTCTTCTCCTTCTTCTTCACCTTCACCTTCAACAGAGTCAACTCCGACCTCTTCGTAATCCTTCTCAAGAGCAGCCAAATCTTCACGAGCTTCTGAGAATTCTCCTTCCTCCATACCTTCTCCGACGTACCAGTGGACGAAAGCACGTTTAGCGTACATCAAGTCGAATTTGTGATCAAGACGAGCCCAGGCTTCAGCAATGGCAGTGGTGTTGCTCAACATGCACAGGGCACGTTGTACTTTAGCCAAATCACCCCCTGGTACAACAGTTGGTGGCTGGTAGTTGATTCCGACCTTGAAACCAGTTGGACACCAGTCGACGAACTGGATGGTTCTCTTGGTCTTGATGGTAGCAATGGCGGCATTGACATCCTTTGGTACAACATCACCTCTGTACAACATACAGCAAGCCATGTATTTTCCGTGGCGTGGATCACATTTTACCATCTGGTTGGCTGGTTCAAAGACGGCATTGGTAATTTCAGCAACAGACAATTGTTCATGGTAGGCTTTTTCTGCGGAGATGACTGGGGCATAGGTGGCCAATGGGAAATGGATACGTGGGTATGGTACCAAGTTGGTCTGGAATTCAGTCAAGTCGACGTTGAGGGCACCATCGAATCGGAGGGAGGCAGTAATGGAGCTGACGATCTGAGCGATCAATCTGTTCAAGTTGGTGTAGGTTGGTCTTTCAATGTCCAAGTTACGTCTGCAGATGTCGTAGATAGCTTCGTTGTCAACCATAAAGGCACAGTCGGAGTGTTCAAGGGTGGTGTGGGTGGTCAAGATGGAGTTGTATGGCTCAACAACAGCGGTGGAAATCTGTGGTGCTGGGTATACGGCGAATTCCAATTTGGATTTCTTTCCATAATCTACTGATAGACGTTCCATAAGAAGGGAAGTAAATCCAGATCCTGTGCCACCACCAAAGCTATGGAAGATGAGGAAACCCTGAAGACCAGTACATTGATCAGCAAGTTTACGGATACGATCAAGGACCAAATCGACGATTTCCTTACCAATGGTGTAGTGACCACGAGCATAGTTGTTAGCGGCATCTTCCTTTCCAGTGATGAGTTGTTCTGGGTGGAAAAGTTGACGGTAAGTTCCGGTTCTGACCTCATCTGAAATAAACAACAATGAAATTGATTAGTTTATTCATGAAGATGACATTATAAAACATTATAACGGTACGTACTGTATACATGTACTAGGATTGCCCTGGATATATTTGACGTCTCGTAGTTTTATGTTCCTTTCACACAATTTTGATTTAACACGTGGCGGGTGTAGCTAGCTAAACAGGAGGTGCTTACCCTTCCGGAGCACCCGGCCTCACTTCCCTGGTGGAAGTTCACGTGTCTAACCTAACTTGTCAGTTCCAAAGTTTTTACTTTGCTTCTGGATTGTGATTCGGACATGGATTAGTATGTTTGTTTTTGATACTAGTATAGTTTTATTCGTCGTTGTTCTTCACTAAAGGGGCGTGTTTCAACTTTGACTGTAAACATAATTCTTAGTTTTGAACCTTTGGGTTCAACATAATAAACCCCAAATCATGTATGGCTACTACACGTAAACTTCAAACCCGATTCGGGATTTTGGGATGGTAGAGTGCTCGCCTGCCTGGTATGTATGAGTTTGGGATTTCAACCCCAACCGACATCTAACCAAGACAAGAAAATATGCAGCAACCCTCTTTTCCAAAGCACTCAAGACTGCATTTAGAAAATGTGGAGTTGTTAGGGAGAGACCGTAAAAAGCGATGCAAAGTATCTAGGCAGGCGTGACTCCTTAAAGAATACTCCCTGTACATTGTCCTAAACGCACTGCACCAATGCGTGATGACGTCTAGATATCACTGAAATAATCTGGATTGGTGCGTAAAGTCTCATTTAAATCAATCAAGGGTCTTGAATTTTGTAACAAAGAAATATGCCTATTTTTTTTATATTTTTTTTATATTTGAAACTTACTAATTTTTCTATTTCACAGCTGAGTTTAAATTTAGATGTTTTACTTACCGACAACAGTTGGCTCCAGATCTACAAAGACAGCTCTGGGGACGTGTTTTCCAGCACCAGTCTCACTGAAGAAGGTGTTGAAGGAGTCGTCACCACCTCCAATGGTTTTGTCTGAGGGCATCTGACCATCAGGCTGGATACCATGTTCCAAACAGTACAATTCCCAACAGGCATTTCCGATCTGGACTCCAGCCTGTCCAACGTGGATACTGATACATTCACGCTGTAACACAAAACGAAAGAGATATTGTATATAGGGGAAAACTCGCTCATCTCGTACATCAGAAATGGAAGCAAAATTAAATTAGCTAGCTCACAAAGTCAGCACGCCACCGACAAGCATTCCACTTCCCAATAATATTATTCTATAATCAGTTGATAATCTACCCTCTTAGGAAGCATTTCAAAGTCTTATGTACGACACTAGCCGGGTTAGAACCAACAAGCCTCCCGATCTCCAGGAGAACGCCACACCACTGAGCGACCAAGGCGGACACACACAGAAAAGATTGTTGATACAGAGATATTGCAAGCCAACGCTTATCGGGACGCTCAAAAAGTTGTATGGTCGTCATCACAGTATTGTTGATAAGTTTCATGTCCATGTGTCCAGGATTGCCCTGGATATATTTGACGTCCCATAGTTGCATGTTGTTTTCAATCAATTTTGATTACACACCTGGCGGGTGTACTATAGCTAGCTAAAAAGGGACTGTTTATCCTTTCGGAGCACCCGGCCTCACTCCCCTGGTGGAAATTCACGTGTTTAACCGAAATTGTCAGTTTCAAAATTTTTACTTTGCTTATGGATTGTGAGTTGGACATGGATTAGTATGTTTTTGATTGGTATAACTGTCTGGTTGATTAATTAAAATGGGGCAATCTTAAACTGTGATATAAAATTTCGTGAGATACACATCTTGATTTAAGTATTTATTTATGCAATCCATAAATCAGTAGATAACACTATTCATATGGTAATATTATTGGTGTCTCCAGATAACAAGACAACAAAATGGTGTCAAGATATTCACTGTACATTGCGTGTTTGAATGACCTCTTGTGTCCCAGAAAAGATTATTCCATGATTGGTAAATGACGGAAGAACTCATTGGTTACAATATTGACCTGTCCGTTTGACCTTTCATTAGTAATATCCATATAGGAGGGTCCACCCAATAAATGGGTGGTGTCGATATCCAATTTAAGATATACACACTGCACAGGTTTACTATATGAGGTGAGTATCTCGTGATGTATGCAAAATAAACCCTATACATAGATGTACTTGGTCCATGATAAATATTTAAATGAAAGGTCAAGCGGAAAGTTGTTTGCCTATAGTAAAGACGCCGTATCATGACATGTATATTGATTTTCAATGGTAATTGATCGGGGGGGGGGGGGTACACAATGGGGTAAATCGATAAATAAATATAGACATTACCTGGGATAGGTAATGCCTTCTGACAAAACAATGTACCCTCATCGCTGTATGTTTAAAGTTCCATCTCTTCTTGTTCCATTTTAAAGAGATGTTACATGTATATTGATTTTCAATGGTAATTGATCTTTGGGGGGGGGGGGGGGGGGTTTACACGGTGGCTTCTGACAAAACAATGTACCCTTATCACTGTATGTTTAAAGTTCCATCTCTATAAAGAGATGTTATATTGATCTTCAATGGTAATTGATCGGGGGGGGGGGGGGGTTACACAATTGGGTAAGTCGACATTTCCCGTGACAGGTAATGGCTTCTGACAAAACAATGTACCCGCATCACTGTATGTTTAAAGCTTCATCTCTTCTATGCTCAATTTATAATGAGATGTTATATTGATCTTCGATTGTAATTGGTTTTTTCTTTTTTATGGGGTAGATACATTTGGACATTTCCCGGGATAGGTACATGTAATGCGCCTATTTTTATATTATTTTATATTCAGAAAGAGACATAAACATCTCTTTTATAAATTTATCCCGCCAATTCAATAATTAATGCTATTTTTTTTTTAAAAAAACGGGAAACAAATATTGAATTATTTATCAAAATCAATTGAAAATGACAAATAAACACATAAAATTGTATTGTAAACTTATAATTACCATTTGAATTATTCTAGCTGATCCGTAGCACAATTTCTCACGATAACTATAACGCGTTACTGCGAGTAATATGTTAAGCCGGAGACCTAGCAACCCCTTTATATACATGTTACATGTTGTTATTGTCATGGATGATAGGATTGGTTGCATCAAGATAAAATATTTTTATTTCGCAATTTTACCCAAGCAAGGTCAAACTATTTAAATTACAGGTATAAAAAGATGTCTAGGGAAAATATGAGGAAATGACCCAAAGGAAATGTCATGCATGTCAAAAATTACACTAATAAAACATTGGTTAAAATTACTGTATCTATAGAATAAAGTATGTTCTAAAGAGTCATGTCAGTAAATATATCTCTGGAAACGAGTTAAGTAATGGTGTTTAACGTCCCAGTCAAGGATATTTCACTTATATCGAGAAATCGCCAGTCATAGGCGAAGGTGCAGAAATTTTGCCTGTGCGTTGCGCTGATGGCATTATACAGCAGGGTTCTTTATCGTGCCAAGCCCACCATGACACGGGACCTCGTTTATTTTAAGTTTTCATGCGAAAGAACCGTGACTTTCATTTCGTATTGCCAAGTGCTTGGCGAAAGAACAGCCATTACCCACTTCCAAATCTTTGGTCAGACCCGGTCGGGGTTCGAACCCACGACCTCCCACATAAGGAGCGACACTCTACCAACTGACCTACCCGCAGTGGTCTCTCTAGTAACGGAAAGGTATTATTATTTGTACATGGAACTGCATATATATTGTGATTTCATAATGATGGCAGGCCTACCCGTGAACAAAAACCGACATTAAATGTAGGTATTCAAAGTTAAGTCACTCACAACATAGCTGGGATGACTTATTATTTAACCTTTTATTTTAATAATTATTCTTCTTCCGTATTTTCCACCACACGTTGTAAACAGCATAGATCCAAAAAACAGTTTGGTGGAAATCTGATAGACTTGTTGTACACTTGTTCCCTATGACAGTAGTTGTGGCTTTTTTTTTGGTGGGGGGGGGGGGTCACATCTCATTGGTTGAAATAGAAGAGGGGTAATAAACATGTCACACCTTACTGATTTTGCACTCTAGAAAAGAAACAAATTGACCGCTTTTTGATGAGAATTGGTTTATAGGCAACATTTTAGATGCTCTACGTGTTGCCTCACAGTCGTCATTTTGACTTTATTTTCATGGTCCATTGATTTTTAATTTTTATTTATTTGATTTATTTATTTATTTTAATATTAATTGAATGATCTTTCGTAAACAGCATATCTCACAAACCATTTCATAGAATGTGATGAGACTTTGATCAAACTGGTTTATACCTACGACTTTATGTATGTGCTCTACATGTTGCACCACAGAAAAGATCATTGTGGCCTTGTTTTTATGGTCCAGTGATTTTTTTGATAATAAAGTTTAATAATACAATTTTGATGAAACTTGGTCCAAGTTGTAACATGTGTTTTTTAATACAAGTAGGTCATGTGACCTATTTTCGTGACCCAGTGAATTTTTCCTGAAGGTTGCAGTACCTTAAACAGTCTTGTTATAGAAACATCATAATTATATAGCATCTGTGCATAAAAAATAACAATTCCAGAAGTTATTAACCCCTTTATCTTCATTCAAATACATTTATCATTGTACTACTAAACACTGTCAATTCTTTTCTGATGTACAAGGTTGCCACCATTGGGGGTGTGTTACTCCGTGTTATGTAATAAATGCCAATTGCAAGTAACGAATGTCTAAAGATTATTTTCACGGACATGCCTGCCATCATAGTAATAAATGGAAAAACGCTTAAAACTTAAACCGTTATCCTTGTCCGTCACTCATATTATTAGCGTTATACAAAAGCTTCGTAATCTTTGGTAGCTCAGTGCTAGAGTATTGGCACGAAAATTCTTTTTATGTGTGTTCGAACCCAAAACATTGCACGGGATTTTGTTTTTAGATTTTGTCCTATTTCTGTTTCTTCAAAAACATTATCTAAATTATATTTAACTAGATTGTAAGTGAATTAGTAATTATACTTTTTTCGTCAAAGTGTTAGTGTCTAATGCCACTATTCCACATAGACCAGGAACCCCACGAATCCACGAATTGATACATTTTTGGATTTGTAGTTGATTCGTTATCAGTTCGTAAAATTCGTATCTGATCCGTTGTCAGTTCTTGCAATTCTTGAGCAATCGGGAATTCGTGTGCTAAAGTTTCCGGCTGTTCAAAATTTTGGCCACGAATTCCCGATTCCAAAATATCGTAGTTCGTTCGTAACAAATTCGTAATTATAACAAATTATAACTTACAAGGTTCTATTGAATTTTCCCTTTAAACACCGACTGACGATTCCTTTCAACCGTTTACAATGACTATGGAATATTAAGAAAACGATCAACAAAACAAGAAGAAAGGTAGATAACTATATAGCAGCAACGAAGTGGACGCGAAATTAAATCTGAACCTGGATTGTATTCGCAAAATGAAGCTCAGATGTAAGTACGCGAAATTTGATACTCGCGATATTAAAGCAATCTACAGTATTCTCATATATAGTAACCAGGGCCGTAACTACTACAGAGGCAGACGAGTTGCCTCGTCCAGGATTTTTCCAAATTCTGGGTAATTAAATCCAAAATACCCAAATAATTACTGTAACAAACCTATGAGTTTGTTAATTTGTAAATCTTTGTTGATGAAGCTTAACAGGTAAAACTACAATTATAACGGTTTTCTTTTTTCCCGCAACTATCATTCCAGATCTTTTTGTGTTTACTTAGAACTGTCTCGTTTCGAATTTTATACACAAATTGAGACTTCCAGTTTGCACATCATTTGTGAAAATATGGCACTACAAAGCAATCTATACTTGACAATTCCTTTACGAAACGCTCAGAACCTGCAACTACATGCACACTATCGGATTCTGCTAGTGGAAATATCAATCCTGAAGCTAGTGATAGTTTCCATTTGCCAAACACAGCATAAAAACAGGTTATATAGTTTTTGCTGCATCCGACTGTCTGTCTGTGTTTCTGCTTTACAGAATTATTCAATATTTCTGAAAGATTATCATTTTCGGTTTCCTTGGGGATTGTTAATCCAGTGAGTCACTAAATATAATATTATAAGGGCCAACGACGTAATCAAAATGTTGTACATTTTTCGAAGCAAATTTTGCATTTAAATTGTAGGACACAGGATTGTGTCAAAAATATCAAAATTTGGCGCGTCCGGCTTGCCTCGCCCACAAATCAATCCTAGTTACGGCCCTGGTAACTGAATCTTATTCATATCGTAGGCATTCTTTGATCTTCTTAACTCAATTTGGGGATTCGTGAATTCGTGGCTTGACCAGGAATCTGCTACGAATTTGTCACGTATTCGTACATGATTCGCACACGCATTCTGCATATTCTTAACTGATTTCTAACGTTCGTGAAGCATTCGTAATAGATTTTTGATGGATTCCTGGTGAATTCTTGACATGTATTCGTGCGATTGCAGCCGACTGCAGAAAAATCCCACGAATATCCGTAACTCTATCATAACTAAATCGTACACTCACAAATTGGCAAAAGTCTACGAATCATCACGTAACCATCAGAGGTTAATGGTTATTTGTTATTTTAAATACTTTGAGTATGGCATTTGATTTACTAATCCCTTTCTTTTTAAGGTAAAGTCACGTGTTTTGTGTCACTTTACTCTTATGGTAAATGCTCTCTTGGTTGACAACACTTGATTATTTATGTTTTCAGTAATAGTTAGATTAGGTTACTAAAAATTTAGACTGGCAGTTGTCATTTTATTGTGTACACTTTGACATGACAACTGTCAGTAAAAATTTAGACTGACAATTGTCATTTCATTATGTACACTTTGGCATGACAACTGTCAGTAAAAGTTAAAGTTTGTAAGGGCGGCCGCTATGAGCCATCGTAGTATTTAAATTATGTACAATTCTGATATATTCCGTGTTCAAATAGCGCACATTTGTTAATTTCTAATCTCCGTAACATGGGTCAAGTACCATAATTTCAGACTGCATTTACGCATTTTCCCCGATTATATTATCACTTGACCCGACAACATTAGACTTTTTCTTTAATTAATGCTTTAACTAGCAAAATTTGGACCAGATAAAACAGATTTATCACCGATTAAGTGACCGAAAACACTACAGTCCAACCTGCCTTAAAGACCACCTCTATATAAGGGCCACCTGCTATAAAGGCCAGTAAAATTGTATTCCAATAGTTCTTTATTCATAATTTTTGCAACTGTATACAAAGGCCACCAGCTCATAAAGGTCACTTTCACAGGTTCCCTTGGGTGACCCTTTTAAATAGGTTTAACTCTACTTTATATAACAGGTAAAATCTTAAAAGCCATACTGTGGGTCGATCGCTCGCAGAAACCGTAGACATCCTTTGGCGCTATGTATACTATATTTGATACCATAGGTAGAAATATTTATACATGATCGAGTTTAAATAGATGTATTGATTTTATCGTTCAAGTCTTTGCAATGTTTACTCAAAATGTGAATACATAATATTGAAGTTTAAAGTTGTTATTCAGTTAAATCTACGCAGTTAACATTTAGTCTAGATAGTTGACAATACCCTATATGGATATGCATAAGAAATTACAGTACTGCTGAGACCTGTCGAAAGTTTAACACTGAGCTAACGAAGACGAGCCGAGCTTGGCAGCTAAGTGTGAGATATATGAATAACTATTGACCGAAAAGCTGCCGGCAGATAGATGGCAGCTTCCGAAAAAGATATAGGTTACGAGGCGCCGAGATTAATTCTGATTCCATACTTATTCGTAATCGCAGTGTTAAACTTTCGACAGGTCTGCACTTTGTGCTTGACATGCGCATGACATCCATAGACTTTCCCGCCGTTTCATTTCTTATTTAGATTAACGAAATCGTACGATTCAAAGTCCATTTCAAGCTGTTTATGTTTTCACATTGAAATTATAAAAGAAGTGTAAACATCATTAGAAATCGATATTATGATCGATCTTGAGACCAATGAATGTCAAAATTTACATTATACATGGAATATAGGGATCTCAAAGCTATCGTAACGACCACGGTTGGTTGGTTGAATGTTGCTTAACGTCGCGTCAGCAATTTTTCAGCTATTTCCGACGATAACTATTTTTTATTAATCTCTATGGATTAATCTGAACAAGTTCGTGTATGTGTGTGAAGTGCGAGTGTGTTTTATGACCTGTCTTGTACTAGCGTGCACTCTAGCGACTTTAACGTGCTAGCTCACAGAGTCAGTACCCCGCAGACAAGCGTACCCCCCCCCCCCCCCCCAGTCACATTATACTGATACCAGGTGAACCAGTAAAGGTCAACGGCAAGGAAAATTCACTTTCCCACATTGGTCTGAGCGGGACTCGAACTCGAATTACATTAAAGCAATTTAAAAATTTTAAATTGAAAATTACATATTCTTAAAAACGTACTATGAAACCCAGGCAATTAAGACTTACGAGACACTAAATTATAATATTATATAATCCAGGAAAAAGTTTTCTGTGGAAACAAACCCATCTTTCTCCATACATGTATAAGATAAGAGATGATTGACCGCAATTCGTTAGCGGGGTTGTGACTTTTCTGTTCATGAGCGGGGTTGTGACTGTTCTGTTCATAAGCGGGGTTGTGACTTTTCTGTTCATGAGCGGGGTTGTGACTGATCTGTTCATGAGAAGGGTTGTGGCTGTTCTGTTCATAAGCGGGGTTGTGACTGTTCTGTTCATAAGCGGGGTTGTGACTGTTCTGTTCATGAGCGGGGTTGTGACTGTTCTGTTCATGAGCGGGGTTGTGACTGATCTGTTCATGAGCGGGGTTGTGACTGTTCTGTTCATGAGCGGGGTTGTGACTGTTCTGTTCATAAGCGGTGTTGTGACTGTTCTGTTCATGAGCGAGGTTGTGACTGATCTGTTCATGAGAAGGGTTGTGGCCGTTCTGTTTGTTAGCGGGGTTGTGATTTTTTCCTGTTTATGAACGGGGTTGTGACCGTTATGTTCATGAGCAGGGTTGTGACAGTCCTGTTCATGAGCGGGGTTTTGACTGTTCTGTTCAGTAGAGGGGTTGTGACCGTTCTGTTTATGAGAAGGGTTGTGACCGTTCTGTTTATGAGAGGGATTGTGACCGCTCTGTTCGTTAGCAGGGTTGTGACCGTTCTGTTTATGAGAAGGGTTGTGACCGTTCTGTTCGTTAGCAGGGTTGTGACCGTTCTGTTTATGAGAAGGGTTGTGACCGTTCTGTTCGTTAGCAGGGTTGTGACCGTTCTGTTTATGAGAAGGGTTGTGACCGCTCTGTTCGTTAGCAGGGTTGTGACCGTTCTGTTTATGAGAAGGGTTGTGACCGTTCTGTTCGTTAGCAGGGTTGTGACCGTTCTGTTTATGAGAAGAGTTGTGACCGCTCTGTTCGTTAGCAGGGTTGTGACCGTTCTGTTTATGAGAAGAGTTGTGACCGCTCTGTTCGTTAGCAGGGTTGTGACCGTTCTGTTAATGAGAAGGGTTGTGACCGTTCTGTTCGTTAGCAGGGTTGTGACCGTTCTGTTTATGAGAAGGGTTGTGACCGTTCTGTTCGTTAGCAGGGTCGTGATTGTTCTGTTTATGAGAAGGGTTGTGACCGTTCTGTTCGTTAGCAGGGTTGTGACCGTTCTGTTTATGAGAAGGGTTGTGACCGTTCTGTTCGTGAGCGGGGTCGTGATTGTTCTGTTTATGAGAAGGGTTGTGACCGTTCTGTTCGTTAGCAGGGTTGTGACCGTTCTGTTTATGAGAAGGGTTGTGACCGTTCTGTTCGTAAGCGGTGTTGTGACCGTTCTGTTTATGAGAAGGGTTATGACCGTTCTGTTCGTGAGCGGGGCCGTGATTGTTCTGTTCGTGCGCGTTGTTGTGACTGTTCTGTTCGTGTGCGGTTATTGTCGATATGTTCATAAGCGGAATTGTGATCTGTTTGGCTTTTTATCATTGTTTCATTAGCGGGCTTGTGATTGTTCTGTTTATGAATAGGATTGTGATCATGTGTATGGCCGTTCTGTTCATGAATGGGATTTTTGGTCTCTCTTTTCATGAGTTGGGTTTAGCTATGCTATTCATGAGCAGCATTGTGGTCGTTATATTCATGAACAGGATTGTGATCGTTCTGTTCACCAGCGGGTTTAAAGTAGTTCTGTTCATGGACGGGTTTGTGTTCGTTCTGTTGATGGTCGGGCTGGGCTGTTTATTACGAAGATTTAGACCGCTCTGTTCATGAGCAGGTATATGTGGTCGTTCTGTTCATGAGCAGGTATATGTGATAGTTGTTCATGAGCGGGGTTGTGATTGTTGTGTTTATGAGCGGGTTTGTGATCGTTCTGTTGATGGTGGGGCTGGGCTGTTCATTACGAGGATTTACACCGCTCTGTTCATGAGCAGGTATATGTGGTTGTTCTGTTCATGAGCAGGTATATGTGATAGTTGTTCATGAGCGGGGTTGTGATCGTTGTTCATGAGCAGGTATATGTGATAGTTGTTCATGAGCGGGTTTGTGATCGTTGTTCTGTTCATGAGCAGGTATATGTGATAGTTGTTCATGAGCAGGTATATGTGATAGTTCTGTTTATGAGCGGGTTTGTGATCGTTGTTCTGTTTATTAGTGGGTTTGTGATCACTTGTCCATGAGTGGGGTTGGTTTCGTCCTGTTTCTGAGTAAGAGTTTTTACATTTAGCTCATTTAAGCATTTTTAATTATCCAGTGACTTTGCCGTTGCGCTCTCTCTCTCTCTCTCTCTCTCTCTCTCTCTCTCTCTCTCTCTCTCTCTTAGGCATGCGTTTAGACATGTTATGAACCTCTCTCTGTCACACACACACACACACACACACTTGGACAGAAAACGTTATGATTTTTTCAATTTATTTTTTAAGATAATATACTAGTCCGATAATTATCGTCTAACCTTCGTTAATTTGGTTTAAATCATGTAAAATACCCAGCGGTGAATTAACGATAGGGTGCATAAAGCACGCAATAAAGTATAAATGTCATTTAATATAAAGTAATCAGTGTTCAACAATCTTTACACAAAGAAATGCCCTGTTTTATCATGGGGGTAAGGTAATATTCCTTATAACAACATGATCCAACAAAGGTTCCAATTCAAATATTTCACAATTATCTAAAACTAATTAACAATGGCCGATCTCTGTCGACTGTTTATTTAATTTAATTAATATTGCAGATTGGACAGAAAATAGGTAAATGAAAACAATGGAATTTGAAATAACGATAAACCAATGACGATTGTTTGGCATTATAGGCCTCATATGTAGACATGTGCGTAGACATGTTATGAAAATAAATCTCTCTCTCTCTCTCATGTAGACATGTTTTGAAAATCTTTCTCTCTCTCTCATATGTAGACATGTGCGTAGACATGTTATGAAAATCTCTCTCTCTCTCTCATGTAGACATGTTTTGAAAATCTTTCTCTCTCTCATATGTAGACATGTGTGTAGACATGTTATGAAAATCTCTCTCTCTCTCTCTCTCTCTCTCTCTCTTTTGTAGACATGTTATGAAAATCTCTCTCTCTCTCTCATGTAGACATGTTTTGAAAATCTTTCTCTCTCTCTCATATGTAGACATGTGTGTAGACATGTTATGAAAATCTCTCTCTCTTGTAGACATATTTTGAAAAATATCTCTCTCTCTCTCTCTTCTCTCTCTCTTGTAGACATGTTTTAAATCTCTCTCTCTTAAACAATAGAAATAATCCATAATCCTTTTTTTACACGGTAGGGAGTTTATCAGATTTCTGTTTTTCTCTGTCGGATTATAACATTATAAAATACAAGTATAGATTATCGAGGATAATCTGATTATCTAGTATTCAAAATACAAAATCTTAAGACGTAAAATATGATTAATGAGTAAAGTGAGTATTCAGTAATGGTCGTTAACATTTTGTCATATGCTAATTTTATTTTTTATGGTAAATTGATAATCATTCAAAAATATCACCTGGCATTTTCATGACATGTCTATACACATGCATACTGAGAGAGAGAGAGAGAGAGAGAGTCACGCATACTCCGAGAGAGAGATACACTCAGGCACATTCGGAAAAGAGAGAGAGAGAGAGAGAGAGAGAGAGAGAGAGAGAGAGAGAGTAGATATTATATGAAAAAAATCAATCTAACTGTTAAACATGATAAAACCAATTCGTAGGGAAAGGGGTGTCCCTAACCAGCACGGTTAGATGTTTCCTCTTATAAAACTTTAAAATTCCTGGGACATAGAACAGTTTATATGTTCGAAAAATTTCACATAGTTTTAATATTTCGATTGCTGAAATAAGAATTTATTTTTTGATCAAAATATGAACATACGAAACCAGACAGATTACACTGTAACTTGTTTCATAAATACCCACATAGGCTATGGAAGGACTTCCATTTGTAACCCCCCCCCCCCCTCCCAAGTCGGCCATGGTGGATTCAAGCGTTTGAACATTTCTGTGAAATATAATTTAAATTTTTTTCAAAACTTCTACCAAGAATTGAATAAGGGGTGTAAAAAAGACGTTCTAACCAGATCGTGTCTCTCTCTCTCTCTCTCTCTCTCTCTCTCTCTCTCTGTGTGTGTGGGGGGGGGGGGTTGGTTGGTATGGTCACAGGAACTTGGGGACAGTCCTATGTAGTAACATCCCCGATTATTGACATTTTATAGTAATGTAACTTAACACCTAAAATGAAAAAAACGTAAAAGTCATGGTTTATTACTATGTTTGAAATATATTTCACCAATTCAATACATTTTATTAACCTTTGAAAGTAAAAAAATATATACATGTTCAAAACAGGTCTGTGTCAAATCAAAATATACTACAGGTAAATCAGTAAAATTATAGGGCATTTAAAAATATCATAAATTTAACAAAGTAAATTAATTGAATTTTAATTTTACAAAGTGGGTACGGGGGGGGGGGGGGGGGTGCCAAATCTGCCAAAGTGTTCTGTCAAAGTTATAATGGGGAAAATGACTTTTTAAAATTTAATATTTTTATTTTTTAACAATTAATTTACATGATAAAGTAAACCTCATATCTCACCCATCATAATTTTAAACTGTTATATAATATGTTGTTAAGTTTTGTGTCGTGTCATTTTAAAATATAGAAGTAATTCATACATTTTTTACACATTATACACAATTCTACCACGAAAAATGGTGTCAATATGTGTAAATTTTTTGTTTGTAATTATTATTAATATATTTTTTTATTTATTCATTCATTTCAACTTTCCCCTAGTACCCCCAAAATTTTTCATTAATATTAGAAAAAGTGATTTCTTTAGATTAAAAAATCTATGACTGGGGTATTAAACATGTTAGCTTGTTGCTTACCAAGTAACTAAGCACTCTCCCATGGTACACATGGTGTTACTAATATAAATATTTAAACTATATATACCTTTATGTTGTAAATTTCAACTAAGTGACCTAAATCAAGATAAAACACGTAACGGTTCTACCGCCATAGTCTACCTGTAAACCAATCAGAATCGAGATTAGTGATTTGACTTGGCGACCGAGTTAGTGACAGGTATATAAACCGACTGTTTGCGCTCGACACTCATTCTAAACCGCTCATAATTCGACGCGTTATTGTCGCTGTGAGCTTTTATAAGCGTTCATTTTTTTTACCCTAAATCGTCAGATTTACCAACTTTAAACAACAACCATGGTAAGTAATCACTTTTATACGTTTTATTTATCATTATTTACAACTTATTTAGATAATTTATTAATTATTTTCGTGAATTTTTTATGTAAATGTAAGTTCGTGTTTACCGGGAACTACCCTCCCGTATTTGAAATTTTTTATCCTAATTAATTTAATTATGGAATTACTGAGGGGTTTGAAGTTCAAATATATTTATGTGTCAATTATTTATGATATTTTTAATTTAAAATAATCTGATAATGACGAATATTTGAGATAAAATTGCACGACCATACCTGTTTGGTATCTGCCGGTTAGGGGTAGATAAAAGCATGGCGATATCACATTGTTCCGAAGTGGGGCTCTATACAGGTTGGTAATTATGGACTGCAGGTGAATTTTATTATACCTGGTTAACTTTTATTCAGCCGTTCAGTAGAGGTAGACCGAGAAACCTGCTGTGATAAATGTTTAAGCTATTATTACTAAACACAAATAATGCGAAATCGATTTTAACACGTTTATCGGCATTATGTACAGGTATTTGCCCTAATTTTAAAATTAAGATGAATTATTGTATGTTGAATGTTTATTCATTCGTTTCTATGGTGATACCAAACAAGAAACATTAATTTTGTTACTCGTGTACTCTTATTTAATTTTTTTTTTAAATTTATTTATTTATTATATTACAGCGTGAATGTATCAGTATCCACGTCGGACAGGCTGGAGTCCAGATCGGTAATGCCTGCTGGGAATTGTACTGTTTGGAACACGGTATCCAGCCTGATGGTCAGATGCCCTCAGACAAAACCATTGGTGGTGGTGACGACTCCTTCAACACCTTCTTCAGTGAGACTGGTGCTGGAAAACACGTCCCCAGAGCTGTCTTTGTAGATCTGGAACCAACTGTTGTCGGTAAGTAAAATAATCTTTTTAAACTTAGGAGTTAGAAAATAGAAAAAAAGATAATGTTGCTCCATTGTAAAGTTAGATAAAATTTAGCCAAAGATAGATATTTCATTAAGGATTTTAAATTACGAAAACCACCGTTTTAGTTATATATTTATTTATTTATTTTTTATTTATTTATTTATTTATTTATTTATTTATTTAACACATTTGATAGTGCTGGTCTGATGTTTGAAATGTACTCCAAACGGTAAATGTCCTTAGCCTGATTAAGGGTTTTTGTTAAACAAGACATCAATTGTAATACGTACTTTGTACTATAAATCTGTTAAATAGTAATTACTTTGTTAACACCATTTCACAAATTTAACTATAAGTTAAGTATTTTACACATTGGTCGTTACATACGGGTACCTAATCAATTCTATTCTTGTATATTTCAGATGAGGTCAGAACCGGAACATACCGTCAACTCTTCCACCCAGAACAACTCATCACCGGAAAAGAAGATGCCGCTAACAACTATGCCCGTGGTCACTACACCATTGGTAAGGAAATCGTCGACTTGGTCCTTGACCGCATCCGTAAACTTGCTGATCAATGTACTGGTCTTCAGGGTTTCCTCATCTTCCACAGCTTTGGTGGTGGTACCGGATCTGGATTCACTTCCCTCCTTATGGAACGTCTGTCCGTAGATTATGGAAAGAAATCCAAATTGGAATTCGCCGTATACCCAGCACCACAGGTTTCCACCGCTGTTGTTGAGCCATACAACTCCATCTTGACCACCCACACCACCCTTGAACACTCCGACTGTGCCTTTATGGTTGACAACGAAGCTATCTACGACATCTGCAGACGTAACTTGGACATTGAAAGACCAACATACACCAACTTGAACAGATTGATCGGCCAGATTGTCAGCTCCATTACTGCCTCCCTCCGATTCGATGGTGCCCTCAACGTCGACTTGACTGAATTCCAGACCAACTTGGTACCATACCCACGTATCCATTTCCCATTGGCCACCTATGCCCCAGTCATCTCCGCAGAAAAAGCCTACCACGAACAATTGTCCGTTGCTGAAATCACCAATGCCACCTTTGAACCAGCCAACCAGATGGTAAAATGTGATCCACGTCACGGAAAATACATGGCTTGCTGTATGTTGTACAGAGGTGATGTTGTACCAAAGGATGTCAATGCCGCCATTGCTACCATCAAGACCAAGAGAACCATCCAGTTCGTCGACTGGTGTCCAACTGGTTTCAAGGTCGGAATCAACTACCAGCCACCAACTGTTGTACCAGGAGGTGACTTGGCTAAAGTACAACGTGCCGTCTGCATGTTGAGCAACACCACTGCCATTGCTGAAGCCTGGGCTCGTCTTGATCATAAATTCGATTTGATGTACGCCAAACGTGCTTTCGTCCACTGGTACGTCGGAGAAGGTATGGAAGAAGGAGAATTCTCAGAAGCTCGTGAAGATTTGGCTGCTCTTGAGAAGGATTACGAAGAGGTCGGAGTTGACTCTGTTGAAGGTGAAGGTGAAGAAGAAGGAGAAGAATATTAAACAAACAAATATGAACAAAAAGAACTGAACTCATGAAAGTGCGATCATAAGGGTTTTAACATCTAAAATTTGAATGAACTTTTTTTTTCAAGAACTTTTAATTAACATCTAAAAGTTTATAAAAAACATCATTTCTTGAGTGATAAAGAAATTGTTATTATTTATTGAACACAAAATTGTTAAAATTAATAAACATCGATCATATTGATTGGTTTTTATTATTTTATTTCATTTTTGTTATTGTATGATTAATGTATGTTTTATGTCTGTCAAGATTATTTCACTTACATCTAGACGTCACCAGCAGAATAAGAAGTAGTAGTGTCATATATCAATTTTTTAATTTAATCATAAAATACGTTAAAAATAGTGTGTCTACCATTTTTTAATGTATTTTATGATTAAATTTAAAAATGGTATATGATAATAGCTTAAATGTAAATTTATACTTTGTGCTTATGGCAATATGCATTGGTGCTTTTACGTCAAGATTTCACTTATAATTATCGAGAAGGCAATGTAGCAACAATTTAGACAACTTAGCATATAATCTTCACGAAAAATCCCCGGTCTAAATCAGCATTAATATATTGAGGATTTCTCTTTATTTGAGACGTCGTAGGCTTGTTTATTTCTTGGCATTGGGAATTTTTCGTTAAGATTATTTCACTTGTATCAAGACATCGCCGGGTAATTATACAAACCTTGACAAACCCTCGCTTACAATCGTTCATAAACTAAGATTTTCCTTAATTTAATTTAAAATATTTTAATTGAATATGTTTTTTTTTGAAAATGTTTTGAAAAAAATCATACAATTTTAGTTTTTCGGCAAATAGCTTTGAATACCATTAAATTAAGTTATAGAAAATCTTAGTTTAGGCACGATTCGGAAACTGAGTTGGGAGACTTCCGAGTATTTCTGCAATCTTTAAAATGTGAAGCAATTGAACAAAGAAAAAAAAATTAAACGTAACATTCCAGTCATGATTATCTCGCATATATATATATCGCCTTCATGTGATTTAGCAGAAATGCGCTATGTTTGAATCGTCAACAAACTAAGCAGAAATAAGCTTAGTCCAAAGGCGTCCATAACTAAGCAGAAATGAGCTCGATCCTAAGACATTCCTAAAATGAGCTCGCTCTCAATGTGTTCCTAAACTAAGCAAAAATAAGCTTAGTCACAAGCCCCCAACTAAGCAGAAATAAGCTTATAGTCACAAGGCGTCCCTAACCTAAGCAGTAATGAACTTCGAAGTTCGAAGGCGTCCCTGAAATAAGCTTAGTCCAAAAGACGTTCCTTATCTTAGCAGAAATGAGTTTAGTCACATGTCTCTCCTGAACTAAGCGAAAATAAGCGTAGTCATAATCTGTTCCTTTCATAAGCAGAAATAAGCTTGGTCAGAATTCGTTCCTAAAGGTAAGGAGAAAAAAGCTTAGACACAACGCGTCCCTAAACTGAGCAGAAATGAGCCTAGTCCCAGGAGGTCCGTAAACTAAGCAGAAATGAGCTTAGTTCCAAGGGGTCCGTAAACTAAGCAGAAATGAGCTTAGTCCCAGGAGGTCAGTAAACTAAGCAGAAATGAGATTAGTCCCAGGAGGTCAGTAAACTAAGCAGAAATGAGCTTAGTTCCAGGGGGTCCGTAAACTAAGCAGAAATGAGCTTGGTCCCAGGAGGTCCGTAAACTAAGCAGGAATGAGCTTGGTCCCAGGAGGTCCGTAAACTAAGCAGAAATGAGCTTAGTTCCAGGGGGTCCGTAAACTAAGCAGAAATGAGCTTAGTCCAAAGACGTCCCTAAAGTAAGCAGAAATGAGCTTAGTTCTAGGAGGTCCGTAAACTAAGCAGAAATAAGTTTAGTCTCTCCATAGACACTCTACACTAAGCGGAGATAAGCTAAGTCCCTAAACAGAAGGCATCCCTAATACAGGCAGAGTTAAGCTTCGAATTCGACTTCATATTTTCGCTCACCTTTAGGTCAAAGAAGCGTAGTAAAAGTAATTCAATATCATTGTTTCGCTGATATTACAATAATTTGTCGAAAATGAAAGTTTTGAAATTGGACTACATAGACGATAAAGCAGCTTAAATACATGTACTATTTTTCATCCCCGCAAACTGTATACATGTGCTCTTATAAGTATACTACTGTCATGTGCTACTTTTGAATTTTTATGAAATAATATAATTCAAAAGTAGCACTACTTTTGAATTATATTATTTCATAAAAATTCAAAAGTAGCACATGACACTACTGTATTTCCACAAATTCAGTGCACATGGAAAATGCAAGAATAAAGTCGTATCTCGCAAAAAAATGTTAAAACTTAATACAAAATATACTGACCTATAAGGAAAAAATATTTTCATGCATGAAAAAGTGAACTTAATTCTGTACATAGAGCATTTTTTAAAACTTTTTAACAAAACAACAAATTTGACTATGTCAAAATTATCCCTTCTTACTCGAAACAACTATAAACGTTATGTCATAATTGGAATATTCACGATGATCACACCTGGGAAAAAAACCCGAACAACAATGACCTACAGTACTTGACCCTAAATGCCCTGATGTAATTTTGAATAAGGCCCAATTGGTGTATAAACTTGATCAAATTTCCACAATTTTCGCCAAATTTCTCTATGTACAGGAGAACTGAACAATAATGTTTTTAATTAAAAATATAATTTGGTTAGGTCTGTGCATTTTAAATGCATTTTATTAATAGTTTAATGGAAACATTTTCAATTGAAAGAAATAAATAATAAAAGTCGTGTGCACTCAATTGATGAGTATACAATGTTGCGGTGCAGTAACTTTAGCTATTTTCGCGATACATGATTAATTTTTAGTTTCCATGCGTCAAAGTGTCAGGATAGTACATTTATAAAATTTTTGTTGTCCACTTGAACTGGAAGATGATGCTAGTAATGCAATGGCATCTACAAAAACAAAACATTTAATTTTACATTTATTAAGGACTGGATCACATTCAATGCTAACAAAACATCAAAATTGGAAAACAATCTCTCTCTCTCTCTCTCTCTCTCTCTCTCTCTCTGTGTGTTTTTAAACCTGAATGCTAACAAAACATCAAAATTGGAAAACAATCTCTCTCTCTCTCTCTCTCTCTCTCTCTCTCTCTCTCTCTCTCTCTCTGTGTGTGTGTGTGTTTCAAACAGGTTTATTTTTTCCAAGTTTTGGCGTAAATTGCCAAGAAAATATCCTTTCGGATTGTTAAAACGGCGGTTCGAGCTGTAATGCAATGTATATGGGGGCTCATTTTCCAGTTTGCAAACTTTTTTACCTGTTCTACATTACGAAGGCAAAGTTAATTTCTAAACGAAATATTAAAAAAAAAAAACAAATTAATATTACACATAGGCATTACGGAAGTTTGAACTTAATTTTGGATGCTTTAACTAGGAATAAATCTGACCCCAGTTTACCCAATAATATCTTATAAATTTTCATGAACTTAAATTTAGCAAAGATAGTGATATTTTTTTACACTACAAATTAACATTTTTGACAAAACTTAAGATACAAATGTTGAGTAATGGTGTTTAACGTCCCAGTCAAGAATATTTCACTTATATCGAGACGTCGCCAGCTATAGGCGAAGGTGCAAAAAATTTGCCTGTGCATTGCGCTGATGGCATTATACAGCAGGGATCTTTAACGTGCTAAGCCCACCGTGACACGGGACCTCTTTTATTTTAAGTTCCCATCAGAAAGAACCGTGACTTTCATGTCATAATGCCGAGTGCTTGGCGAAAGAACAGTCACTACCCACTTTAAAGTCTTGGGTCAGACCCGGCCGGGGTTCGAACCCACGACCTCCCACTTACGATGCGAGCACTCTACCAATTGAGCTACCGCAGTGGTTGATATACTATGTTAAGATACAAATGTTGTAAGCTTTATGTGATCTTCAAAATGGCAACATATTATCTGGGTATCTTAATTAAACAATAACAAAAGTATTATGATTTTTAATCTTCCAAATTTAAGTTGAGGAAAGTACAGTCAAACCTGTCTATTAAAGCCACCCAAGGGAACCAGTAAAAGTGGCCTTTATGGGCAGGTGACCTTTATATACAGGTTCAAATAACATAAGTAAAGAGCAATTGGGATATAATTCACTGAGGCAGGTTGGACTGTATTAGTCAAAGAATGAAAAATGTAAAACCGGGATCGCAGCAGAATTATAAATAAATTAAATATTAAGTAACCATATACCATTGGTTTTCTGACTTGCAGTAAAATCTTATCATATAAAAGTTCTAAAATGTCGTAATGGAGGTTTGGTCCTTACTATGTTAAATTGAAATATATTTTCGAAATTCCGGAAGTATTCCTTGTTTTCTTAGATCATCGCTGTTATAAAATATTAATATTACACTTATATTTTCTCTTATGTACCCCGTTGGTAGAGTGTTCGCTCCGTAAGTGGGAAGTCGTGGGTTCTAACGCCCACCGGGTCTGACCCAAGACTTGAAAGTTTGTAGTGACTGTTCTTTCGCCAAGAACTCGGCATTACGAAATGAAAGCCACGGTTCTTCAGGATGGACACTTAAAATAAACGGGGCCCCTAATAAAACCCTGCTGTATAATGCCATCAGCGTAAAACACAGACAAAATATCTGCACCTTTGACTATAGCCGGCGACGTCTCGATATAAGTGAAATATATGGTATTAAACATCATTACCCAGTATGATGTATCCAGCACATAACGCCACGGAAGGTAGGCAATTATTGGCGAGGCATGTGATAATAATTGATTCAGAATTATGAATATTAAATTGTAGAAAATCCACTTGGTGTCAGACCCTAATGATGTTTCAGAAAACATCCGGTAGAAGTTGTTAAAAGATTCTGTTTAAAAACTAACTAATCAGCTCTGGAAGTTTAGATATTGCTATTGCGACATCCTAAAACCTAACTTTTTCGACAACTGTCTGTTTCAATATATGATCCATTGATAATGTTCAACCGGTATGTCTCATTTGAAATTTGATATGTGCCATATTGAAAACTCGTGGTAATACTGATAGAAAAGACGTCATTTCTCCAAGTTCAATGCCACACATCTTTGAAGAAAGTGTCACGATTATTTTAAAATGGCTAAGTCACTCATATCCTTAGCCCTCACGTTTTAGGAAATATTTTTAAAATTTCTGTTCAAATGTTAAAACACACGATTGTTGATATCAAATTAAAAATGGATTGTGGTTTTACAGTTTTGTAAAATAGTGTTTATTTCCAGGATCTGGTTGCTCAAGGCTCTGTTAGCCTAACAAAATAGTTATCCAATTGACTTGTTTTTAGGAAATATTTTTTAAATTTCTGTTCAAATGTTAAAACACACGATTGTTGATATCAACATTAAAAATGGACTGTGCTGTTCCAGTTTAAAAAAATAATGTTCATTTCCAGGATCTGGTTATTCAAAGCTCTCTTAGCCTAACGAAATAGTTCGCAGAAAATTTGTGTATCTTGTGTTTTTGCATAATGTTTTTTAAAAAATTCTGTTCAAATGTTAATACACACGACTGTTGATATCAAATTAAAAATGGATTGCGTTGTTACAGTATTGTAAAATAATGTTTATTTCCAGAATGAAATAGTTAGCCAAAATTTGTAATGTGTGTTCAGACATTTTTTTTAAATTTCTGTTCAAATGTTAAAACACACGATTGTAAATATAGAATTAAAGCAGTTGATGTCAAGGCTATAGTTTTAAATAAAAAATGTTTACTTTTAATAACATTTTGAATTTTTACTAATAATTTAGTTATACTAATTGAGCTAGCTAGAAAACTAGGTCCAGTTCAGCATAGTTAGTTGCACAATTGTCCAATTTGAAATAATTTTAAATGTGACTGATATGAATAACAACCCTGAAATAGAATCTGTAATCCGTGTATATATTGTTCGTACATAGAATAAGATGTATCAAAATTGGATAATTCTGAAGATGTCGCCACGTGTTCACACTCCCTACATGTAAAGTTGACCACCTACGTATGAAGCTTGTCTTTACTATCGTCAAGTTTCTGTCAATGCTTCGTAATTGTGTCACTTCGTCAAGTTACAGTGGATATAAGTGGTAGAACACTCAACTCCAGCTTCAAAACATGTGTATGTTGTTAACATGAATAATATGAATTCAAGTGACATTTTGGAGGAAGGTACGCCGCCATTGCTCAAAACTTTGGTTTTAGTTGATAATATGAATTCAAGCAAAATTCAGAATGATATTTCGCCATGGTCTTATTACTTGTTTGGGATTTCGTATTTAGTTTGCGCTGTTTTTGGCGCGTTAGTTAATGCTATGGCTGTTTACGTAGTTTTGAAGAAACATCTGATAAAAACATCAACAGATACGTATATTGTGTGCCTATCATTGTCCAATTTTGTAATGTCTACATTTGCTACACCACTTCCGGCAATTTCATCGTTTGCACAAAGATGGCTGTTTGGACAACACGGTTGTACATATTATGCCTTTGTTGTGTGTTTAGGTAGCTATACGAACATTGCTCTGTTAGCTGTTATTTCAGTTGACCGGTATATAGCTATGGTAAAAACCAAACAAAATCGTAGACGAACAATTAAAAACTCATGGATGCTAACAGCAATATGTTTTGGCCATTCTTCCGTATTTGCGACATTACCAATTGTTGGATGGAGTTCATATACTCTTGAGGGGATACAAACTCATTGTTCGATAAATTGGCAAAGTAAAGCGCCACTGGATTTAAGTTTTTGTGTGTTCTTAATGGTCGAAATGTGGTGTTTACCTCTTACCGTCATAATATTTTGTTACGTGAAAATTTATCAGAAGGTAAGTAATTACACATTATACCAGTTTTAATTTTACAGCACTAGACGGACGTTTCGGAATAACCATTCCTCATCAGTAGTGTTTGGACAAAAACCATGAAGTCAAAATTTTATTACATAAAAGTAAACTATTTTAAATTTTCGACCTTCTCGCATTTTTGTTTTTCAAAAAATAGAATGTGTGCTGAAATATACCAAAAACATATTTAACCTAAAACGCATAACCAAAGCAACCAAACTTGAATAAGACACAATAGATCTTTAGAAGAAAAAAGACACGATAAGCATAATATTATCTTAAAAAATCCAAACCAATTCCTAAAAGGATTTTAACTAATTTATCAGTATTATTTCATATACAATTAGGAATCAAACTGATACATTCTTGAGACCCCTTTTTAATTGTAATTCAAAATACAATTAATTAAAAGTATCTAAAATACAATAAGTTTAAGCAATTTATAAATTAAGAATTAAAAACGTTTCCAGTGAAAATACTCTGCATTTACTGTATATCCACAAATCCAGTGTACATGGAAAATGCAAGAATAAAGTCGTGCTTTCCAACAAACTCGCAGAAAATTGTCTAAACTTGATACAAAATCTACTGACCCAGTAGGAAAAAATATTTTTCATTCACCCAAAAGTGAATTTATTTCTGTACATAGAATGATTTTTTTAAGTTTTTATCAAAACAACAAATGTTACTATGCCAAAATTATCCCTTCTGTACCTTCTTACTCAGGGCAACTTTAAATGAGATGCCATAATGATTGGATTATTCTTGATGATCACGCCTGGGAAAAACCCGAGTAACAATGACCTACCTGACACTAAATACCCTGATGTACATTTGAATACGACCCAATTGGTGTATAAATGTGATCAACTTTCTATAATTTTCGCTAAATTTCTCTATGTACAGGGGAACTGAATAATGACGTTTTAATTTAAAAATATAATTTTGTTAAGTCAGTGCATTTTAAATTCATTTTATTGAAAGTTTTATGGAAACATTTTCAATTCAAAGGAATAAATAATTAAAAAAAAAACTATGTGTCCTTCATTTATGGAAATACAGTAATTGTTTGATTTTAGATTATTAATACTCCAGTTTTTTTATTATTAAAAAAATTGAATCATTTCTAATACAGTGCATGTTTTGTGACCGACTAGATGAACATTTCCGATAAAGCCAGACAGCCGGAAAATATGCCCCCATTTGGATTACATTATTAGATTACCTGCTTATTTTGATGTTTTTTCAAACAGTTATATAAATATCACAGGAATTGTTTTTAATGAAGATGAATAGAAAATATGGTGTTGTAGGCACATATCAAGATTTTTTTCACTTATATCGAAGCGGTCAGTTCTTAGTTGGTTGATGAAACCAGAGTACTCGGTAAGCAAGCAGACAAATCTCTCAAACTAGATTTTGATTAAAGCGGAATTGCTATTTCATAACTGAAACATAACGGATCCAAATGTTATAAAGGATGACGAAAAAACGAATATGTAATTCCATTGACTAAATATTGTTTCATAAGCTAAAAATCGAATTGACGTCTGCGGTAGTCAGTATTCAAGGTCATCTAACAACTCTTAGGACACACTTAATTATCGTTTTCAAATTATATTTATATAATATGTTACATATATTATATACATAGGGATATTGCAAGCCTAGGCTTATCAAGACCCTCAAAAAGTTTTATGGCCGTCATCACAGTATTGTTGATAAGTTTGATGTCTCGGTGTCCAGGATTGCCTTGGATATATTTGACGTCTCATAGTTCCATGTTCCTTTCACACAATTTTGATTATACACGTGGCGGGTGTCGCTAGCTAAACAGGAGGTGCTTACCCTTCCGGAGCACCCGGCCTCACTTCCCTGGTGGAAGTTCACGTGTCTAACCTAACTTGTCGGTTCCAACGTTTTTGCTTTGCTTCTGGATTGTGATTCGGAAATGGATTAGTATGTTTGTTTTTGATTACAGTATCCGTGCGTGGACAAAGGTCAACACTTATAATAATGATAATAATGAAATATACCGATCTGTAAATTACATATATAGTTCTTGTGATTCATTATGTTTTAACTGCTGCTAAAAGTACGTAAATGATATTAATTTATACTGAAATAGTTTCCTTCAGTTGGTAGCAAAATTGGCCCAATTATTCCGAACAACGAGTTTGTTTGCCACTGTTCATTTTTCGAAAACTTATGGATGCTATTCTAACCAAACATGTGTGTTTATTCTAGTATTTTTTGTAAAAAAAAACAACCTTTACAAAAAAGAGACGAGAATTACGCAAAACATCTATGGTAGCCACCCAGGTGTTACTTCTACGTGTTTAACACGACTGATACTGCCACTGGCTTTCAAGGTCAACGGTTGTGAGTTCGAACCTAACTTGGGACTTTGACATTTTCTAAGATGATTTTCATCTCCAGCCCATACCGGAGCTGTAAAAAGCTCGTTACTCGGTAGTCTTTCAGATAAGACTCAAATACGAGGCCATGTGTCTCAGTGCATGCTAAAGACACCTCTATAGAGGTCGAAATAAAGTAGGCAACCAGTGGCTGGTTACTCAAGGGGACGCTTTGAAGTAGAAGCGATTAAAGCAACATAGACCTAAACATCTACGAGGGTCAGTAAAATATATATGTCCATTATTGCATTCCAAACAGGTCAAGGCAGAATCCTATTTATGTTTGTGGTTAACTTGTATTATAATGCTGGTTTTGTTTTAATTATTTTAGATCAAGACAAAAACAAAGACAGCAATGACAGGCACATGTTCTGAAATAGCCAAGAAAAGAGAAGTGGCTATATCCAAAACATCTCTTATCATAGTTGGTAAGTTGAATGCTGACTGTCATACCCCGGTTTCACGATCATTCCTTAACAAAGTTTTTTCCTTTACTTAAATCTGAATAATTTTGATAATTGTTTATCCTACAACAAATTAATTTTTTTTAACACAATTAGAATACAGATGTAATAAAACTGGAATGATCTTAAAAATGATAACTTAAATTCGCGAATATATTAAATAGTAACAAAGTTATAAAAAATTAAAAATTTGTCAGATTTAAGTTACGGAAAATCTTGATGAATGGATTGGTTTAACTTGATTTGCCAGTTTCAAACCTTTTACTTTGCTTTTTGGACTGTGTGGACATGGATTGGTATGTTTTTACTTTGCGATCGGTTTGTTTGTTTTTACTTTGCTTTTTGGATTGTGTGGACATGGATTAGTATGTTTGTTTTTTTAACTTTGCTTTCTGATTATGTAGATATAAATTGGTACGTTTCTTTTTGATAAGTAAATGATCATGTTTGCGCATTCTTGCACTCACACACACACACACACACACACACACACACACACACACACACACAGAGAGAGAGAGAGAGAGAGAGAGTTAATGAGAGATACTATACTAATGGACTACTGTAAAAACTTATATATTGTTTATTCATTTATTCCGAAACGACCGTCTAGTGCTGTTTAATTAACACTGGTATAAATTATAATATGTTATTTCATTTATTTTCAGTGAGTTTTATTTTTGCCTGGATGCCTTATGCTGTAGTTACCTGTGTTGTGATTGTGGCACAGCCAGACGACATACATCCGGTGTTTGCCGCCATTCCGGCCGTGTCGATCAAATTGTCCATGGTATATTCTCCGTTTGTATATATGTTTAGAAACAAATTATTCAAAACAAAATTCTTAGATGAATTTCCATTGTTCAAACGCTTCAAGTGTCGATCTACTAGGAAAAAGAAAATAAAGTGTAGACGAGCGAAAGTGGAAATTCAAAAAGACGATGCCAAGTATAAAATACTAGAAATAAAACGCGAGCAGAGAAAATGTAAGGACAACAAAACACTGGAACAAGTAAAACCGCTGATTAATCCGAGGAAAGAATTCATAGTAACATGTAGTATAACAAAAATCAAGGTGAAGAAAATAGATGTACAAGTCAGCACAAAACCCAATCAAATACCGTAAACGTGATTATTTTCGCGATGTACTAATTTTCGCTCATTTCGCGGATCCTTCTTTTGCGCGTAAATTAATACTGAACGAAAATTATACTATGCATAATATGTTGTAGTGCATATTTCAGTAAAAAATGCAAAATTTAACTACGCTGAAAAGTCTAAAATTCATATGTTACCTCAAAAATAAATACACGCGAAAATCCAGGTAAAGAAAATAGATGTACAACTCAATACAAGACCCAATCAAAATATTTCACCGGTTCCTTCGGGTGGGCGGCGATACCGCCTGGTCTAACGGAAAGTTGGTTTTGCTGGCTGCTGACTAGCTATCTCTCGGTCATCGCTAGTAAGTCAGGGTTTTAGTTTAATGTGTTTAACAAAATAGGAATCAGTAACATTTTTCTTCACAGAAATTTGGAATTGCTAAATGGCATTTAGCTTTAAAACCTGTCTAGGATTCTTTGTTGTGAGTATTGGGGTTGATGAAATGTTGGTAAAATCCAACATCCGACACAGTGAATATGACACAAAAGCGCGTAAACCAAACACAATTTACAACGAAAAAATGCAAAGGCATTCAGATTGATGAATAGTTACTATTCAAAGCTGGCTAATATTTAGATCTAGTGTAAACAAACGCCAGCATGGAACTCGACGGACGGAAAACATAAATAACTTAATTTTATACACTTGATTGTACACGTATTTAATTTATGAAATATCCAGAAATAAAGCGATTAAAATATTATTTGGTAATTTGCATTTATTTTATTTTCCGTTTTCCTTTTATATATAGATATATATCACAATGCTAAAGCAAAGTAAAACAAATTGAAACTGGCAAATTAAGTTATACTCGTGAAATTTCACCAGGACAGCGAGACTGGGTGCTCTGGGTGGGTAAGTACCTCCTGTTTAGCTAGCTACTCTCGCCACATGTGTAACCAAAATTGAGAATGAAAGGAACATGGAAATATTGGACGTCAAATATATTCGGTGTGATTTTGATTTTGATACAGAGCGCCTTATTTCAAGGTCAAAATCGTCGTTAGATTTAACAAAAAAAAAAAAAAAAAAAAAAAAAACACAATGTAACAACATCCCCAAATTACTCAGAAACCAGGGATAACATGGATGGTTGCCCTCAATGCAAATTGACACCGATTACTTTTTGGATGACTTTACATCAGAACTTCCTTGGTTGGTTTTCAAAGACGCTTCAGAAGAACACGATTTGGGAAGAAACACTATTCTAGATTACTAGAACATCATTTAAAATTATTGATGTGCAGATTAGGTATTATTATGTACTAGAAAATCCATAAAAGATTCCTTTGGATAGACAGATTTTATTGGTATGAATCACAAAAATATCACATGCAGGTACCATATGTCCAAATCAAAAAAGAAACAAAGTAATTCATGTCCGAATCACAATCCAGAAGCAAAGTAAAAACTTTGGAACTGACAATCTATGTTAGATACGTGAACTTTCACCAGGGAAGTGAGGCCGGGTGCTCCGGAAGGGTAAGCACCTCATGTTTAGCTATCTACACCCACCACATATGTAATCAAAATTGTCTGAAAGGAACATGGAACTATGGGACATCAAATATATCCAGGATAATCCTGGACACAGAGTCATCAAAGCTATCAACATTCCTAAGCTGGCGGCCATAAAACTTTTTGATGGCCAAAATGATGTTTAGTCACCCATTTAAGTGGATATTTGGGAATGGAACAACCTCCATGAAAAATCATATACATACGCTGGAGGGAAAAATCCAAGAACTACAAAACAGTCTGAAAGCTGATCAGTTCTAGGTCAAGCACAGTGGCTCAAAATTGTTTTATTGTTTAAGGCTGGTTGAGCAAAATTGGGTTATTCCTTACTACCCGAAAGTAGTATAACCGGAAGATAACATGAGCGCAAATAGACATACCAACCAACTTCCGGTGGCATTGATAAAATAAATCAAATACAAACATACCGATCCATCATCAAATTATAATCCAATAGCAAAGTTAAAAACTTTTAAAACTGACAAATTAAGTTTATCACGTGAACTTCAACCAGAGAAGTGATACCATGTGCCCCGGAAGGTTAAGCACCCCCTGTTTAGCTAGCCACACCCGCAACTTGTGTAATGCAAAAATGAGTGAAAGGAGCATGGTAGTGAGGCCAAAATAAAAAGATAAATCATCATTTTATCAAAGTAAAATTAGATTCATTCATAGGAAAAATAGACCAATTTCAATACACAGACATGAGTTTATCTAAGATCTAAAAATCATATAAAAACAAACATACCAGTCTATGTTCAAATCAAAATGAAAAAATAAACAAAGTAAAATTTGGCCCATTTAGTTAAACACATGAACTTCCAGGAGAGAAGTGAGAGCGGGTGGTAAGGAAGGGTAAGCACCTTAATGAATATTGACCACCAACCCGAAGAAGGATCACGGTCAAAACCAATAGACCCACAACCGTAACTTTCTTAAACAAAACACTGAACCTGTTCAGTTACTAGGGCGGTATAGACATGCGAGTTGTAATACATGTGTGAATATTGTATGTTATTTTTTCAAACTCTTGCCTAAATCCCCTGTATTGTATACCATTCTCCGATTTGTCTAAAACATGATCATTGGACAAAACAATACTAGTTGTCAGGCAATACCAAAATATAAAATAGTCATAGTTTTTAACATTTTGACAAGGTTTCTTTTAAAAGATATAAATTCTCCATTTTAAACTATTTTATTTCTTTTATAGGAACTTTGTGCAAAAGTTGTGACGTTAATTTTGCTTCATTTTCGCTCAGTCAAATAACAATCTTTAAAATTCAGCAACGTCTTACGCAATTCCAAACCTTAACATGCATTTGAACTTTACTTGTGGATGAAAGATAAGATAAAGTAACCGGTTATAATTGAAAAGTGTGCAACTTGAAGCCTAGAACAGCCAGCCTAATCTATATACCAAAAGTAATGCTGTATTTTTGGCGTGAGAGTTGAGTCGAATAATAGTGTTTGACGTTCCAATCAAGAATATTGCATTTACATCGAGACGTTACCGGCAATAGGCGAAGGTGCAGAAATTTGCCTTTGAGTTGCGCTGATGGTATTATACAGCAGGGGTCTTTATCGAGCAACCCCTGTCCTAATACGGGACCTCGTTTATTTTAAGGTCCGACTAGAGAGAACCGCAAATTTCATTTTTGTTATGCCGAGTACTTGTCAAAAGAACAGTCATTACCTGATGATCGAACCCACAACCTCCCACTTGCGGAGCGAGAATTCTATCAACGGAGCTACCGCTGTGACATATTGGCGATATATACATAAATATTTAGCAATTCAGATGTAAACAGGCTAAGAACGGGAAAACACCTTGCGAACTTTTGGTCGATGAAGACAAAACGGTGTTCATCATGATGTTTTGGGATTCAAATGGAGGCACAGCCACTGCGTCTCTGTGGTAGCTCAGTTAGTAGAGTGCTCGCTCCGTAAGTGGGTGATCGTGGGTTCGAATCCCGACCGGGTCCGACCCAAGACTTGAAAATGGGTTGTAAATTCTTTCGCCAAGCATCATGAAATGAAAGTCACCGTTCTTTCGGAACTTAAAATAAACAAGGTCCCGTGTCACGGTGGGCTTAGCACGTTAAAGAAACCTGCATCTTCGCCTTTAGCTGACGACGCCTCGATATAAATGAAATATTCTTAGCTTGGACGTTAAACACCATTACTCACCTCAACTCAACTCCTATTTAAAGGAGCACATTTTACATTGTTTTTGGTAATGAACAACAAAATACAATGAGCAAAGAAATAAGAAGCAATACATAAAACTGAAGGAAATACAACATGGCTCAAGTTTCACAATTATTCCGTAACTATGATTTCCTTCAACTTAAATTAAACAAATTTTGACAAAACTAAATTCAAATGTAAAAACCATGAAATGATCTTCAAAATGACACCTTAAATGCATGAATATACAGTTGAATCTCGCTATCTCGAACTCGGATATCTCGAACTACCGGATATCTCGAACTTTTTTAAAAAGTCCGAACAGAGTTGTTCTTTATTAAACCAAAATCACTCCGGTTATCTCGAACTCGGATATCTCGAATTATCGGATATGTCGAACAATATTTTCGTCCCCTTGAATGAAAATCCTAGGAAAATTACACTCGTTAACAAAAAATTTGGAAAATCAAATTTGTCAACGCCTACAGATTTTTTGGTAGAAAAAACACATGTATTAACAATTAACACAATAATGACGATTTCAAGTTTGGCAAATTTAATTTAAGGAAATTTTTAGTTATGGAATGATTTTGAAACCCGAACCTGGCCAATTTCACAATCTCTCCTTAACTAAGATTTTTTCCTTAACTTAAATCTGACAAATCAGAAATCTGAATAATTTTTAAGCTTTCATGATATTATTATATTTAAGTTGTCATTTTGTTCTTTTTTTTCTGTGCAACATCTCCGAGTTTATATACAGAGTAATCGAGAAGTTTAATTTTGAACATTTTTGATTTGTACATGCAGTTTATTGGAGAAGTTTTGTTATAATAATATAAATAAAACGTTTTACTTCATTATAAATGTGCTAATATGTCCCGCTCAAACCACATGTGGGAAAGTGAGTTTTCCTTGTCGTTGGCCGTTATTGGTTCACCTAGTATCAGTATAACGGGTTTGGGGATTGGTGCGCTTGTCTGTGGCGTACTGACTCTGTGCGCTAGCACGTTAAAGTCGCCCTGAGTGCGCGCTAGTACAAGGCCGACCATACAACACATTGTCGAGTGTTTGGCGAACGAACGGTTAGCTAATCGATAATAGTGTTTTACATATCAACATCTGCCAGAAACCTGCTCATAATGGAATTCGTATATTCGGCCATATTGGAAATTTTGTGAACGTAATTGGTAATGAAAACTTAAAAACTCGGATTACCCGGCTATCGTGAAAACTGGACAAAATGTGCCGATATACTGTTTTCCTTTACACCGGTATACATCTTCAGTTATTTCATGACCATTTTTGTCCATAAACATTTCTGCCCGATGCATTTAAAACTCTGAAGTGATGCTCTAATAGAAGACATTTAACAAAAATGCGTTTTAATCATATTTCAGACATATGTTATCGCGTATTACCATTTACCAATGTGCTTATATTAGTAGGTGTATTGGGTATTTTCCTCCACAAAAATAATGTCCGCAGAGATCCAGTTTTTTGTCATTTTTCTACCTCTAAAAATAGTATTTTTTAAAAAGCGCTTTTCTAAATGATATAGAAATAAGGCCCAACAAGGGGTTTCGTGATAAATTTTACTCTAAATAGCAAAGCATAGTGTAAAGTATTTTTGAACCGCCGATGACCGTTTTACAGAATCCATGGAGTTCTGTCCCTTGAGATTTGCTAGTTTATAAATATCGAAGTCGTAGGGCACCATACAGTTTTTAGAAAATAAACTGTGTAAATGGATTTTCTATAATTCAGCTACCTGAATTATTTCCAATCGGAAATAATATTACGGTTACAAAGTATTAATTTTTATTAGTTTTTTTTTTCTAGTGTTCAGCTTTGTTTGATAGAAAAATGTTGCTACATTCGGGTTCTTATTCACCAGGCAAACGGCTATGGTATACCGTATCCAAATGACTCAGTCTAAGGCGCTGGCCTGCGCGTACGGGTAGTTAACATATGTATCACAATGATCTCCCAGAGCCGTGGCTATGCGTTCGAATCCGGTTATCGCCTTTGGTATCTGTGAAAGGTTTCCACTTTGTCGGTGGTCGGTAGGTCTTTCCAGGTATTCCAGCTTATCATAAACAGTGACTGCTCTGATATGAGTGAAATATTCTTGAAGTGTCTTAAAACACCATTAAAAATTAACCAAGTGAAATAACTCGTGTTGACAGTACATAGTGGGGTCTGAGAATCTCTGCATTTTTATTCTATTATTATGTATTAGTTGCGGGAGCAGAGTGAGCATGTCAAACAGAAACTCATCCATCTTTAAAACTACAAAAAAAATTAACGGAGTAATATGATGCAGTATACGTATAAGAGATCCACCCTTTTGGGGCCTCTTGCCAACTGCGATGAATGTTAATGAGGACGTCACGTGATGAATAAATTGGGCAGTTTTCTGGCATAAGAGGCATTGCCAGTTACCCGGTGTAGTAAACTCCGGGATTAACCGGAGAAAATCACTGACAAACTTTCTTGACAAGGATATTGTAGACCCTAAGTAGTGAGAAGCCTGTTATCCGTCAGCGTCCGCATTAGGCCCTTCGTAGTCAGGCAAGCTTTTTTTTGGAAAGCTAGCACTTGTAAAATAATTAATGATAGACGGTTTGAACTGGTTTTAACCGGATACTTGACGATAGTCACGTGGCATACTAGTCAACTCGTTCCATTCCTCGTTCCGGCCAATATTGAGCCGATGAGACCAACTCGCTCCAACCGTTTTGCCATCTCGTTCAAAATACCAATTATATGATGACTTTTCCATAGAGAAATTAAAAAAAACCAATTTTTTCAATCTTATACGAGATCTCAGTACCGTAACTACCTATGAGGCAACCGAGGCGGTAAAAATTTAACTAAGTATTACCCGAAGTTGAACGTCACAATGATTATTGAGATTTTAGCGATTTGGCCTGTTGGGTCGTGCAGCTGCGAACAATCCTTCTCAGCACTACACAGACTAAAACATGGCAAAGAAGCAGCAGGTCAGATAACAGACTGTCTGACCTCGGGATGATGTACCGTGACCCACAGAGATGATGATGCCACACAGATTAACTTGACCACTGATGGGCTGGTTCGGGGAATCCGACCAGGAGAACTGGCGTCCCAAGACTTCGATCCCAGACCCTAAATAATACGTCATGTGATTGTCACATTAAACGTTTGCATTTTTAATTTTTTGTCATTTTGGTTGCTTGCTGTATTGTGGTATTGTCTGATTACGGCATTTAGCGTTTTGCTTTGTGTAAATGTATCGAGTGATCTTGTGAAATATTCTGAAAAATCCAGGTTAAATGATAGACCTTTTTGTCCATATTTAACTTTTAAACTATCCTCTAACTTGAATTTTGAGGTTTAGTTTTTTGGTTAAACTAGTTACCATGGCACAAACAATCTAACTTATTTTACAACAGCTGGTCTAGTTTTGAGCTTTCCTATTATACTGTTTTAAAATAAATTCCTTACATGTTAAAGATGTAAAACATTGAGACTGTACATGTTCTGTATTTCATTATCTTCAATTCTTGCCTCGGTTTATTTAAGGGCCTAGTTACGGTACTGGATCTTCTATGATATCATAGTAAAATACCATATGTCATGAAAAAAATCAACAGTCGACGTCAGAGCTCGCGCACATTGGCTGAATGTCGTGTGCTGCCAAGTTACCAAGGTCTTCTGTGTTCACAGGTACATCAGCGAACATTTTCCGGCTATAGTGGGACGGTTAATATTTTCGTGACGAAAAATTGATAGATCCCCCCCCCCCCCCCCCCCCCCGATTATATAATATTAGAATTTTATATTCGTCTTTATTGTGGTATTATTGAATTTATTAAGCTCTTTGAATAATTTATAAATTGTTGACCCAGGAACATTGCAAGCCCTGGGCTTATTAAGGTGCTTAAAAAGTTTTATGGCCGTCATCACAGTATTGTTGATTAGTTTGATGACATTGCCTTGGATATATTTGACGTCCCATATTTCTTTCACACAATTTTGATAACACGCTTGGCGGTTGTAGCTTGCCCGGTTAAACAGGAGGTGCTTACTCTTCCGGAGCACCCGGTCTCACTTTCCTGGTGGAAGTTGACGTGTCTAACCTGACTTGTCATTTCCAAATTTTGTGATTCAGGCATGGATTCAACAGGGGCAGATCCAGGATTTGTTGAAAAGGGAGCTGAGAATTACTAGTACTAGTATATCAATGCTAGGTGCGAGCGCCGAAGGCGCGGGCTTCCAGAGACGTGGGGTCTAGTAAACGCGATCCGGAACGGGTTGTTACATTAACATAATGGGGTCACATTAGTCAATAGATATTCTCTCTCTCTCTCTCTCTCTCTCTCTCTCTCTCTCTCATAATTTTTTCAAAGGGGGAGTTTGCAACCCCCGCAACCCTTTCCCTTAAATCCACCACTGCTTATCCTAACGTTTCAGTTTCAAAGTTTTTACTTTGCTTTTGGATTGTGATTCGGACATGGATTACAGTGGCGGATCCAGGATGTTTTTAAAGGGTGGGGGGGGGGTTGAGGATTATCCAGGTTTTTTTTAAAGGGGGGTTGAGAATTATCCAGGATTTTTTTGAATGGGAGGGTGATAATTTTATCAATGCTCTGCCCTATACTCCTCGTCTCTGGAGCCCCGATGGGGGCCAAGAAAATAATTTTTAATCAGTCAATATCTCTCTCTCTCTCTCTCTCTCTCTCTCTCTCTCTCTCTCTCTCTCTCTCTCTTTTAAATTTTTCAAAGGGGGGTTGCAACCCCCGCAACACCCCCCCCTTAAATCCGCCACTGTTCAATACTACTATTTAATGGTAATCTGTTTTACGAAATGGCGGGGTTCTTTATGTTACGTAATAATGACGAAAGAGTCGACTATGCAACTTGGCAACTTGGCGGCAAGTGCTTATAAAATTATTCCGAGCTCGTTCAATAAATTCAATATGGCATATTGATCTGTATTGATTAATTATTTTATTTATTTTATTTGTTAATTTTATCATTTATCTATATTATATTATTATTTAGTATGTCTTGTTTACTAAATGTTTGTTTACCACACTTGTCGGAACTATTCGGAAATAAAAATTGAAACTGAGACAAAATAAAAGAAAGAAAGGAATGAATCAGAAATAATAATAATAATAATAAAATAAAAAAAGAAAGAAAAACAAAATTAAAAAAAAAACAAATATCTTTGTAATATATCACTTTGGAACTTCAAACTTTTAAAATTTGTTATAGCTTTGATTTTTAATGAAAATGACTAAATTAATCATCAGATTACTTACGGACGTACGATAAGTTGAATATTAGAACGAGTTGACTAGTCAACGTCACTGGTCACGTGATTACTCTAGTCTACCAGACGATACTTACAAGGAAGGAAGGTGTTTGAAATAACTTAAGCTACAGATTTTATTTGTAAGTAATCAGTTAATCAGAATGTAAAATCAGAAACAAAAATAACGTGGATATTAGTAACTTCAGAATAACGGCGAATGGAGTGATTATTTTCTCACCAAAAAGATGTCTGACGGTTTCAGTTTTTGATTTTACTTTCGGTTTGAATATTCGATAAAACAACGTTTTTATGATATTTCAGACTCAAATTTTAATTTCTTAGTTTTCTACTTTAGTTGATATTTTAAATTAAAATCAATGGCAACAAAACTTAACCAGATATGAAACAAAATCATCATTACCGTTTTCGGTACAAATGGAATTCCCAGTTTCCATTTTTAGCTCTTGATGCATGACGTCACGTATGGAGGAATTAGGGGATTTCGATCACTTAGTGGATTTTGGAATAAATGTTTAGCATGCTAAATAATACTGAATCAAATGTACATCAGCGTAGTTAATACTAATTAATATCGATGCTTTTATACTGACAAAAACTCAAAGCAATACACAGCATGTTTTATCTAAGGTATCACTAAACAGTTTCTGCCATTTTCGGACTCGGAAAATCGGTATACACATGTCAAATTTAAATAATTTCACTGTTATTGGAAATAAGGTGCATATGTTTGGTTTTTTAAAGACCCAAGATGATGAGATATCCGAAGCATTTTCAAAAAATGTCAAAATGTGAAACAAAATGGCCATCAAAGGCAAGGGGACATAACTCTTCCATAACAAAAATTGTCCAAAAATACCCAAATTGTGCACTTCCACGCCAAAATACGGTGTATTTCCGGTTTAATTAGGGTGGAAAACATTATATCATTTAAAAGATCTTTGAAAGTGCTCTTTATTTATGCAATAAAATTAATAGCACGTTCTGCTCCTTTTCGAGATAAACTAATTTTAAAAAATGATGCGAAAATCGTATTACGAAACGCTGTCAAGGGGCCGCAATATTGGCGGCCGAAATGTTCATGTAGTTTCGTATTTCTTCAACAATGATTTACGAATTTGATATTTTTACAAACATTTAGACCCACTATTTTAATGTATATACTTTTTATTCATTTAAAATGCAGGGTAGGGTGATTTATGTTGCCATGGCAATTTTTGCCGAGTAATTTCATGGTTAGACCGTGGACGAAAATACGAAACTGTTTCGTGAGACCTAAATCCCTACCGGTCCCCATTTCTATGTAAACAAAAATGGTGGAAAGGTGAATCCGATCACGTGATGTAGTGACGTATTACACAAGAAAGTAAAAGTGTTTGAGGCTCAAAATGGGCCAGTGTTAACATGGAACATGAACATTATATCTTACCTCATCTAAATCCTAAGTAAAGTAATATTCCAGCAACCATGCACCCATTTGTGATGGATTTGTGTGTCATCCATTGATTTCATAACAATTAGAAACCTTATATTGACATATGTCTATATATATTATATAAATATATACTGATGCAACATCAAGTTTTAACTGTAAAAATCCGTTGAGAATGTGTTGTGAACCATGGAGCAGGTAGCGGTTATCACTTTATGGTGTTAAATTGCATTTATAGAACCAAGTGTTGTATAATCTTGCTCCTCATATATAACAATTATGCTATAACACGTGGTGCCACTTTACAGCCTCGGTTTTCTTGAAACAGACTATAACTAGTGACGTCACATGAACCGATATTTGTCAAAACGCTCAGAGAGTAAACAGACTACACCGGATTATATGAAAATGATTAGATGAAAAGAAGTTGGACACATTATGGTACATAAAAAACGGGAATAACAAAAATGGCGGTTTTTATCAACGCGGACAGAATGTGAGTTATCCTACCTTCCTAGAAAGCATTTTTGACTATTTGTTTACACTGGTAGAAAACATGTGCTTCCGTCGTTATAAATAGATCGTATGGCCTAAAAAATTTGACCGCGCATGCTCGCCATTCGGAATTTACATAAGTGATCCAAAACACCTGGTGATCGAAAACGCCTTACGAGCCAACGGGTCTAAATATTTACTTGATGTGTTTTTAGTTTTTTGAGACCATAGACCGAGCTTTTGTTGTCAATTCTGATTTATATGGAGTTGATATGACATACAATTTGTTTTATTAAATCATAAATGACCCAAGATTTTTATCAGCATAAGAACAACTCCTTTATGGGCCTTATCACTCACCTGAGGATATAATCTTCTGCAGAACATATCCTTGTGTGCTCTAACTTCGTGGTAGCGTCAAGTTCGTGGCATTTTGTTTATACCGGATATCAATTATAGGAAGCACATCACTGCACATGTTCAAAGTCAAAAAGGCGCCATAAGTGTTCAACTTTCCATTTTTGTTATAAAAATTTTAAAATATTTAAAAAAATAAGAATATATATAAAAATATCGGAAATTTTGATTTTTAGACAGATTTTACTATTCCTAAATTGTTCTAAAACTATCTCTTTATTTTTTCGTCACATGTAATATAAATCAAGATGTAAACTATGCCCTCTGCACATGGAGTCTCTGACCTATTTATCCGATCCTCATTTGAAACATTTTGTACCAGGTAAATTTAGTTTTTAGCGAAATCAAAAATGTGTAATACTTACGCCATTTTTGAGCTTTTGCACTCTATCATCGTGCGTCGTCCGTCGTGTGAAAACTTTACATTTTAATCTTCTCCTCCAAACCTACTGGGGCAAATTTGATGAAACTTGGTGATTATCATGCCTTGGTAACAGCCTTTAAAAATTGTGTTCGGGGTTTGGCCACGCCCAACAAGATGGCTGCCATTACTAAAAATAGCAAAAAGACAAAAAAATCTTCTTCTCTGAAACCAAAAGGTGCAGGCAAATTTTGATTAGATATTTAGATTCAGCATACCTGGGAACATTAAAATTGTGTTTTTTCATGAAAATTGAACAAAAAATAGGTTACGTGTTTTTTGCATAAAATTATGTAATTTTGAATATGAGACATTTATTGTTATAACTCAATAACGGCTGAAGATAATTGTAGGGAGTTTTCACTGTTGATCTTGTCTTGCTATTTTCTTCCAAAAGATGTCAAGGTCATGTCCCTGTTTTTACCTTTGATAAAAAATGCTATTTTTTAAACATTTCAGGTGATAATGGCATGGGATTTTCAATTAATTGTAGGTATTGACATGACGATCATTTTGATACATAGATCAAGGTCATGAGTTCAAAGGTCAAGGTCAAGGATGCACAACTATTTCCGTTATAGTTGATTATCTGCAAAACTATTAACTTTTTGTATAGGCATATATATTAGAATATTGTAGGTAATGGCACAATGGTCATTTTGATATATTAATAAAGGTCATGGATTCAAAGGTCAAGGTCACAGATGCAAAACAATACCGAAATGGTTAATTATCTCGAAAACTATAAACTTTTTGTATAGACATGTATATTACAATATTGTAGGTTTTGATTTAACGATCATTTTTATATATAGATTAATGTCATGGGTTCAAAGGTCAAGGTCACAGATGCGAAAGAATACTGAAATTGTTAATTATCTAAAAAACTATAAGCTTTTTGTATAGACATGTATATTACAATATTGTAGAAATTGATTTAACGATCATTTTTATATATAGATTAAGGTCATGGGTTCAAAGGTCAAGGTCACAGATGCGAAAGAATACCGAAATGGTTAATAATCTAGAAACTATAAACTTTTTGTATAGACATGTATATTACAATATTGAAGGAATTGATTTAATGATCATTTTGATATATAGATAGAGGTCATGGGTTCAAAGGTCAAGGTCACAGATGCGAAAACAATACTGAAATGGTTTATTGTCTAGAAAACTATTAACTTTTTGTATAAACATGGATATTACAATATTGTAGGAATTGATTTAACAATCATTTTGATATGTAGATTAAGGTCATGGGTTCAAAGGTCAAGGTCACAGATGCAAATCAATACATAAATTGTTAATTATCTCGAAAACTATTAACTTTTTGTATAGACATGTATATTCAAATATTGTAGGTTTTGATTTAATGATCATTATGATATATAGATTAATGTCATGGGTTCAAAGGTCAAGGTCACAGATGCGAAAGAATACTGAAATGGTTAATTATCTAAAAAACTAAGCTTTTTGTATAGACATGTATATTGCAATATTGTAGGAATTGATTTAACGATCATTTTTATATATAGATTAAGGTCATGGGTTCAAAGGTCAAGGTCACATGTGCGAAAGGGTACCAAAATGGTTAATAATCTCGAAACTATTAACTTTTTGTATAGACATGTATATTTGAATATTGTAGGTTTTGATTTAACGATCATTTTGATATATAGTTTAATGTCATTGGTTCAAAGGTCAAGGTCACAAATGCGAAAGGATACTGAAATGGTTAATTATCTTAAAAACTATAAGCTTTTTGTATAGACATGTATATTACAATGTTGTAGGAATTGATTTAACGATCATTTTGATATATAGATTAAGGTCATGGATTCCAAGGTCAAGGTCACAGATGCGAAAGTGTACCAAAATGGTTAATTATCTCGAAAACTATTAACTTTTTGTATAGGCATGTATATTCGAATATTGTAGGTAATGGCCTAACAATCATTTTGATATATAGATAAAGGTCATAGTTTCATACTTTTGTTTTTACTTTTTTAGCTGTTTATAAATAATGTATTGTAGCTAGAATATAAATGTATAAATAATATTAATATATTATACATATATTATATGTAGCAATCTCGGGACAAGGTATGATTAATTTTTGTATAGGCATGTATATTCGAATATTGTAGGTAATGGCCTAACAATCATTTTGATATATAGATAAAGGTCATAGTTTCATACTTTTGTTTTTACTTTTTTAGCTGTTTATAAATAATGTATTGTGGCTAGAATATAAATATATTAATGATATTAATTTATTATACATATATTATATGTAGCAATCTCGGGACAAGGTATGATTAATTTGCAAAAATCCTTGCATTTAATTCTGCCTTACTGCTGAAAATTAGGAGTTCTCTTTCATAAATGTTATTGACCATTGAACCTCTGCATGAGATATGTACTTAGCCTCAGGTGAGCGTTAAGGCTCATGGGCCTCTTGTTTTTTTAGGCCTCATGTGTTTGAATCTTCCCTTTTCACTTTAAATCATCTGTGCTTGGTAACTGTTGCTATGCCTATGGGTACAGTCCATATGAAGTTTAAATCCAAATAGCTTTGTTTTTTAACAGCCACACACACACACACACCCACACACACACACACACACACACACACACACACACACAAATTGCTAACATTTGTTTTGGCAACTAAACACAGCCACTTGAAATTTTGTATGCTAGTTCAGTATGAGGTTCCATGCAGCAAGTAGGGTAATGATTTTAAAGTCTGCCAGATATGTACTTCCTGTGCACCGTTTTAGTTTATTATACCCCCTGCTTAAAAAGTGGGGGGTATATAGTGATGGGGGTGTCCGTCCGTCCGTCCTTTCGTCCTTCCGTTACACCTTAGGGTACCTATCTCTTGGGTACCTATCTCTTATCCGCAACTCCTCCTAAACCCTTCAATGGATTTTCATGAAACTTTCACACAATCTTTGTGATATAATCCTATTTAAAAATTTGATCTGATGGATTTTTGGGGTTTCTCATAGCAAAACATGGACTTAGACATTAGATGACAAGGGGGCACCCATCTCTTATCCACAACTCCTCCTAAACCCTTCAATGGATTTTCATGAAACTTTCACACAATCTTTGTGACATAATGTAGATGTGCACCTCATATTTTAAAATTTAATCCGATGGATTTTTTAGGTTTCCCATAGCAAAACATGTACTTAACCATTACACGACAAGGGGTACCCATCTCTTATCCGCAACACCTCCTAAACCCTTCAATGGATTTTTATGAAACTTTCACACAATCTTTGTGACATAATGTAGATGTGCACCTCCTCTTTAAAAATTTGACCCCATGGATTTTTGGGGTTTCCCATAGCAAAACATGGACTTTGCCATTAGACGACAAAGGGGGTACCCATCTCTTATCCGCAACTCCTCCTAAACCCTTCAATGGATTTTTATGAAGCTTTCACACAATCTTTGTGATATAATTTAGATATGCACCTCCTACTTAAAAATTGATCTGATGGATTTTTTTATGTGGAGGGAGCGGGGACCTTTTGAACACCGTCATTTGATCAAGTTCAACTTGTTTAAGAGCACCAATTGCTATGTTGTTGATATCTGTAAACCTTTTGAACACCATCATTTAATCAAGTTCAACTAGTTTTAGAACATCAAGTGCTATGTTGTTGATATCTGTAAACCTTTTGAACACCATCATTTGATCAAGTTCAACTAGTTTAAGAGCATCAAGTGCTATGTTGTTGATATCTGTAAACCTTTTGAACACCATCATTTAATCAAGTTCAACTAGTTTTAGAACATCAAGTGCTATGTTGTTGATATCTGTAAACCTTTTGAACACCATCATTTGATCAAGTTCAACTAGTTTTAGAACATCAAGTGCTATGTTGTTGATATCTGTAAACCTTTTGAACACCATCATTTGATCAAGTTCAACTAGTTTTAGAACATCAAGTGCTATGTTGTTGATATCTGTAAACCTTTTGAACACGGTCATTTGATCAAGTTCAACTTCTTTAAGAGCACCAATTGCTATGTTGTTGATATCGGTAAACCTTTTGAACACCATCATTTAATCAAGTTCACCTTTTGAACACCATCATTTGATCAAGTTCAACTTCTTTAAGAGCACCAATTGCTATGTTGTTGATATCTGTAAACCTTTTGAACACCATCATTTGATCAAGTTCAACTAGTTTTAGAACATCAAGTGCTATGTTGTTGATATCTGTAAACCTTTTGAACACCATCATTTGATCAAGTTCAACTTGTTTTAGAACATCAAGTGCTATGTTGTTGATATCTGTAAACCTTTTGAACACTGTCATTTGACCAAGTTCAACTTCTTTAAGAGCACCAATTGCTATGTTGTTGATATCTGTAAACCTTTTGAACACCGTCATTTGATCAAGTTCAACTAGTTTAAGAGCATCAAGTGCTAAGTTGTTGATATCTGTAAACCTTTTGAACACTATTATTTAATCAAGTTCAACTAGTTTAAGAGCATCAAGTGCTATGTTGTTGATATCTGTAAACCTTTTGAACACTGTCATTTGATCAAGTTCAACTAGTTTAAGAGCATCAAGTGCTATGTTGTTGATATCTGTAAACCTTTTGAACACCGTCATTTGATCAAGTTCAACTAGTTTAAGAGCATCAAAGGCTATGTTGTTGATATCTGTAAACCTTTTGAACACCGTCATTTGATCAAGTTCAACTAGTTTAAGAGCATCAAGTGCTATGTTGTTGATATCTGTAAACCTTTTGAACACCGTCATTTGATCAAGTTCAACTAGTTTAAGAGCATCAAAGGCTATGTTGTTGATATCTGTAAACCTTTTGAACACTATTATTTAATCAAGTTCAACTAGTTTAAGAGCATCAAGTGCTATGTTGTTGATATCTGTAAACCTTTTGAACACTGTCATTTGATCAAGTTCAACTAGTTTAAGAGCATCAAGTGCTATGTTGTTGATATCTGTAAACCTTTTGAACACCGTCATTTGATCAAGTTCAACTAGTTTAAGAGCATCAAAGGCTATGTTGTTGATATCTGTAAACCTTTTGAACACCGTCATTTGATCAAGTTCAACTAGTTTAAGAGCATCAAGTGCTATGTTGTTGATATCTGTAAACCTTTTGAACACCGTCATTTGATCAAGTTCAACTAGTTTAAGAGCATCAAAGGCTATGTTGTTGATATCTGTAAACCTTTTGAACACTATTATTTAATCAAGTTCAACTAGTTTAAGAGCATCAAGTGATATGTTGTTGATATCTGTAAACCTTTTGAACACTGTCATTTGATCAAGTTCAACTAGTTTAAGAGCATCAAAGGCTATGTTGTTGATATCTGTAAACCTTTTGAACACCGTCATTTGATCAAGTTCAACTAGTTTAAGAGCATCAAGTGCTATGTTGTTGATATCTGTAAACCTTTTGAACACCGTCATTTGATCAAGTTCAACTAGTTTAAGAGCATCAAGTGCTATGTTGTTGATATTCGTAAACCTTTTGAACACCGTCATTTGATCAAGTTCAACTAGTTTAAGAGCATCAAGTGCTTTGTTGATGATATCTGTAAACCTTTTATAGCCGAATCTGAGATTTTGGATTCCAGCATAATACAACTACCAATACATTTTTGATTTCTTTTTCGTTTAGTATGTTCCAAGATTTTTAGCTCACCTCAGCCACAAGAGCTATTGCCATCTATCTTCGTCCGTCGTGTGTTATTTTTTCACATTTTAATCAACTTCTCCAAAACTACTAAGCCAAATTTGATGATATTTGGCAGTAATGATGCCTAGGTTGGGGGTGGGGGGCTTTCAAATTAGCACAAATAAAAGGATTATGTCCCCTTGGGGCCCCATAAAGGGGAAAAATGTGAAGATCTTTAAAAATCATCTCCTCTGAACCTACAAGAGATATAGCTTAGACATTTCATGTAAAAGATACTTAGGGCACATAGTTTCAGATTTGAACAAATTGTAGCTGTAGAGACCAAAATGGGGAAATAGCAAGGTACTTAAGGGGGAAATTGCATGCTTAAATTAATGTATTTGTCATTATATCTTGAAAATTATAAACTTTTTGTAAAGGCATGTATATTGGAATATTGTAGACATTTGCACTACAGTAAATTTGATATATGAATAGAGGTCATAGGTTCAAAGGTCAAGGTCTTAGATGCAAACAAATACTGAAATGGTTAATTATCTCAGAAACTATTAACTATTTGTATAGGCATATATATTAAAATATTGTTCATAAATTTTGTATAGGTATGTATATTAGAATATTGTTGCCATTGGCCTAACGGTCATTTTGATATATAGATGAAGGTCACAGTTTCAATGGTCAAGGTCACAGGTGCAAACAAATACTTAAATGGATAATTATCTCAAAAACTATAAACTTTTTGTATAGGCTTGTATATTAGAATATTGTAGGCATTTGCACATCGACCATTTTAATATATGAATGAAGGTCAAGGTCATAGATGCGAAAGAATAACGAAATGGTTCATGATCTCAAAAAACTATCAACTTTTTGTATACGCATGTATATTAGAATATTGTAGGTAATGGCCTAACAATCATTTTGATATATAGATAAAGGTTATAAGTTCAAAGGTTAAGGTCATAGATGCAAATGAATACTTAAATGGTTAATTATCTCAAAGACTATCAACTTTTTGTATAGGCATGTATATGGGAATATTGTAAGTATTGGCTTAACAGTCATTTTGATATATGAATAAAGGTCATAGGTTCAAAGGTCAAGGTCATAGATGCCAAATGAATGCTTAAACGGTTAATTATCTAAAAAACTATAAACTTTTTGTATAGGCATGTATATTGGAATATTGTAGGTATTGGCCAAATGGTCATTTTGATATATGAATCAAGGTCATAGGTCCAAAGGTCAAGGTCATAGATACAAATGATTGCCTAATTCGTTAATTATCTCAAAAACTATTAACTTTTGGTATAAGCATATATATATTAGAATATTGTAGGTATTGGCTTAGTGATCATTTTGATATATAGATGGAGGTCATGGGTTCAAAGGTCAAGGTCACAGATGCAAATAAATACCGGTACTTAAATGGTTAATTATTTCAAACATTACTTACGAACATTTTGATATATAAAATTTTTTATCTGGTTATAAATAATATATTGTAGCTAGACTTTTAGCATTCTTAGAGCAAGTTAGAAATTAATTTGCAAAAATCCTTGCATATAATTTCTCTTTAATTAATTATTTTGACCATTGAACATCAGCATGAGATATGCACTCAGCCTCAGGTGAGTGTTAAGGCCCATGGGCCTCTTGTTGAGAAATATATTAAGTGTCTCTTGCATTTGAGTTGCATTATGTAATGTTTTTTCATTCATGTTGTTACTATATGTGTTACTTGTACATGTATCACTGGTCAACAGGTATACTGGACAACATCTAGATATTGAACCCTCTTTGTTTATCTCATTCATCCTAGAATTTTCAAAATTATCAGTGTTTTCAGCTTTTTTGCGTTTTCTCGACTCCTTAGACTTCAACATCAGTACCTTACATACTTCAAATTGTCAAGAAAAATTTGAGCCACCTGTTATGAAATGTGGCAAAAAACAGCAAATTTCCCAGAGCTCATTCCGTCATCCTGGTGTGTTTTCTATCACATGACCATCCCATTTCAGTTATAACTTGTTTATCAAGTTTATTTTATTTGTTTCAGATATCTCTTCAAATATTAAAAGGTCAGAATGAAGAGCTTAGCAAGAAGTGTGGAACTATTATAAAGTGACAGAGATATATAAATTTTATCTAACTCTCCATGAGGTTACTTGACTAGCTTGGGATGTAAAACAGCATTACTCCACTCCACTCCACCCGTGAGGTTAAAGTGACAATTTTTTTCAGCAAACCTTTAGTAGAAGTATGTAGTTTCACTAGTAATTCTCATTCTTACATAGTAAGATGATACCATGGAATGGTTCAAGTTGTGACAATTGAAAATGAATGCAGATCAAAATAATGTGCCAAAGACTATTTTACTACATACATTGGTCTACTCTGGCTATTAACACAAGTATATTATAAGTTATAATACACAATGGCAACCTATCCCTTAAACAAGGAGCGTATCAACTATTCTCGCTTATGTCGAGCCATTGTAGACCTGTGTACTGATGAACTCCGGGATATATTAATAAGCAGACACAATCCAAAGGGCTTGATAACATCTCTTAAAAAATGTGTGGATTTCACAAGATTCAAACCTCAAGAACTCTCAGATATAAAAACTGCTGTAGGAACAGGTTCTTATAAAGGCTTTGACATTACAATGTTGTATCAGATATTTCGAGTTCTTTTTACACAAGATCTGCGAGATGCTTTGAAGGCAATTGTGAATCCAAATCAGATATTTACAGCTGTACAGAGTTCTTCAGCTTTATCTACAGGCCCAGCAACTAAACTGACTCCAACTGATACCAATGTCTTAAATCGCGCTGTGACAAAAAACTCTTATGATGAACTAAAGGATGACTTATTATGGAAACTTTATGTACAATTATGTCCAGCAAGATCTGGCACCAATTTGGTCCATCCTACAAAACTGTGGGGTCAAGATCCTGATCCAGGGGCCATAACTCTTGGAGATGACATAGAAAGAATTAGAATTCTTAGGAACACAGTGTATGGTCATATAAATACGACTGAAATAAGTGATGTAGAATTCAGTAGGCACTGGGCGTCATTGGAAGACATTACTGTCAGAATTGGTAACCATTTAGGTACTGGATATAAACAGTCTTTAGATGACATTAAGATTTCAAGTTTAGATTTAGAAGCTGAGAAAAAATATTTTGACCATATTAAAAAATTAGCAGAGAAATTGGAACAAAGTGAGTCTGAAACTGATACCAAAATAAATTCCATTAAGAGTGAAATGCAGGGTGATATAAGTGATCTCAAAACAGAAATGGCTACAATTACTGAAAATCAAGCCGAGATGACTGGTGATATTACTGATCTCAAAACAGAAATGACCACAGCTACTGAAAAGCAACTCGAGATAACTGGCAATATTACTAACCTCAAAACGGGAATGGCTACAGTTGCTGAAAACAAGTCCAGATGGCTGGGATATTACTGATCTCAAAATGGGAATCAAGACAGAGATTGCTACAGTCAGAGAGAAACAGGGGGTGTTGGCAGCTGACATCAGGACAGAGATGGATACAGTCAGAGAGGAACAGGGGGTGTTGGCAACTGACCTCAAGACAGAGATGGATACAGTCAGAGAGGAACAGGGGGCGTTGACAGCTGACATCAGGACAGAGATGGATACCATCAGAGAGGAACAGGGAGCGATGGCAGCTGACATCAGGACAGAGATGGGTACAGTCAGAGAGGAACAGGGAGCATTGGCAGCTGACATCAGGACAGAGATGGATACCATCAGAGAGGAACAGGGAGCGATGGCAGCTGACATCAGGACAGAGATGGGTACAGTCAGAGAGGAACAGGGAGCATTGGCAGCTGACATCAGGACAGAGATGGATACCATCAGAGAGGAACAGGGAGCATTGGCAGCTGACATCAGGACAGAGATGGGTACAGTCAGAGAGGAACAGGGAGCATTGGCAGCTGACATCAGGACAGAGATGGGTACAGTCAGAGAGGAACAGGGAGCGATGGCAGCTGACATCAGGACAGAGATGGGTACAGTCAGAGAGGAACAGGGAGCGATGGCAGCTGACATCAGGACTGAGATGGATACAGTCAAATACAACCTAAATCGTAGTGTAAAACAAATAGTTGATCATAAGAAGACAAAACGAGTTACAACTAGATTACAAAGAGACGTGGAGCAACTTAAGTCCAGTTATAAAGGTAATATAATATAGAGAGGGGTATTAAACTTGAGTTTCTGTCCTTCCCTCCATCCGTCCTTTTGAAATTTTTGTCTGCGCTAAATATCCAAAACTGAAGCACTATTTCACGAAACTGTGCAAAGCATCCACATTGAAAGGAGAGACGCATATTAATTATCCCCCTGCCACCAGTGGGGGGGGGGGGGGGATATAGTAATACCGCTGTCTGTGTGTGTGTGCGTGGGTCCGTCCCAATTGGTTTCCGTGCATTTGAAAGAAAACCGTACATTCGATTGAGCTGAAACTTGGTCAGTTGATTTGTTATGGTGATGAGTGGTGTGGGATTGCTTGACAGCATAATCGTGCATCCAAGATGGCCGTCGTTACTAAAAATAGACTTTTTCACCCAATTCATGGTTTCCGTGCATTTGAAAGAAAACTGTACATTCGATTGAGCTGAAACTTGGTCAGTTGATTTGTTGTGGTGGTGAGTGGTGTGGGATTGCTCGACAGCGTAATCGTGCATCCAAGATGGCTGCCGTTACTAAAAATAGACTTTTTCACCCAATTCATGGTTTCTGTGCATTTGAAAGAAAACCATACATCTGATTGAGCTGAAACTTGGTCAGTTGATTTGTTATGATGGTGAGTGTTGTGGGATTGCTTGACAGCATAATCGTGCATTCAATATGGCCGCCATTACTAAAAATTGACTTTTTCACCTGATTCATGGTTTCCGTGCATTTACAAGAAAACCGTACATCGGATTGAGCTGAAACATGGTCAGTTGATTTATTGTGGTGGTGAGTGGTGTAGAATTGCTTGACAACCTTATTGCATATCCAAGATTGCTGCTGTTACTATAAATAGCAAAAACCTATGATGCACATTACAGCCTTATTTATGTACCGATTTTGTTGATTTTGTGTGTTCATGAATAATTTGGTCTCCATGCATTTAAAAGAAAACCAGTCATCCAATTGAGCTGAAACTTGGTCAGTTGATTTATTGTGGTGCTGACTTGTATGGGATAGCTCAAAGGCCTTATAGCATATCCAAGATGACCGCCATTACTATAAATAGCAAAAACCTTTAAATGCACATTACAGCCTTTATGTACCAATTTTGTTGAAATTTTAAACATAGAAAATAGAACTCCGGTTATTAAAATATATAAAAGAATTTTTCTGTAATGTTTTTAGTTTACGTAATATAGTGTATCTATACTTAAGTTTCACTTTGTATTGAATTCACTGATGTTTACCACTGCACTGGGATAGTGTTCTCTGAACACCTTGTTATTATTAAGCCAAGTTTTCTTGGAGTTATGGCCCTTTTACTGAAAAAACCTAAAATGGTAAAAAAATTTCCCAACAGCATGTCCTGAGTCAAAATTTGATTGATTTTTAGCTTCTGTATAATCTTATACAAATTATTTATTCTTTTTGTGAAATTGGCTCGACAAATGGATAATAATTTTGCATTAAATTTCAACAAAATTGAAAACTGCCTTTATAATGTCAAGACAAAATTTTGTCGGAGTAATTCTTCAAAGCTGAAGCACTATTTCATGAAACCTGGGGCAAACCCGGCAAAGCATCCACATTGATAGGAGATGAGCACATCATTAACCCACTTTTGACTAAAAAATCTAAAACGGTTAAATTTTCCCAAATGCATGACAAGCCAAAACCTGATATGATATTTAGCTTCTTTATAGTCTTAAACTTATAATTTATTTGTTTAGTGAAATTACCTAAAAGAAATTAAGCATTTTGCATTACATTTTGAAGGGGAAAAATGAAAAATGCCTTAAAATTCTTATGTCCAGACACTTCATGTCCAGAGTAATTATCAAAATGTTTGTAGCACTATTTCGCGAAACTTGATGCAAAGCATCCAAATTGACAGAAAATGTACATATCATTAACCTGAGTTGGTTTGCTCATTTTCCTTGGAGGCAATTGATTGCCCTTTGAACATAAACTGTGCAAATCACAAAAAGAAATTGTTAAAAGGAGATTCTAATTCACTTATTTGTATATTTTCATAATTCATTTTATGTTATGAACTTTCAAATGAAATTGGAGTTAGAAGGCAATCTGACATTTTTATCTACCACTCAATAGTGGTGTGTGGTTTTATAGGTATACCGGCATATCACAATAAAGTCTCATAATACATACATATCATGATATGACATATCTGATCCGGTAATACTGGTATTTTTGAAAAGTCTAATAACCTATTTATTTATAGCTTAAATGAACGCACAAACTGCCGTAGAACCATCCAATTTGTTTATAAACTCATTATGTAAATATTACGTCATACTATAGGTAAAGCTATCAACCAGATACGAAACAGCCAAAACAAAACTTATTCCATAACAATGTGTTATTAACAACATGGCCGACAGCGGCGAATTCAACATTGTAAAAGGCTCTTCCTCAGTTTTAAAATAATATATTATGATACGTATCGTGATACAGCATCTTTGTATCATAATATATAGTGATACAAAAATTTTGATAATACCCATCCCTACCACTCAAAGTTGGCCAGGGGGTATTATTTGGTAAATTGTTACATTGTGTTGGTGACCTATGTTTGATCTGAGCCATAATAGGGTAAGTGAATTCCATATCCTGCGAGATCGTACCAGACTACCAGTCACTGAAGAACCTCTGACAGTGTAAAGCTCTGTGAATGCATGTACATGGTCACTTGTCTCAGGTGACTTGAGTTCCAGAGTTAGTTCTAGGTATGTTATTGCTATCATACACTGTCCGTTAAACATACTTTTTGGTTCTCTAAATCAACCCTGTATATATATATAGCTTTATGTCACTTAAAGGTCACCGGTCACCAAAAACCGAATTTTTTTTAGTACTATTTTCCGAAAGATTACATCATAAAAAGTCGATTTAGCCACAAATAACATTTTTTAATTATTTCTGTCCTTTTCTACAGCGTAAATTAAAGCCCTGAAACTGTTGAAAATCTGTATTATCTCCCTTTGGTAGTAAAAAGGCACAAAACCGGAAGTGACGCAGAAGGTGTTATCCAATCTATTTAGGAAATGAAGCTTGTATAGTGAACTGCATTTATTACCCAGATAAATCGGAAATAACTTCTAGTGTTTTTATATATATATTTATTTTTTTAGCATTGGGTATTTCAGTTTCCTTCAGCAGAAAAAAATAAATAAAAAATAAACATAATAATAAGAAATAAATCAAGAAAAAAACTATATTTGTGTTTGCTCTAAGTATGATCTACTATTTACTAATATTTTTACAAAACATAATTTTACATTTCTTTTGAAATTTATTTATGTATTTATTTATTTATTTATTTATTTATCACAACAAATAATAAAAGAACCCAAATTTTCGTTTCTTATTTAAAATATTGTTCATATTAATTTTCATTAATATTTAATATCATTTTAATTATCTTTGCTTATCTCTGATTAATTAATCAAATAATTAACTAATTAATTAATTACGTTATTTATTTATTTATTTATTTATCACAACAAATAATAAAAGACACGAATTTCTGTTTTTTATTTAAAATATTGTTCACATTAATTTTTATTAATATTTAATATCATTTTAATTATCTTCACATATCTCTGATTAATTAATTAAATAATTAATTAATTATTTACGTTGTTTATTTATTTATTATTTTTATCTATCATAATGAATAATAATTTTGATTCATATTTGTTTTAGAAATTGTCCAATTTTTAATTCCTTTTTAGATTAAAATCAAAGATTTCTTATTATTATTATTATTATTATTATTATTATTATTTACCCGTGTAATGAATAAAAAAAACATTTTCGGGTAGAACTGGGTCCAAGACCTGTAGTTTTTTGTACAACTAAATTATCAAAATAAAGGTTTAAAAAATAATTTGTTATTGTCTCTCAAATAAAATATTTCACCCCAGTATTACATAAATATTAAAACTATTTCAATTCAATAGCTTCCTATTCCTTATTTGCAGTAAGTTTAATAATAATAACATAATAATATTAATAATAATCATTATTGTTTCCATGGTAAAATAAAAAAAATAATTCATATAATAACTTTATTACGCTTAATTTTAATGGGATTAAAAAAACGTCATCAAAATGTGATACCAGTGGGATTATGCTCGACTAACTAAGGACTCAAAACTCGAGTGAAACTTTCTTTTATTCACAATAAATTTATATCGTTCTAAGTGTGATTTACACCCCTCACATACCAGTATAATTAAGAGATTATCAATATGCTACAGTACACTGGGAAACATCCTGTTTAGAAGTAGACATCTACCACCTGTAATCAACAGAGTTTACCTTACAATATGCAACATTAATTGACACGTGTGATTATCTTTATGATATACCCGGTAAATGTTATTTGTCATTTTTGATGGATTCTGAAAATCGACTAAATTAAAGACAAATTAGATAGGTTAATTTGAAAAAGACATACACGTCTTTGTTTGAATGTGTGAGCTGATTGAATTACAGATTAAATTAATTTTGAAAATTAAAATTGTTTAAAATCTATTTATTAGACTGAATTCATTCATAATAGAATTGTCTTAAATGATTATATCACTCATATTGTCCTGACTTATCTCGTAATATTTAATCTGAATACATTCAAAACAACTAGAAAGCTGCATGAAGGACTTGTGTAAATCTGGTTTTAATTTGTTCTGAAATTTGTGGAAAAAAAATTTTCATCGGTCATTGTGATTTTATTATCTCCAAACTTCACAAAATATATCATTTTGACTTGAAATCAAACTTTAAAACCTTTTTTAAACGCCACACAAACCCACATGTTATATATGGATACATATATAGGTAATGTGTCTTTCCTCAGCAGCTTAACACCATGTACGTCATCAATTAGGTCGCCGCGAAAGTTACGAGCGGTGACGGAAACTACCGAGTATTAGCAGTTCTTTCAGGTAAGGTTTTAGTGTATTGCAGGTAACTGTAAGGTGTGGGAAACCGTCAGACACATCAATATTGACTATTCTACCCATTGGAATGCAAAATACAAAATTGATAAATTTGGTGACCGGTGACCTTTAACATGTTGTGTAACAATTATTCCATACCAATCATCTCAAGAAATCATTACTGCTATGAGTTGGAGTCCTGTCCGGACCACATGTGGGAAAGACCATAAAACACACTCCCACATCACATGCATACACAAACTTGTTCATAGATTAATCCATAGAGGTTAATAAAGTAGTTCTCGTGACAATTAAATAGCTGAAAATTGCATTTTTACAGCATCATAAGACTGATGGCTGGGCTGGGAGTACTGAATAATTCTCTATGCTAATAAGTTACATGTATAAATCGTCATTCTTTTAAACTTCCATAACAAAATGAAAAATAATTTCATTTCTTATAATTCAATTTATAGCAATTTTTCAACACCAAATAAACAATTAAAAAACAATAGCCGTAGCCATTAGCATTGCTATGGTGTAGGAATTCAAATCAAATCTGTGTCATCATAATAAGATGATATAACTGAGAGCCAATTCATTCATGCAAACGTAACACAAAAGATCTAACCAATCTTAATGCTTGGAAAAAGAAGAAATGAATTACATGTATATTTCTTTTTTTTTTCAGACCCAGTACCAGAACATTTGAGAAGTAAGTACAGTTACTTAGGCCAAACAAAACAAAAGTGTTTCCAGTTTCCCAACCTGACTCAAGTAAAGTCAATCCTAAATTTTTTTTCACCCTTTTGAACAATATTATTGTAATTTGTAATATATAAAAAATGTATTTGAAAAAAGGTATTCAGCAACACAACAATGATAAAGATAAAGTAAGTACAAGTTTTTATGTGTTAATAGATCTTGTATTAGTTTTCTTTTCAGTATTTCCTCACAGTTGAAGAATACTTGTGTTGCCAATGACCAAGATATTTTCAGAAAAAAAAATGCCAACAGACCCTGGTTCTTATTTTTAAGAACCATAACATGAAACACATATTTTTATACCCCCGCAAACGAAGTTTAGGGGGTGGGTATAATAGGAATCGCCCTGTCTGTCGGTCTGGTTATCCGCCCAATATCATGTCGGCTCCATATCTTCCATGTCTATGGATGAATTTTGATCAAACGTGGCACAAATGTAAACCAAAATGAGACGATGTGTCACATACCAAATTTATGTGCATAAGTCAAAGGTCAAGGTCAGGAGGATGTTGGGGAGGGGGTATTTGGCTCTCAAGAGACAGTTCTAGTTTGACTGTTTAGCCTCATATATAAATATCTCTGATTTGGGACTAAGAAATTTAAACTTTATGGACAGATTGTTGTAGTGTGTTTCGATCAAAGGGCACATAACTCTATTGTAGATATCACAGGGTGTAATACCATCAATATTGTGTTTAATCAAGTTATAATCAGTAGTTCTATTTAATTTGGCAATAGGTTGAGATTAGACAGCTCAGACAGATATATAGAGGTTCTAGTTATTATATATATATATATATTAAAAACTTAAAAATCTCTCATTTATATGTAACAAGAAGAACTGTACACAACGGTGAAACATGTTTTACAAATAATAAATTCAGTTATGTTTTACAAAACATTTTAACTTATTTTTAAGTTTTTAATTTTATAAATTTACCTCACACAAAGATAAACTTTATCGACATATTTGGAATTATATATAACGTGATGACTTCAATTTTTCTATTGTCAACTTTCCTTTTTTATGCAGCAATATACCTGCTCTCCTGCTTATGGTGTATTTGTTTCCCAATTAATACGCTATGGTAGAGCTTGTTCCCACTACGGGGACTTTGTACAACGAAGTAGGCTGCTTGCAAATAAATTGTTGACTCGGGGATATTGCAAGCCTAGGCTTATCAAGGCCCTCAAAAAGTTTTATGGCCGTCATCACAGTACTGTTGATAAGTTTGATGTCTCTGTTTCCAGGATTGCCCTGGATATTTACGTTCATAGTTCCATGTTCCTTTCACACAATTTTGATTACACACGTGGCGGGTGTAGCTAGCTAAACAGGAGATCTTACCCTTCCGGAGCACCCAGCCTCACTTCCCTGGTGGTCCACGTGTCTAACCTAACTTGTCAGTTCCAAAGTTTTTACTTTGCTTCTGGATTGTAATTCAACATGGATAAGTATGTTTGTTTTGATTATATATATATATATATATATATATATATATATAATGTACTTTACTTAATTCCATCTTTCCTGTGGAGGATTGGGCCAATTTTTTCTCCAGTCCTTGTGTTTATTTCCCCAAACCTGTCATCCACATTCACTAATCCCTAAATAATAATGGCTCTTCATCATTTCTTGTAGCAAAACAATTGATTCCACACTTGCTGCAGCCCACCCAGTTGTCAAATGAATGTGTATAACTGTCATATGTTTGGTTTAATCTAGTGATAGACAAAAATCCCAGCCAAAAAGTATTCTAACATGACCTTTGTTTTCCTTCATGTGAAACATGAAGAGAGCTAGTCGTAATAACAAACGATATACCCATCACTATTCTGTTGTAATGACATACTCCCTTGCTTATCTTATGACGTCATGCTATGTGTCGCGAACAATGTTTCTGACATAACTTTCATTCACAAAATAATTTATTTCTATGCAGGTAATCTCAACAGCCGATTTGTTTCATTGAACCTTTTTGCAAATAATAGTAAAATGCAATTTTGAGGAAATAGTTCGCAATGTTTATTTCAATATGTTTTATTTGATTCATGTTAGAATTGAAATAATCAACATTTATCCTTGGTATATTGTCAAATAATACACCTTTGACACATGTATTATTCGACGATATACCACAGGTCAATATTGATTTTCTTCTTTATTGTACTGTCAGTCTGTCTGACGAGCTTATCTATTTGTGACAAACTTATATTACCTAAAAATCAGAAGTCACTTAAAAATTTAAAAGGTATAAAAATGCCTCCATCATTAAGTGTTCATTATGTTATATATTGCAGAAAGATACAATATACAGCTAGAAGAATGGAGAAAAGAAGATGCCGTGTTTACCGAGACAAAAGCTTGTAAAAATGTAAGAAATGCCATCAATAAGAACACCTTTGTTACAGTTTCCGGGAATGCCGGGTCAGGTAAATCTGCCATGATTCATCATTTAGCATTAGAATTCAAATCAAATGGTTATGATGTCCTACCAGTTAAAGAACCTGATGATATAGAGAAATATCTTCAAATCGATCAAAAACAATTATTTGTGTATGACGATCCAGTTGGTGTACATTGTATAAATAGAGACAAGTTTATGAAATGGCTAGATTTTAAAATTGAATCTCCAAAAATGACTAAAAACCTGAGAGTACTTTGCAGTGTACGACGACAGATTGTAAATGAGTCCGATTTCAATAGCAATTGTAACATTTTGAGTAAAACCATCATAGATGTTGAAGATGACAAAAATAAACTAACATTGACAGAAAAAATTCAAATGATCAGACAGCACATTAAAGTAAGAGATGTAAAATTGAGTGTAACAGAAAATGCTAAGAAAGTAATTGAGAAACAGGAGGAATTATTCCCCTTAGCTTGTCAATTGTTTGTCTCCAACACAGCATTACATAAAAACAATAACTGGACATTTTTTCAGAATCCATTCAAGCTTATTTTAGAGGATCTTGAAAAAATGAAATTACATGACAAAGTGAAATACTGCATTTTAATTCTGTGTTTGATAAATGAAAATAGCCTTGACCCAGAAATATACACCCCAGAGAGTACAGTAAAATTATCCAAAGATAAACCATTTATCTTAGCTTGCGAATTAACACACCAGTCAATGATTGCTGGATTTAAAAATGGTTACGAATCCTTAGTAAATGTTTATCTTAAATGGAAAAATGGTATGTTATCTCTTACTCATGACCTTATATCTGATGTCATTTCTTATCATTTTGGACAAAAATATCCAAAATTAGTTTTGCAATTTTTTCCATCTAAATTTATCTATCGAAGAATTATTGTTGGTAATTTTGAGCCTGATGATCCTTATATCATCAGACTTGAAACAAAACATATAAAAGATCTGGTAGATAGAATATTGATAGATTTAGAAAAAAGAGAGTTTAAAAATGTGTTTTTGAACAAATGTTGGTCTAATGATACATTCTTAGATGCATTTAAAACAACTTTTGAAAGCAAGGTAGGAGGACAAACAGGACACATTAATCATTCAGTCTTAGATATATTTACAGAACCTCAACAATTAAATGAAGACATTAAATCTGAGGTAGAGCAAATATGTGATAGTGATGCAACAAATACTTGGACATGGTATTATCAAGCAATGCAATTACTTAATATACCTGGTGTTACGGCATTACATTGGATAGCTACAATTGGTCATAGCAAGTTATTCAGTTATATTTGGGAAAATCTATCTCCTGTTCAGAAATCGACTGTAGGTAATGATATATCACTTTTACACTATGCCTGTCTTGGTGGTGAAATGGACATATTTAATATTGTCTTGCAAACAGAAATAAATAAAATAAACACACCTATCAATGCTGAAATTGATAACTATCCTATATTTAGCTGTATACCGTAATAAGGATGTAACACAGAGTCTGATAAAACTAGGTGCTAATACCAATGTAAAACATTCTTTGAAATTTAGAATAGCATTATTTAGTGCTGCTGGATGTAATAATGTTGAGGCATGTAGCATACTTATCCACGATAATAATGAGTTAGGTCCATGTAAATATTCTGGATGTAACTTTCAAATTAAGAATGAAAACAAATTTAAGAGTGATGATGTTTTATTTAAAAATGATAAAGTTGACCTAAATCAGACAGATTATCAAGGATGTTCTCCCTTATACATAGCAGCTCAGTGTAACAGTACAGATGTAGCTCGATTGCTATTACAACATGGTGCTGATTATAATCTATGTAATAAGGATGGTTATAGTCCCTTACTTGTAGCAGCTCGGTGTAACAATACTGATGTAGCTCAGTTGCTATTACAACATGGAGCTGATTATAATCTATGTAGTAAGGATGGTTCTAGTCCCTTATACATAGCAGCTCTGTGTAACAGTACAGATGTAGCTCAGTTGCTATTACAACATGGGGCTGATTATAATCTATGTGATAAGGATGGTTATAGTCCCTTAAACTTAGCAGCTGAGTGTAACAGTACAGATGTAGCCCAGTTGCTATTACAACATGGTGCTGATTATAATCTATGTAATAAGAATGGTGCTAGTCCCTTATACATAGCAGCTCAGTGTAACAATACTGATGTAGCTCAGTTGCTATTACAACATGGTGCTGATTATAATCTATGTAATAAGAATGGTGCTAGTCCCTTACACATAGCAGCTCAGTGTAACAGTACAGATGTAGCTCAGTTGCTATTACAACATGGTGCTGATTATAATCTATGTAATAAGAATGGTGCTAGTCCCTTATACATAGCAGCTCAGTGTAACAGTACAGATGTAGCTCAGTTGCTTTTGCAACATGGTGCTGATTATAATCTATGTAATAAGGATGGTTATAGTCCCTTACATGTAGCAGCTCGGTGTAACAATACTGATGTAGCTCAGTTGCTATTACAACATGGAGCTGATTATAATCTATGTAGTAAGGATGGTTCTAGTCCCTTATACATAGCAGCTCTGTGTAACAGTACAGATGTAGCTCAGTTGCTATTACAACATGGGCTGATTATAATCTATGATAAGGATGGTTATAGTCCCTTAACTTAGCAGCTGAGTGTAACAGTACAGATGTAGCTCAGTTGCTATTACAACATGGTGCTGATTATAATCTATGTAATAAGATGGTGCTAGTCCCTTATACATAGCAGCTCAGTGTAACAATACTGATGTAGCTCAGTTGCTATTACAACATGGTGCTGATTATAATCTATGTAATAAGAATGGTGCTAGTCCCTTACACATAGCAGCTCAGTGTAACAGTACAGATGTAGCTCAGTTGCTATTACAACATGGTGCTGATTATAATCTATGTAATAAGAATGGTGCTAGTCCCTTATACATAGCAGCTCAGTGTAACAGTACAGATGTAGCTCAGTTGCTTTTGCAACATGGTGCTGATTATAATCTATGTAATAAGGATGGTGCCAGTCCCTTATACATAGCAGCTCAGTGTAACAAAACTGATGTAGCTCAGTTGCTATTACAACATGGTGCTGATTATAATCTATGTAATAAGAATGGTGTTACTCCCTTACATGTTGCAACTATGTTTGACAGTACTGATGTATTAAAGTTGCTTCTACAACATGGTGCTGATGTTTAGTAAGTGTAATAATAATGGTTGCTGTGCCTTCTTTATAGCAACTAAGTGTAACAGTGCTGGTATAGGCTGATTGCTTTTACATTGAATCGGTCATAATTAATCATCAGAACTGATCAAGTAATTAATAATCAGTAATAATTGATTATGTAACAAATATATAGGAAGTGAACATTGGATTCTGATTAAGAACAAAATAAAAAATTGCTGGTATAAGTTTAAGTATGATTTAAAACTGAGATTTTCCATCAAATTTTTCTACTGGTGGTTTGAATTTTGAGCTATGTGTTTATAAAAAAAATGCAGTACTCATTCCAGTGTAAAATTTAAAAAGAGTTAAACTTAGTGTTTACACTCAGGAATATTAATAAGTTTACTGCTACAACAAATATATACATATGTATTTATACTTTGGACAAAAATAAAAATATAGTAAAACCCTGTATGTAGGCTTACATTTAGATCCCTGGAACAAAACTAACTTTTTAACTGAGAATAGCAAAGGCAATAATGTTGGTATTTCTCCTTTTCTGTCCATACTTTCTTTATGCCTGCCATAAAAGGAAACTGATCAGTGATTATTTAATATTTTAATAAAGTGGTTAGAATCTGGTAACGATCGACTGATTATACATGTAATGGACAAGCGGCAAATCACTACCTTTCACTGTGGTTTTATTGATGTTGACAAATAGCTGTCCAATTACAGGAGAAGACAATCTTCAACATAGCTATAGTCTGGATGCCAGATTGTTATCTATTTATAGTAACACCAGGCACCATGGATTGAGCTACTACAAACATCTATTTATAGTAACACCAGGCACCATGGATTGAGCTGCTATGAACATTATCTATTTATAGTAACACCAGGCACCATGGGTTGAGCTGATATGAACATTATCTATTTATAGTAACACCAGGTACCTACAAACATCTATTTATAGTAACACCAGGCACCATGGGTTGAGCTGCTATGAACATTATCTATTTATAGTAACACCAGGCACCATGGATTGAGCTGCTATGAACATTATCTATTTATAGTAACACCAGGCACCATGGATTGAGCTGCTATGAACATTATCTATTTATAGTAACACCAGGTACCATTGATTGAGCTACTACAAACATGGGTTGAGCTGATATGAACATTATTTATTTATAGTAACACCCGGTACCATTGATTGAGCTACTACAAACATCTATTTATAGTAACACCAGGCACCGCGGGCTGATCTGCTATGAACATTATCTATTTATAGTTACACCAGGCACCATCAGTTGAGCTACTATGAAAATTATCTATTAATAGCAACACCAGGCAACATCAGTTGAGCTACACACATTATCTGTTTATAGTAACACCAGGCAACATTAGTTGAGCTACTACAAACGTCTATTTATAGTAACAATATGCACCATCAGTTGAGCTGCTATGAATGTAATCTATTTAAAGTAACACCAGGTACCATTGGTTGAGCTGCTATGAATATAATCTACATTGTATTTATAGTAGCACCAGGCACCATGGATTGAGCTACTATGAACATTATTTATTTATAGTAACACCAGGCACCATGGATTGAGCTGCTATGCTATGAACATTATCTATTTATAGTAACACCAGGCACCATGGATTGAGCTACTATGAACATTATCTATTTATAGTAACACCAGGCACCATGGATTGAGCTACTATGAACATTATCTATTTATAGTAACACCAGGCACCATGGATTGAGCTGCTATGAACATTATCTATTTATAGTAACACCAGGCACCATGGATTGAGCTGCTATGAACATTATCTATTTATAGTAACACCAGGCAGCATGGGTTAAGCTACTATGAACATTATCTACTTATAGTAACACCAGACATCATGGATTGAGCTGCTATGAACATTATCTATATATAGTAACACCTGGCGCCATGGATTGAGCTACTACACACATTATCTATTAATAGTAACACCTGGCACCATCGGCTGAGCTACTACAAACATCTATTTATAGTAACAATATGCACCATCAGTTGAGCTGCTATGAATGTAATCTATTTAAAGTAACACCAGGTACCATTGGTTGAGCTGCTATGAATATAATCTACATTGTATTTATAGTAACACCAGGCACCATGGATTGAGATGGTATGAACATTATCTATTTATAGTAACACCAGGCACCATGGATTGAGCTACTATGAACATTATCTATTTATAGTAACACCAGGCATCATGGATTGAGCTGCTATGAACATTATCTATTTATAGTAACACCTGGCACCATGGATTGAGCTACTACACACATTATCTATTTATAGTAACACCTGGCACCATCGGCTGAGCTACTACAAACATCTATTTATAGTAACACCAGGCACCATCAGCTGAGCTACTACAAACATCTATTTATAGTAACACCAGGCACCATCAGCTGAGCTACTACAAACATCTATTTATAGTAACACCAGGCACCAACGGCTGAGCTACTACAAAAGTCTATTTATAGTAACACCAGGCATCATGGATTGAATTGCTATGACCAATATCTATTTATAGTAACACCAGGTTTCATAGATTGAACTGCTATGACCAATATCTATTTATAGTAACACCATGACACACACCGTTTTTCCCGCAAAATTTTATCAACAAAATCAGAGATGTATTGATAGTTGATAGTTGAAATTGATTAAGTTGAAAAATAAGAAAATTCTCAACCCTGGTTCTAATATATTTGATACAGAACTTGACAAGCCTTGTTCTGGACTAAATATATTAGAACTCGGCAAACCTTGTTCTGGACCAAATATATTAGAACTCTGGTTGAGATTTCTCTATCTGGCACCACGAGTTGCGATAGATTCTATGATGCCGAGATGAAATGCTTATTCTCGGACATGAACTGCATCTAATATTACAAACTTCAAATAAAATGTAAAATATTTGTTCCCGATTTGTTTAGATAACATTTTATACTTGAATACCATAAATGAAAGAAAGGTTTAATTAAGGTTTTTATCTAGTATATACAATGTATTTTGTCACCCTTCAAAGAAAAGTTCTTGCATAGTGAATAGGTAACTTGCCAGAGTACATAGAACTATGTTCAGAAATCTGCCAAAAATACATATTTATCCAAATTGTAAATAAAATTGTGTAATTTAAAAGATCATGTATTGGTAAATATTATGTACATGTATGTGAATTTTTACTAGTACTTTGGGCGAGCTAAACTGTAAAAGTTACCTAAAGATAATTGGGGAAAATAGCTAAAAAAAATTGGAAAAAATAGTAATGTTTTTGCCATTGGGAATGGAGCCCAATCTCGGCCCTAAATCAAAAACAAAAAGTGCTATTGACAGAGTGTGTGAGGCTGTGTAACCTGACAAAATCCTGTATAACTTATTCGGTTTTTAGCTCACCTGACCGAAGGTCATGTGAGCTTATGGCATAGCGCAGCGTGTATGTGCGTGTGTGCGTGTGTGCGTCGTTAACACTATTTTCGACTTCTCCTCTGAAACTACTGGACAGTTTTTAATGAAACTTTGTCAGAAGTATATATGGGCCGGTGCAATTCAGATTTGTTCGTGGCGTTGCTATGGCTACTATAACTAGGTCAAGGTGACCTAGGGGTGCAAAAATCTTAAAAAATCTTCTTCTCCGAAAGTACTGATTGGAGAAAAAATCTGATGTGATATTTGGCTTCTCTAGGGTCTTAAGCCTATAGTTTGTTCATTTTGTGAAATTCTGATAAAAAATAGGTTACGCGTTTTTGCGTTTAATTTTGAAAAAAATCGTAAAATAGCTTCAAATTGTTATAACTTAACTATTTGACCAGATAATGACATGGGGTTTTCAGTTTTGACATCTTCTTGTTAGTATCTTCAAAATGAGGTCAAGGTCAATTGTTAAGGTCGTGACATAATTTTTTTTACCTCTGATTCTAATTATTATCTCAAAAACTATAAACTTTTTGTATAGGCATGTATATTAGAATGTTGTAGGTATTGATACAACGATCATTTTGATGTATAGAAAAAGGTCATGGGTTCAAAGGTCAAGGTCACAGATGCAAAACAATACCAAAATGGTTAATTATCTCGAAAACTATAAACTTTTTGTAATTGATACAACGATCATTTTTATGTATAGAAAAAAGTCAGGGGTTCAAAGGTCAAGGTCACAGATATGAAACAATACCGAAATGGTTAATTATCTCGAAATCTATAAACTTTTTGTATAGGCATATATATTAGAATGTTGTAGGTATTGATACAACGATCATTTTGATGTATAGAAAAAGGTCATGGGTTCAAAGGTCAAGGTCACAGATGCGAAACAATACCAAAATGGTTAATTATCTCGAAAACTATAAACGTTTTGTATAGGCATATATATTAGAATGTTGTAGGTATTGATACAACGATCATTTTGATGTATAGAAAAAGGTCATGGGTTCAAAGGTCAAGGTCACACATATGAAACAATAACGAAATGGTTAATTATCTCGAATACTATAAACTTTTTCTATAGGCATGTATATTAGAATGTTGTAGGTATTGATACAACGATCATTTTGATGTATAAGAAAAGGTCATGGGTTCAAAGGTCAAGGTCACACATGCGAAACAATACCGAAATGGTTAATTATCTCGAAAACTATAAACTTTTTGTATAGGCATATATATTAGAATGTTGTAGGTATTGATACAACGATCATTTTGATGTATAGAAAAAGGTCATGGGTTCAAAGGTCAAGGTGACAGATGCAAAACAATACCAAAATGGTTAATTATCTCGAAAACTATAAACTTTTTGTATAGGCATATATATTAGAATGTTGTAGGTATTGATACAACGATCATTTTATGTATAGAAAAAAGTCAGGGGTTCAAAGGTCAAGGTCCAGATATGAAACAATACCGAAATGGTTAATTATCTCGAAATCTATAAACTTTTTGTATAGGCATATATATTAGAATGTTGTAGGTATTGATACAACGATCATTTTGATGTATAGAAAAAGGTCATGGGTTCAAAGGTCAAGGTCACAGATGCGAAACAATACCAAAATGGTTAATTATCTCGAAAACTATAAACTTTTTGTATAGGCATATATATTAGAATGTTGTAGGTATTGATACAACGATCATTTTGATGTATAGAAAAAGGTCATGGGTTCAAAGGTCAAGGTCACAGATGTGAAACAATAACGAAATGGTTAATTATCTCGAATACTATAAACTTTTTCTATAGGCATGTATATTAGAATGTTGTAGGTATTGATACAACGATCATTTTGATGTATAAGAAAAGGTCATGGGTTCAAAGGTCAAGGTCACACATGCGAAACAATACCGAAATGGTTAATTATCTCGAAAACTATAAACTTTTTGTATAGGCATATATATTAGAATGTTGTAGGTATTGATACAACGATCATTTTGATGTATAGAAAAAGGTCATGGGTTCAAAGGTCAAGGTCACAGATATGAAACAATAACGAAATGGTTAATTATCTCGAATACTATAAACTTTTTCTATAGGCATGTATATTAGAATGTTGTAGGTATTGATACAACGATCATTTTGATGTATAAGAAAAGGTCAGGGGTTCAAAGGTCAAGGTCACACATGCGAAACAATACCGAAATGGTTAATTATCTCAAAAACTATAAACTTTTTGTATAGGCTTATATATTAGAATGTTGTAGGTATTGATACAACGATCATTTTGATGTATAGAAAAAGGTCATGGGTTCAAAGGTCAAGGTCACACATGCGAAACAATACTGAAATGGTTAATTATCTCGAAAACTATAAACTTTTTGTATAGGCTTATATATTAGAATGTTGTAGGTATTGATACAACGATCATTTTGATGTATAGAAAAAGGTCATGGGTTCAAAGGTCAAGGTCACAGATGTGAAACAATACTGAAATGGTTAATTATCTTGAAAACTATAAACTTTTTGTATAGGCATGTATATTAGAATATTGTAGGTATTGATACAACGATCATTTTAATGTATAGAAAAAGGTCATTGGTTCAAAGGTCAAGGTCACAGATGTGAAACAATACCGAAATGATTAATTATCTCTAAAACTATAAACTTTTTGTATAGGCATGTATATTAGAATGTTGTAGGTATCAATACAACGATCATGTTGATGTATAGAAAAAGGTCATGGGTTCAAAGGTCAAGGTCACACATGCGAAACAATACCGAAATGGTTAATTATCTAGAAAACTATAAACTTTTTGTATAGGCTTATATATTAGAATGTTGTAGGTATTGATACAACGATCATTTTGATGTATAGAAAAAGGTCATGGGTTCAAAGGTCAATGTCACACATGCGAAACAATACTGAAATGGTTAATTATCTCGAAAACTATAAACTTTTTGTATAGGCTTATATATTAGAATGTTGTAGGTATTGATACAACGATCATTTTGATGTATAGAAAAAGGTCATGGGTTCAAAGGTCAAGGTCACAGATGTGAAATAATACTGAAATGGTTAATTATCTTGAAAACTATAAACTTTTTGTATAGGCATGTATATTAGAATATTGTAGGTATTGATACAATGGTTATCATGATGTATAGAAAAAGTCATTGGGGTTTAGTATTTATGTATTCTTAAAATCTTTCAGCTAGCCATTAGTTATCAGGTGAGCGTATCAGGCCCATGGGCCTCTTGTTTTTATTGTGAATCTGATATTTATTTTTATGTTTGTTATATTTGTGGTCATCATTAATTTATATTTATATATACTAGTATATATTTGATATATGACTATTCATACACTAATGGATACATTCTAAGAGAGAAAATTGTTGCCATTAAATTTTGTTTTGAAGCTGACCATCTAAATTCTAGAAGAAAATTCCAGTTACTTTTCAGTAGCAATATAAAAGAGAGCCTGAAAATAACATCAAATTTTATTATCGAGTGCCTTGAAATACGTAAAACTAAAATTACTTAAGTACCTTGCAGTATTACATCTCATTATCTGTAAAATATTCATTTGTTATATATGTATACATTTGTCAGTTACGTTTTTTTTATGATTTCTTGTTCATTATGTTTTATGTTTATTGAATTACTTGCCATAACCAATTATTGTAATTGAGTTCGAGCAATAAAGATATTATTATTATTATTATATATATATATATACAAATATTGTATTCTATCAACCTCTTTATAACACTCGCCCTACATATAATAGAACAAAGAGTTGTCAATTTGATGTAATGCAGATGATTGGAAGCAATAAATTTATAATTTGTAATGCAGACATGATATAAAGTACACCGTTCATCAATGTCACACGTGATGTAGTATGCATGTGTAGCACCCAAAGACACCCTGAAAATTCTATATTTTGAGATAAAGTCGTTTCTAAAAAAAATAATGAACCATTAAGATTTACAAAATGTCCACTGGAAATGACCAATTTCTTGCAGTCTTGCAAATACGATATAACTAGATGTCCCTATCATGTAAAATGAAACATTAAAAATATTATTGATACTGTATGAAAAAATAAATTGGTTTCACAATTTTGGTCCAAGTACTACTGTTGAGAAATTACTGCTCATTTCACAAAGAAACGTCACCCCCTCATTTCCATTAAAAACGTCACCCTAATACAATAATATTAAGAACAAAATAGAAAAATAACCAAAATTCATTTCATTTATTTCAAAATACTGTGAAAAGAACTCGCCTGGAAAAATGTCAAATTACATACATGGTAGGTGTAGCTAACTAAACAGGAGGTACTTATTTTTCCGGAGCACCGACACCACTTCCCTGGTGGAAGCAACCTTATTTGCCAGCTTCAAAATTTTTAATTTGCTTTGGCACTGTGGTTTTGACATGGACTTGTATGTTTGTTTTTGATTATAATAAAATGAATTATAGATGCACTGTAGATATTAAATATCGTCAGCTCTATTCCGTGGGTGAAAATACTAGTATGTGGAAGTAATTTGATATAACAAGTATCATTTTTATAATATACTTGAACTTGATACTTTCTAATTATCAACACCTCATTTTTACGGGCGTTGTAAAACTGGCGATGTTTGACACGTTATTTAAAATTTCTATCCCCAGTGAAAAGCCCACAATATAATTCTGTTAATAATTGTTAGCCAATAATTGCACGTAAAGTAGCGTCTTTGCCGATTTCAAAATTTTTATCTTTTAAAAAAGAAATAGTGAAACACAGAATTTCTGATAAATATTTTATTCAGTGTCTATGCCAATGTCAGCATTTTTTATGAAATTTTATCTTTTGAAAAAGAAATAGTAAAGCATAGAATTTCTGAAAAAACTGAATATTTTATTTCACAATTTCATTAGGATTAGAAAAAGTTAACCACCCAAACACAAATGTCCTAAACCCAAGAAGAAAAAAATGTCAAATTACGAGGGGAAGTTAGAAAGTTCATAGAACAGCGTATTCAGCCAAACGTAACACACACATTTTCTTTACTTATTTAGACAACACAACATTCAACCATTTTAAACATATCAAGTTTATATGTCACAACATATTTGTGTAATTCTCAAAAACATTCAAAGTTGATGACCATTAAGCAACGATTAAAAATCAAAATGTTGAGTTTAGGGCAGTAATAAAGTTCCTCACAGTAGAGGGATCAAATGCCAAAGAAATTCAACGGCGAATGGTCGAGGTGTACGGTGACAGTGGTCCTGCCTATTCCACAGTGGCAAAATGGTCAGCTGAATTTAAACGTGGGCGCACCTCACTGAAGAATGACCCACGGTCAGGTCGGCCAGCTGATGCCATCACAAAGTAAATTTTCGCGTCTGTGGAAACCCTCATCATAAATGGTTGTTGAATTAGGATTGATGACATAGCTAGGGAGTGTGACATTTCACATGGAAGTGTATACACGATTATCCTCGAGCATCTTGGGATGTCAAAAGTATCCGCAAGATGGGTCCCCAGAAACCTTAATGTGCAGGATCGCTTCCAAAGACTCCAGTCAAGTCGGGAGCTTCTTGGCATTTATAATGATAACCCGGAGAGCTTTCATTTACGTTTAGTTACCTGGTGATGAAACATGAAATTCATCATTGGGACCCAGAAACCAAAACAAGAGCCCATGCAATGGAAGCACCCTGGCTCACCCCCACCAAAGAAATTCGAGGGGTATTGCTTCTTCGCGACAATGCTCCTGTGCACAAGTCAAGGATTGCACCAGCAGCGATTCGTGAATGCAAGTTCAAACAACTTAATCACCCACCCTACAGTCCCGATTTGGCACCTAGTGAAATCCCATTTACGGGAAATCAAATTTCCTGAGGATGATGAACTTAAGGCTGCCACAGAGGCATGGTTTCAGGACTAAACAGAAGACTTCTATTTCAAAGGTATAGACAGTCTGAAAAAAGTGGGCTAAGTGCATTGGGGTAAATGGGGACTATATTGAAAAATAATAATAACATGTATGGTTTGTTGCGGCAATATATACCCCGTTCTATGAACTGTTTGACCTCCCCTGTTACATACGTGGTAGGCGTAGCTAACTAAACAGTAGGTGCTTACTCTTCCGACGCATCCGGCCTCACTTCCTTGGTGAAAGTCCACGTGTCAAACCTAGTTTGTCATCTTCAAAATTCTTACTTTGCTTTGGCGTTGTGGTTTGGGTATGGATTGATATGTTTGTTTTTGATTATGTAATATATCTTTTTAATTTAATCATAGAATGCATTCACAAAATGGTATATGGCAATTATAATAAAATGAATTATAGATGCACTATAGCTCCTAAATATCGTCAATACTTTTCCGTTGGTGAAATATGTGGAAGTAATTTGATATAACCTTAAATTGAAATTTTTTTATTATTAACACCTCATTTTCACGGGCGTTGTAAAGCTGGTGATGTTTGACACGTTAATAAAAATTCTAATCCTCCCCCCCCCCCAGTAAAAAGCCCAGAACATTATTAGTTTTATTTTTTTGAAAAAAGAAATAGTAAAACATGTAATTTCTATAAAAAACATTTTATTCAGATATGATTCAGATGTTCGCAATTTTATCACGATTAGAAACAGTTAACTACCCAAACATAAATGTCCTGAACACAAGAAATTAAACTAGGAACCAACGTAAAAAAACTTATCAAGAAAAGAACTCGCCTAAAAATGTCAAATAACACACGTGGTAAGCGAAGCTAACTAAACAGGATGTGCTTACCTTCCGGAGCACCCGGCCTCATTTCCCTGGTGAAGTCCACTTGATAAACCTAATTTGCCATCCTCAAAATTCTTACTTTGCTTTGGGATTATGGTTTTGACATGAATTGGTATGCGTCATATATCTTTTTAATTTAATCATAGAATGCATTCGAAAAATGGTATATGACAATCATAATAAAATTAATTATAGATGCACTATAGCTCCTAAATATCGTCAATTCTTTTCTTTGGGTGAAAATATGTGAAAGTATTTTGATATAACCTTAAATTGATACTTTTTAATTATCAACACCTCATTTTCACGGGCGTTGTAAAGCTGGTGATGTTTGACACGTTATCTAAAATTTCTAACCCCCAGTAAAAACCCTAGAACATAATTCTGAAAATAAATGCGAGTCATTAATGGGACGTAAAGTACGAGATCTATTCCCATTTCTGCGTTTTTGATGCATTTTTATCTTTTAAAAAATGATGAAACATAGAATTTATCAAAAATATTTGATCCAGAAATGATTTAGATGTTCATAATTTCATCAGGAATAGAAACAGATTGTCAACCAAACATAAATGTTCTTAACGCAAGAAGGCAAAATAAGGACCAAAGAAAAAGAGAGAGAGAGAGAAGGAGAAGAACACATCTGAAAAAAATGAAAACGTGCCCAACAACATAATGTTCGATTATTGGAACATTCTTAATACAGTCAAGGTAATGCCGGTTCTGTAAGCATGTTCAAAAACGAACTAAACAAAGATGAAACAATCGTCCAACTAAGTTTGAGCCAAAGTGTTACAAAATATGCAGAAGTGGGCAACAAATTCAGAAGGCAATGGATAAAAAAACACCTCAATAAGTAAACTGATTATGTTTCGAAGATGATAAGAAATTAAAAAAAATGTGGTATACCGGAAATTGTTATCTATACCCCAAATAAACAGAACTTAGAGAGTTTTGAAATAGGAATCACACTGTCTGCCAGTATGTCTGTCCGTTCACTTCGAGGAATCATTGGCAAACAAAAGATAAAAAGTATCCATAATTTTAATCTTTCCTAAGCATGACCAAATCAAAAATCGGATGTAAGACAGAAGATTATATAGAACCAAGTTTATAACCTGAAGGGACGAATGTTGAAAGCGTGAATGTTCAAATGGTTCACGTTATTGAAACTAAGTACATATAAATACCTGTTTTAATTTTACAGCACTAAAAGACTATGTCAGAATACTATTCCTAATCAGTAGTGCTTGGACCAAAATTGTGAAAACAATTGTTGAAAAGATACCCAAATAACCAAAAATTTGGCTAAGAACGTACTTTGCATGAGGGAGTATACACTAGGTTTAGATAATTTTCAGATTTTAACTAGCAGCCAATTTAGACAATAGTATTTTTCTGACAAGTATACACAATTATTAACAACACGAGAGTTCTAAGCACGTTGAAAAGATTTAGAAAATTGCCTTGTCACCACAAAGGTAAGTAGGCGAGATGTGATTACATTTATTATATCATTTATGTTGTTTGTTTGTACTTCTCAAACAGATCTTACACTAGTATCGGTCATCACCAGCGATAATATGTAAAAACAAAACAGAAATGCAATAAAGCTAATAATAATGAATTGATGAACCCGAAAGTATACTATCAAAATACAAAGACAGAAACAGATTTTGGCCTGTCTTTAATATTAAACAAATCTTAAATTATAAAAACTATCCCGAACTCCTGTGCATATTCCCTCGTCAAATACTAAAATTTACTGAAATTTACATTTGACACGAAGCACAAATAAACACAATACTAGTAAGTGATGATACTAGTACCATAGAATATAAGTTCACCTTCAGCAATAATGATAAAATGGTTTATTGCCAATCTGACTAGGTTTGAGAAAATTCCATTACATAATCTAGGTTGAAAATGTCTCAACGATATGGAAAATAAGCATTGAACAATGAGCCAAAAATTATCGAGCGTATAAATTAACCTAGTTTTTCCAGGGAAAATAATTTTTATTTACCCGGTCAAGGAAAACGGTTACATGCAGATTTTTATTTATAGATTTAGAGGGATTTCAGAAATGTGTTTTTTCCAGACAGGTGATCGCATTGGTATATCTTGTTTTTTTAAATGATTCCATTACACTGTCATGCTTCACGTATTGATATAAATAACCCTACTCCAGTATCTTTGTTTTCAATGTTCACAATGTGGCTCCGGTGGAAAAGCAAAAGATATACAGGTAGCAATAATTTTGGATTGTGCTGGTCCTTTAACTGTTTACCTCTAAAGCAAATGTGTTTGGAAGCAGGGATTGACAAAGATAATCCAAAAATGTTGTTACAAACACTAGAGGAGTATTGCAACCAGCGATCAAATGAGATTATAGAATTTCATCTTTACTATGAAAAAAAACCAATTGGTATGTTCCTCACGGAAGCAAGACTTATTGATAATAAAAAAGATTGATAAGGCACAAGACGGAAACTTGAATTTAATATCCCTTTCTTTCTTCGAAAGGCGGGAGATAATAACGAACAAGATGATTTCAAGAGAAGCTACAGGAACGTTTAAATTACAAGATGTTTCAAGCTTTGAAAAGACAATTAAAATATGTGGTACACATAAACAAACCCAAATATATTTGAAGGAAATAAGAGAAGTTGCAAATTTAACATCTCATAGCTTGCTTTTTAAAATATTCAAAAGGTGAAAAGATTCTCCCAAACTAATTCGCATTCAGCAAAATGGGCCCTTCAAATTTTCGCAAAAGGACGGAAAAAGGAATACCATCGGATTCAATCAGAATTTAAATTCTGTTGTAGAAAACATGAAATGTCCTGCTTCGGGTAAATCGAAAACAAACATATCAATCCATGTCCAAACCAAAATCCCAAATTTAAGTAAAAAAAAAACAGAAAGAGGCAAAACCATTGATTACTGTTACTGTACAAACCAGCTCAAAAACACATAGCGTGGATGAATAACAAATAAATATTACAACAATTCTGAGTATGATGAGTAAAGGTGATAAAACGTCAATGCTATCATGGCGGTGAATGAACTTAGATGCCAACTTGTCAACGAAATTGACATAAACACTTTTTTCCTAAAAACGGTTTAATTGCAAGATGTTTCAAGCTTTGAAAAGACAATTGAAATATATGGTACGCATAAACAAACGCAAATACATTTGAAATAAATAAGTTGCAAATTTAACATCTCATCGCTTGCTTTTTGAAATATTCAAAAGGTGAAAAGATTCTCCCCCAAACTAATTCTCAATCAGCAAAATGGGATCTACACATTTTCGCAGAAATACCATCGGATTCAATAAGAAAAACATGAAATGTCTGCTTGGGGTAAATCGAAAACAAACATACCAATCCATATCCAAACCCAAATCCCAAAAACAAAGTAAAAAATGGTGAAACTATTGATTAATGTAACTGTACAAACCAGTTCAAAAATACATAGCGTGGATGTGTAACAAATAAATATTACAATAATACTGAGTATGATGAAGAATGGTTGGAAGCTGTTAACAAAGAGTGTGATACATGCGTTACTGCCATCGTACGTGTGAATGAATTTAAAGTCAGATTTCAACTTGCCAACACCTGTCATAAACACTTTTTCTAAAAATATGTCAAAAGGGAACAAGTCATAAAAACATCTATATAATGTTTGTTAAGCACCTTGCGTGTATATATAAATTTCAAAATTTCAAAATTAGTATTCTAAATAAATTTTAAGTTTCTTATTATTGTTTTAATTCTGTAGCACTAGACGGCAGTTTCGGAATAAAATTTCTCATCAGTAGTTCTTGGACCAATATTGTGGAAATATTTTTAAGATGTTAAAATGAAAAAATAGAAAGACCAAAATTTGTTTAAACAAATTCACCTTCGAAAAACTTTGAATAATTGAGTAAAACTTGAGGAATTTTGAAACTTACAAACTGCAAGTGTTTCTATTGATTTTGAGTTGAAAACTGGCAAATATAGCTAAGCAAGTATCTATATTTGACGTCACATAGTTCCATGTTCCTTTCATTCTCAATTTTGATTACACAATGGAGAGTGTAGCTAAACAAGAGTTGCTTTCCCTTCCGGAGCGCCCAGTCTCACTTTCCTGGTTGTACTCCACGTTTTTAACTAAGTTTGTCATTTTTAAAGGTTTTACTTTGCTTGGGATTCTGATTTGAACATAGACTGGTATGTTTCCTTTGGGATTCTCATTTGAACATAGAGGTTTATGTTTGCTTTGGGATTCTCATTTGAACATAGACCCGTATGTTTATTTTCGATTTGTACATGTTTAAATATATAATATATACCTCAAGATATATACCAGTTATAAGTAGGCGTGACGAGTTTATTTCATGCAAGAATTATAGTGATAGCGAGTAAAGGTGTAAAGTAATGACTAATGGTGATGTTAAAGAATGACCAATGGCGACACTTTTAACAGTTACACAATGTACATAATGACATGTTTGTTTCTCATAAAAACAAAAATAGAAAAGTTTTGTTACAACACCTTTTGTAACAAAGATCTAGATATAGATCTACCAAGAAGAGAATACACAACACAACAATATTAGTGGAAGGTGTTGATATGTAATACAGTGTATATCTGATGAGATATCACTAAAATAATAGATATATCCTACTTTTATCGAATAGATACTAGTACGTTGTAAAACTCTTAAATACAATTAGCTAGATAATTCATAGGAAATTGTCTCTGAAAAATATGTTGTTAAGTATTGGAAGATTAAACGTTTGAAATTGTGTTTAAATCTCAAACAACAATTTTTCACACCCTTTCAAACTAACTGAAATTAACAAACAATAATTTTAATCACATCTATATAAATCATAATTATAATATAAATGTGTGCATCATTATGCAAAACTTGTGACTACATTCACGTTTTATCACACAATATAGAAATAGTATTATGTAAGGCATATGTTATAAGTGATGTTAAAACTACAAAACAGGATTATGTAAGAAATATATGTCAAGGCAAATAACATTGACCTGTCCATTTGACCTTTCATTAGGAATATTCATATAGGAGAATCCATACATAAGATTCGACAATTAATACATAAATAGTATTTGTGCTTAGTATCTCTCATTATGTAGACGAAATAAACATGTATAGGTAAACAACATTGACCTGTCCGTTTGACCTTTCATTAGGAATATTCATATAGAGTCCATCCAATACATGGGTAGCGTTAGGTTTCGCAGTTAATACATATACACATTGCCCATGATTAGTGTTCACATCAGGTAGACGAAAATACACGCATGATCCCTATTACTTACATTTACCTGTCCATAATGAATATTTAAATTAAAGGTCAAACGGACAGGTCAATGTTTTTTTTAACTATACGTGCCCTATACATGAATAAACTCGTTCATGATAAATACTGCAATTAAAGGTCAAGCGGACAGGTCATTGTTGTTTGCCTATACATAGTTTTCTGACATAATCCTATGGGTAATTTTGTCGTTTTAACACATTCATTACATAATGTTTTTTGTATATTATCATATATCATTAAAAACAAAACAACATGTAAACAATTTTTATATCATCTTGATTATGTTTATAATATCACATAAAAAATATCTAATATGGCACTGAATAGAACGTCAAATCTGGGTGGAAACATACCTAAACAATTGCACATGGTATACCTTTAAAAAGTACTGTTTACATGAATATATGCAACAAAAAGTCAAGAATATTAACTATGAAAAAAGTTGTAACATAACATTTGTAGACTTGATTTGAGGTCAACATGTGTTATGTTGGACCTGGGGACTAAACTTACCCGAGGCCAAAGGCTGAAGACATTGGGCACATGCATGGTTGGAGCTGAGGACTAAATTAGCCTAAGGCCAAAGGCTTAAGGCATGGGACAACAATTTGGTCCTCAGAGGCTACTCATCACATTTTTCCTCAAACTCAGTCAACAAATTCAAACTGTTAACTGGAGCAAAACACTGCTCATCAGGTCCAACACAACATATTTTCATTTCAAACTCAGTCAATACATGCAAACTGTTTACTAGAACAAAACACTGAGATGTCATAGTGTTCTCAAGAGTTCTAGATTTGCTTAGAGCTAAACAATGAAGAATATTTACAAAACATTACATCAACTTCTATGAATTTCTTTTATGCTAAATGTTAAAAATATAAAAAACAGTATTCCAATATAGAGAATGTAATATAAGGATGTTCTAACAGTTTTATAACAATTTGTCAGTTTTAAATTTTTTCTTTGCTTTAGGTTTGTGTTTTGGACATGGATTGGATTTAAACGTTTTAACTTTGTTTTGGGATTGTGATTTGGACATGGATTAGTATGTTTGTTTTTGATTAGATATTGCGGCGTTTTCAAATCTTGATTCCGATTTCAGTTTAACAATGAAACACCTTCTACTAGAAGAAACACTTAAGATATTATGGCGTTTTCTAATCTTGATTTTGCTTCAATCTAAACAACGAAACTACTAGATAGATAATATGGTGTTTTCAAATGTTGATTGCAATTCAATATAAACTATGAAACGTTTATTATTAGATAAAGCACTTAGATATTATGATGATTCAAATCGTGATTGCCATTTGAGCTTAACAATGAAACATCTATTTCTAGATTAAACGCTTTAAGATATTATTGTGTTTTCAAATCTTGACAAAATATTAACATGATACAGGTCAATGTCAAAATTAACGTCACCCCTACTGTGTCAAAATAAACGTCACCCCTGCAACCCTGCAACTCTGCCAGATTTGCAGCAAAAATGTTTAAACTAAAGTTCCATAATTTTTTTCTTAAAAATTTGCTCCCCTTAAATTTACAAATTGTCGTTGAATTCTCAATATCCAGCATTTCTTTCAGTTGTTGGGGTAAATTTCAGTTCTGAAACATTATTTAAAACATTTTTTATACGAAAATCATAAATGGCCTCAGTTCGTTCCATTTCCTAATGGAAACACCCGGCAAATAAATTAAAAACCATTTAAAATATGACTCAAATATTTACAAAATCAGAAAGGTTCGTCATCATTTCGCGGCAGCCAAAAAGTACAGTTGAAAGAAGATTGTGGTGTCTGATCAAAGAAGCTATTAAGGCAAGTTAACATCCTTCTTTATTGGTTTCATATATGTTGATTCTGTTGCTTTTTTGACATTTGTTTTTTAAAACAACACTGATTATCCTAAAAGGCTATGGCTCCTGCCCATAATTCCAGATCTACCAGGCGTTTCCTAGAGTCTGAACAAATGCATATTTTAGATTGGCCATAAAACTAGCCAGATATGAGTCCGATTGAAAATCTGTGGGATGCTTTGAAAAGGTACGTCGCAATGGACAATCCAAAATCGTGTAATGATCTATGGGAAAGCGTCAAAAAGCATTGGTACAGGATAAATAAAAACTATCTTGAAAAGTTATACGACAGTCTTTCCAGACGTGTTCAGTCTGTTATAAGAGTTCGTGGTGCCTCAACTAAGTATTAATGGTGTTTGTTTGTACCAAGGCGATATTAAATACTTAATGATTGGTTTCTTTGTCTTGTTTTCTTTTTTATAATGTCGTTCATTTACCATTCAGCTCCAAATTATTTGCTTTTTTAATCAAAGCTAATTAGATAATTGATTTTCGATAGGGGTGACGTTAATTTTGACACAGTAGAGGTGACGTTAATTTTGACATTGACCTGTATATCATAATGCAAAACTGAAACTATATTTACGTTTTATCACACAATATAAAAAGAGTATTATATACTGAGCATGTTATAAGGTGATATTGAAAATACAAAATTATCCACAATTATATGACAAATATATAATAAATTTGTTTATATACAATTACATATCATCATGATAATAAACATAATAATCTCAACTTAATATTGTTCTGTAACCATGATAATTGAAATAATAATCTCGCCTAAAATACTTTAAAAGATATTGTTCTGTCATACTTATAATTAAAATAATAATCTCAGGCAAAATACTTAAAAAATAATGTTGTATCATCAGGATGATTAAAATGATTTTAAAATAATAGTCTTAAAGTTATTGATCTATCATGTTACAATGTGTTTATTAAAATAATCGTCTCAGCTAAAATACTTAAAATGCATTGTCCGTCTGTCATCATGATAATTAGATAATAATCTCGGCTAAAATACTTGAAATATATTGTTTGTCTTTTATCAAGATAATTAAAATAATAATCTCGGATAAAACACTTGAATATTTGTTGTTCCATCATGAAAATTAAAATAATAATCTCAGGTAAAAAAAAACATTGTTATAATCTCAGGTAAAATCTTTTAAAAAATTATTCTATCATTATGATTATGGCACTGTAAAAATATAATAAAATCTCTATTATAGCACTGGAACAGAATATCAAATCTAGATGATGGACTTATACATAAACAGTTGCACATGTATGTTGAGCACAAAAAAATACAGAGAAATACATTTTCTACATACCGATTCTACTTAGAGCCACCAACACATGTTTTACTAGAACAGGTCACTGAGATATTATGGTGTTCTCAAAGCTAGATATGTTCAGAGCTAAATAATAATACATATTTTTCTAGAAATAATATTGTAGTGTTGTGATGGTCTTAAATCTTTGTGTGTTCAGAGCTAAACAATGATACGTGTTTACTACAACACAACACAACACTGAAAATATTGTGGTGTTCTTTAAAATCTTTGTGTGCTCAGAGCTGAACAATGACACATTTTACTAGAACAAATCACCGAGATATCATGGTGCTCTCAAAACTAGATATGTTCAGAGCTAAACAATAATACATTTACATATTTTTCTAGAAATAATATTGAAGTATTGTGGTGTTCTTAAATCTCTGTGTGTTCAGAGCTGAACAATGACACATTTTACTAGAACAAATCACTGAGATATTATGGTGTTCTCAAAGCTAGATTTGTTCAGAGCTAAACAATAATACATATTTTTCTAGAAATAATATTGAAGTATTATGGTGTTGTTAAATCTTTTTGTGTTCAGAGCTAAACAATGACACATTTTACTAGAACAAATCACTGAGATATCATGGTGTTCTCAAAGCTAGATATGTTCAGAGCTAAACAATAATACATATTTTTCTAGAAATAATATTGAAGTATTATGGTGTTGTTAAATCTTTTTGTGTTTAGAGCTAAACAATGACACATTTTACTAGAACAAATCACTGAGATATCATGGTGTTCTCAAAGCTTGATATGTTCAGAGCTAAACAATAATACATATTTTTCTAGAGATAATATTGAAGTATTATGGTGTTCTTAAATCTCTGTGTGTTTAGAGCAAAACAATGATACATGTTTACTACAACACAACACTGAGATATTGTGGTGTTCTTTAAAATCTTTGTGTGCTCAGAGCTGAACAATGACACATTTTACTAGAACAGGTCACTGAGATATTATGGTGTTCTCAAAGCTTGATATGTTCAGAGCTAAACAATTTTTCTAGAGATAATATTGAAGTATCATAGTGTTCTTAAATATCTGTGTGTTCAGAGCTAAACAATGATACATTTTTACTGCAACACAACACTGAGATATTGTGGTGTTCTCAAACCTTTGTGTGTTCAGAGCTAAACAATGATACATTTTTACTGCAACACAACACTGAGATATTATGGTGTTCTCAAATCTTTGTGTGTTCAGAGCTAACCAATTATACATTTTTACAACAACACAACACTGAGATATTGTGGTAATCTCAGATCTTTGTGTGTTCAGAGCTAAACAATGATACATTTTTACAACAACACAACACTGAGATATTGTGGTGTTCTCAAATCTTTGTGTGTTCAGAGCTAAACAATGATATATTTTTACAACAACAACATTGAGATATTGTGGTAATCTCAGATCTTTGTGTGTTCAGAGCTAAACAATGATACATTTTTACAACAACACAACACTGAGATATTGTGGTGTTCTCAAATCTTTGTGTGTTCAGAGCTAAACAATGATATATTTTTACAACAACAACATTGAGATATTGTGGTGTTCTCAAATCTTTGTGTGTACAGAGCTAAACAATAATATGGTTTTACAACAACAACATTGAGATATTGTGGTGTTCTCAAATCTTTGTGTGTACAGAGCTAAACAATGATATGGTTTTACAACAACACAACACTGAGATATTGTGGTGTTCTCAAATACAAGTATTTGGATGTGTTCAGATCTTATGATCTTATGAATGACACATGTTTACTAGAAGAAAAGAATGATGATTTACATCGATCATTGAATAATAAAGTTAGACTTTGCAAATATGGCACTGGTATGTTTGCAAAACATATTTGAAGCTAAACATGGACATTAAAAAACAAAACATTTGTCACATTTATGAGTGATCCATATAATATGAAATATTCATTCCAGAGGGTGGGATTTCCCTATCCTATATGAGTACTCATAATGGATATTTTAATTCTCAAGCCTAGAGTTGCTTAGAGCTGAACAATGGCACATATTTTGCTAGAATAAAACACTGAATAATAAAATAAAATCATTAATCAATTTACACATTTTACAAAACAAATAACTCAAATATTATAAATTTTAATTATGCCATTGTTAAAAATATCACATAAGTTTTCCGATATTTTACTAAAACGGAATGTCTTTAAGTGTGCTTACAGATAAACCATAGAACATGTCATGAAAATGCCAGGAAACATTATGTGTTCTATTATGTTACTGGTAAAAAATCTCACAACTGTTCTCTGATATGTTACTGTGAGGGAATGTCTTATTCAGGTGTGCTTACAGTGAAGCCATAGAACATTTCATGAACATGTCAGGAAATATTATGTGTTCTATTATATTACTGGTAAATAATCTCACATCTGTTCTTTGATACGTTACTGAAATGGAATGACTAATTTAGGTGAGCTTAGAGCTAAACCATAGAGCATGTCATGAACATGCCAGGAAATATTATGTGTTTATTATGTTACTGGTAGAAAAATTCATAACCGTTCTCAGATTTGTTACTGAAATGGAATATTTTATTTATGTGTGTTTACAGCTGAACAATATAGCATGTCATTAACATACCAGGAAAATATTATGTGTTCTATTATGTTCAAGGTTAAAAATCTAACAACGATTCTCTGATATTTTACTGAAATGGAATGCCTTATGAAGGTGTGCTTAAAGCTAAACCATAGAACATGTCGTGAACATGCCAGGAAACATTATGTGTTCTATTATGTTACGAGTAAAAAATCTAACAACCATTCTCCGATATTTGTCTTATGAAGGTGTGTTTATAGCTAAACCACAGAACATGTCATGAACATGCCAGGAAACATTATGTGTTCTATTATATTACTACTAAATAAATCTCACAACCAATCTCCGATTTGTTACCAAAATGGAATGTCGTATAAAGATTTGCTAAGAGCCAAACAACAGAATATGTTCTAGAACATGTCATGAAGATATTATGTGTTCTTTTTTATCTCTGGTATAAATAAGAGTTCTGTGATATGTGAATCGGAAGGAATGTCAAACATACTGTGATGGAGAAATTTTCGTGTGGGTAAAATTTTTACCTTTTTCCCGCCAAAGTAATAACCACGACAACTTTTACCCATGCGAAAATGTCTATCATACAGGGTAATATATCATATTACTAGTACTGTATATAGAATATACACCAACTTATAGTGGTTACACGAAAATTACACCTAGACGGAAAACAAAATTATAGCCAGAACATGATCTACAAAAACACTTCACTGAGCTATGATGGCGTTTATGATATGTACATGGCACAAGCTAATACAATTAGCTATAAAAAAATGGTGTGTGTGAAAAAGTCTATTTTGAGTAGAAAATGTGTAAAATAATGTTTAAAGCCCAATCAGCAATACCACCCACATCTACTTTTGGCAAAAAAATGTAAAAAGGACATCTGTTACAGTATTAAAAATTAAGATATTATTGTAAAATCAAACATAACAAATTATACAAAATATTAAACATAGCACTGCCGCGCTGCTGTACGGCGTAGTTGGAAAAATGGTGTTGGGGCAAGGCTATGAATATAATGAAACCTGTAACAGGAAATGTGAAAATGTTATTGGTCACCATCACCTACTTTTTACAACAACACAATGATAAAAAACAATTTCAATATTCTTTTTCATCTGTTACCTGAATTTGAACCCATGACCTTGACCTATATTCTGGTATAAAAAATGATCTTTATACCAGTCATATGCATGCCCATACAAAAATTTGATGATATTCCAGATAACTTTAGAACTCTTAAATACATTTCTATGCATAATGATTTTAGTTTTTCCAGCTAATTGACCATATCACTTGACTGTTGAACCTATGACTTATTTAAATATTTGTTTTTTTATTTACCTATTAAATGATGTTAAATGAGCTATGAAGCAGTGTAGCAAATCTCATAAAGTGTGAACAAAACTGATGCAAATGTACCTATTCTGTACAGCAACACACAATGACATCATTTAATAAAGGACCCTATGGAAAAAGGATAAAGTGTTTATAGATTCCAATGGAGTCTAAAGGAAATAATTCATAATGTCTTAACCAATTTATGTTTTATGTTAATAGACAGGTTTTATACAATTGATAAAAATTGTATTCTGTTAACTTTGTTCATACCATAACCAATTATTATAATTGTTTAAGCAATAAAGATTATTATTATTATTATTATTATTATTATTATTATTATTATTATTATTATTATTATTATTACATGCAATATTATTAATTATTGTTATGACAAATCAAAATGTAGGAGTTTTAGCATTTGGAATATCTCACGAGTACATCTTCGGTTTTATTTATTTATTTATTTATTTATTTATTTATTTATTTATTTATTTATTTATTTATTTTACATGTGTGAAAAATCATTTTAGGTGGCAGAGTGGTCTTAAGCATGCACTAGTTATAGATCACAGTTCCTCCCACTATCTATAGGTTTGAATCCCTTTCGGGGCAGATTTAAGTGTGAAAAAGTTTGTCAGTTTGTTTGCTCATCATCCCTGAACTACCAACTCAATATTTTCTATTAACTTTATTTATTATCTCTATATTTATTATCTACCACCTCAATATACATGTAGGTGAAAAAATCTTGAACTTCATAATGCCACGTACACTCTACTCTTCATTGATATGTGTCCAAATTAAGCATTTATGGTATGTAATAAAAAACAAACATACTAATTTATGTCCGAATCTCTATCTACAAGTAAGCAAAGTATAACTTTGGAACTGACAAGTCGGGTTAGACATGTAATTTTCCACCAGGTAAGTGAGGCCCGGTGTTCCGGAAGGGTAAGCACCTCCTGTTTAGCTAGTTACACCCGTCATGCGTTTTATACATTTCTTGTTACTTGTGTCTTCCTGTGTTGTACTTTTTATGTAAGGCTGCACCTAGAAAGCTAAACTAAAAAAAAGTGGGAGCAAATACTGAAAAGGACCTTCAATAAAACAGAATGAAAGCCTACACTAAAAGGAACATACACAATGAGTTGAGTAGTGATGTTTAACATCCCAAGCAAGAATATTTCACTTATATTGAGACGCCACAAGCTATAGGCGAAGGTGTAGAAATTTTGTCTGTACATTGCGTTGATGGCATTATTCAGCAGGGTTCTTTATCGTGTCATGACTACCTTGACACAGGATTTTGTTAATTTTAAATTCCCACCGAAAGAACTGAGACTCATTTTGTAATGTTGAGTGTTTGGCAACTTTCCACGACTTCCCACTTACAGATCGAACACTCTACCAACTGAACTACCGCAGTGATCACCAATATGAGGTAAGTGGTACATGACATAAATAAATCTTTGGGCCTTTTCTGCTTTATTAATATGTAATTTTTCAGGTGTTTTGAAATTCATACAAATATGATACTTTGGGCCCTGTTTGAATTTGATTGAATTGTACATTTTTTGGTATCGGTACCCAGTTGTCTACGGCTGCTTTTCGTGGGAAATATACATTTATATTTTGTATATTTTTATGTTACGAATAAAAGTTTTTTCTTGAGATATGAAAACTAAAAAAAATTATAGCTTAATAAATCATTATAAATCATAAATCAATAAATAAGTATATAAATAATAAATAAAGAACGAAACAAAGGAATAAACTAATAAAATAATAACTAAATAAACATAAATGAAATGAATACATGTAAGTGAAATCCGATAGAAATATATAATCTAGGGTTTTATATGTCTCTGGTGAAATAAATAAAATAAAATAAATAAACTGGAAAAATAAATAAATAGATTCATAAATAGATGAATATAAAATATCTCAGTTTAATTGGCTTGAATTTAAAATGTTGAAAAGTTGAAAATGGTTTTCTATTTATATTTATTTTGATTATGCCTATCATTTTATTTCATTAACAATTATTTTCATTTCAAATTTGGCGGGAAATAAGTTGACGGGGTGTATGGATTATGTCCCCTGGATATCAATTTTTTTTTTAAAACTTTTCCAGTTGAACTAACGTTAAAATTGTGTGTCATCATACTAATGAGAGTTTTGTTTTGAAGATATTAATCCATTAAAAGTGTCGGATTCAAAAGTTATTTTCCAGGCGGCCAAAAAAATGGGAAACTAACAGGAAGAAGTTCCTTAGCAACTTCGCCATTTTTAATGTTGATGGTTTCGGCAATATGGCGGATATAAGTGCAGAAATCGACTACAAATGAAACATTATCTGCCTTTGTAACAAATGTCGATTTAACGAAACAGTCCGTTCATGTGAATACTTGTAAATATATTCTGAATTATTCAAGAGTCAAATCTAAAGGTAAATATTCAGAACTAAAGCATTTTCAGTATGGTTTTTCGAGTTGCTCTTATCTGTTCATCTGCTTTTGTCGTGACAGTTGTTATCAAACAACATTTATCTACACTCTGTTGGACAACGTCCTTGTGTTATGTTGAAAGCCATCAAGGTTTTAAATGTTGTCATTGTTAAGCAATTCCCTGGAAGTTAAAAGTAAAGGGGTTCTCGTAAAAACATTCGCAATATCGTGTTTTACTAGCCAAGTGAAAATCATTGTTTTCACCAAGAAAACAGTGTCTTATAGGCGGTCTAAATACTGGACAATTGATACATATAGGCTAAATTCCGTTAAAGTGTGCAGAATTGATGGTTGTGTAACAGGAAGGAGAAAAATGCAGGGGTGGACTGGTGATCAGATCTTGGATTTCTAGCAATATATGGCTATTGCTGTGCCAACTATGCATTATCATCGACCGTCCTAAAATTGAGAGCGTCCTAAGATTCGAGGCCATTTTTGTTTTCAGTTATTATACGCGAGTATCGTCTCTGCAGTGACGATTTCATGCATTAAAGACAAAATTTAGGTATTTACTGTGAAACTATCCAGAAAAATCAGTTGTCTATTTTTCAGCTCTCAAATTCTTGTTGCGTTAGCAAGTTAAGTTCGTTTTCTATTAGAGTCTCGAATCACGGACGGTCGAGGATACAGAGTGTTACATTCCTTCTCTGTAGATTCCCACACTACCACATGGGAAATCTTACCAAAAATCTCTTGGCTAGATATTATATGGCCTACAAAGTTTAGTAAATATGCTTTTAGATCCACCATTTTGTTTCCCAATATGGTTGGATCGTTTTTGCAGTTCACCACGATCTAAATTTGAATATCCATCATCTAAGACAATGACTTTTTGTATTTAATTCTAAATTTGACTATTTAATCGTAATCGATTGATATATAAAGTACTCCCAATGAGCATGCATATAGTTATAAGGATAATAAAATATGTGGTAATAACATTTGCCTTTTATTTACTAACAGGTCAAGTATGCCTTCAGTGTTGGAAGTCAGTCAACCTGTGGCTCAACCATTAGAGCAAACCATAAAAACTACAATACCAGTGATAGACCCAGGTCCAATTAATGTTGGAAAAGTTAATTATAATGGAATTGAAGTGGTGGGTGGCATTATGTGGCAAGGATGGGAACCTGGCAGAGAATACACAAAGAATATTGTTTTAAAGAATGTACATGTAAAAACAAAGAAACTGAAGTACAAGTAAGTTATAAGATCATAAAATTTTGTATCACGTGAGCAAAGCACAAACAATAGAGATGCCAAAGTTGTAAAAAAGAAAAAATTGCAGAAATGCTAAGTGGTTACTTGTTTCTTTTTCGATAGAGTACTCGAAAACTATATTTTGTGTGTAGTAAAGTCTAACATGGAAATCAATCATTTCTTTTGTTTTATAGGTATACACTTAAACCACTAAGATCTGATGGTCAATAATTCATTAAATCTTCTTATATGTTAAGTAAAATGAACATATAAGGGAATATTTACTGATAATGTCAATTAGTGGAGAATGTTATTATTTCTGGACACATACATGTAAAGAGTAAAAATAAAGATAATGTAGAGTAAACTATGTAGTTAGGGGTTCAAAAAATTTTATGTTTTGTAATGAAAGATCCGGGACCTTTTGCCTTTGTTTTAGCAGGCCCCACATTAAATTTTCAAAGTCCAATATCCCTATGTAATTATGTTATCACAGAATAATCTGAAAATGGGGTCCTTGGTATTAAAAGTGACAGGTCAATCTGACTTTTTCAGTTTAAATATCAAACATTCCAATGAAAATTTAAAAGGTCCTAGACCTGGGACGTGGGTGAATTTTGAACTTCTGTTAATACAACATTAAAGTTGGTTAAAATCCAATTTTAACTTTTAACTGAATTGGTTAGAATTTTGATGATATTTATTTTTTTTTTCATTTCAGTGTACCCAACAGCAGATTTTTCTCAACACTATATCCAAAGCCAGTAGTTTTAAGTTGCAGGGACAAGTTTTTCACTACCAGTCACATTCCGTCCATTAGAAAAAAGTTGTTGTTTATGAAGACAAAATTGAATTTCACAACAAGGTAACAGTTTATTATAAATTTTACAATCGTTTATTGTTTATGTTTGCCAGATATATTAAGAAAATCTGCATAATCGTAGAATATTTTGGTGAATACAGAATAGTAACATGAGTAGGTTTACTGTTCACTTAACAAAGTTTTATCATGAGACATAAAGATCTTGGATTTTTCAGAAAAAAAGGTAATGTTACATTATTATCAATTTATATGAATAAAATTTTATGAATCCTCTCCTCTCTTCTTTCTTTCTCTCTCTCACATTCTCAATTGTGATTTATCTCTGTCATATTTGTACAAACTACAGAAAAAAGTTAGAGCAAACAATTCATAGAATTTTTCAGCAAATGAATGACTGAAATGAGGTTTAACATCCCAATTAGATTTATATTACTTATATCAAGATGTCACATGCTTCAGGTAAGTTACTGCAAAGTTATGGCATCTTTTGACAAAAATGATATGTTTTTTCAAAAATGGTTTTATGTACATGTATATACTGTATATTTTTAGGATGGAATGTTTGTTATACCAATTAAAGCCATATTACCCCAGTTTGATATATCCTTACCAACACATCTAGACTTTGATATGTGTGCAGCAAATGACTTCGTATCTACAACATTCGAAGTTCAAAATATTGGGTAAGTCAGTCCATGTTAAAACATCATTCCTATTACTAAAATGAAATTGGGTAACTGTTGATTTTATCCACCATGAGAGATTTGTTCCATGGATAATTTTTATGGAATAAGCCATGATGTTTATTCCGTCCAAATGGATTTTACTATGAAATTATATCCTCCTGGACACATTTACATCTAGATAAAATTATCAATTACAATTCCAGTGGTTAATGGTGAAAGTTTTTATTTTTAAACTCAAGGTCTCAAGTTTTGTCACTGTTGCTATTTTACCTAATAGCTTGTAGGAAAAAGATTATCTTATTATGGGAATTACTTGTTTGGTGCAAATATAATATTATCATATGGGTTCTGATGTTACCCTTTTACCCAGTTAATGCTTGAAAACATTAAAAATTGTCATTTGTTCTTGATACAACATCTAAAACACTTTGACTTATGTTTAAAATATTCCTCGAGGTTACTAAAAAAAGTACTACATTCAGTACATTGTATATAAATAGAAATATGAGCATTAGGAAACATTCGCGGTTTTGACCTTCTAAACTATTTCACAGTTTCTGACAGTAGGGAAAGTGTACCAAGGGAATAAACAAAAACAAACATACTTGTCCATGTCTGAATCACAATCCAGAAGCAAAGTAAAAATGTTGGAACTGACAAGTTAGGTTAGACACGTGAACTTCCACCAGGGAAGTGAGGCCGGGTGCTCCGGAAGGGTAAGCACCTCCTGTTTAGCTAGCTACACCCGCCACGTGTGTAATAAAGAATTTTTAGCTCACCTGAGCCAAAAGGCTCAGATGAGCTATTGCAATCTATCACCGTCCGTCGTTCGTCGTGCGTCGTCCGTCGTCCGTCGTGCGTCGTGTGTAAACTTTACATTTTAATCTTCTCCTCCAAAACTACTGGGCCATATTTGATGAAACTCGGTGACTATCATGCCTAGGTAACAGCCTTTCAAAATTGTGTTTGGGGTTTGGCCACGCCCAACAAGATGGCCGCTGTTACTAAAAATAGCAAATAGACAAAAAAATCTTCTTCTCTGAAACCAAAAGGTGCAGGCAAATTTTGATTGGATATTTGGATTCAGCATACCTGGGAACATTAAAATTGTGTTTTTCATGAAAATTAGACGAAAAATGGGTTCCGCGTTTTTTGCGTAAAATTACGTAATTTTTAAAATGAGACATTTATTGTTATAACTTCATAACGGCTGAAGATAATTGTATGGAGTTTTCACTGTTGATCTTGTCTTGCAATTTTCTTCCAATTGATGTCAAGGTCGAAGGTCAAGGTCATGTCCCAGTTTTTGACCTTTGATAAAAAATGCTATTTTTTTAACATTTCTTGTGATAATGCCGTAGGATTTTCAGTTATTTGTAGGTATTGACATGACGATCATTTTGATACATAGATCAGGGTCATGGGTTCAAAGGTCAAGGTCACAGCTGTCCAAGAATACCAAAATAGTTAATTATCTGCAAAACTATGAATTTTTTGTATAGGCATGTATATCAGAATATTGTAGGTAATGGCACAATGGTCATTTTGATATATGAATAAAGGTCATGGGTTCAAAGGTCAAGGTCACAGATGTAAACAAGTACTGAAATGGTTAATTATCTCAAAAACTATAAACTTTTTGTATAGGCATGTATATTGGAATATTGTAGGTATTGGCCTAACAATCATTTTGATATATGAATGAAGGTCATAGTTTCAAAGGTCAAGGTCAAAGATGCAAATGAATACTTAAATGGTTAATTATCTCAAAAACTATAAACTTTTTGTATAGGCATGTATATTGGAATATTGTAGGTATTGGCCTAATGATCATTTCGATATATGAATGAAGGTCATAGGTTCAAAGGTCAAGGTCATAGATGCAAATGAATACTTAAAAGGTTAATTATTTCAAAAACTATTAACTTTTTGTATAGGCATGTATATTGGAATATTGTAGGTATTGGCCTAATGATCATTTTGATATATGAATGAAGGTCATAGGTTCAAAGGTCAAGGTCATAGCTGCGAACGAATATTTAAAAGGTTAATTATCTCAGAAACTATAAACTTTTTGTATAGGCATTGTAGGCATTTGCACAAGATCATTTTGATATATGAATGAAGTTCATAGGTTCAAAGGTCAAGGTCATAGATGCAAATGAATACTTCAATGGTTAATTATCTCAAAAACTATAAACTCTTTGTATAGGCATGTATATTGGAATATTGTAGGTATTAACCTAATGCACATTTTAAAATACAGATGTTTTAGCTGTTTATATTATATATTGTAGCTAGACTTTAAATATGTTATATATAGCATCCTTATATAATAATTATTATAATTAATTTGCAAAAATACTTGCATATTATTGGCCCTTACTGCTGAAAATTTTGATATTCTCTTTTATTAATGTCATTGACCATTGAACCTCTGCATAAGATATGTACTCTTCCTCAGGTGAGCGTTAAGGCCCATGGGCCTCTTGTTTTATATATATATACATACATGTATAATATATAGCCATGTCACCGTGAAAATCAGGAATATTTTTCCCTGCAAATGTTTCTTCTTATACAGTAGTCACCATTGTGATTGGCTTGAAAATTTCAACTTTGACATAAAACTCAACAAATGTTGATCAGTTTTTATCTTCGAACATTATATTATGAAAAGTTATTATTCATTTGTTTTTTATTTTGTTACAACAGAGATTTAGAGACAAAAGTACATTGGGAAGTCAATGAACCATTTACAATTCAACCTACAGATGCTATATTGAAGTCAAAAGCTAAAAGATCATTCAAAGCTACATTTAAACCAACAGTAAGTTCAACTTTGTTTATTATCACTGGTATATACATGTATATCTAACTGCGCATGTATTTATTTTCGAGGTATATGAACATATCCCTGTAGTTAAATTTTTGCATTTTTTAAATATGCACTATAACACAATAAGCATAATATAAATTTTGCTTAGTATTAATTTTTTGTGCAAAACCAGCAACCATGAAATAAGCAAAAAATAGTACACTGCAAAAATAAAAACCTTTAAAGTAATTAGAAAATTAAAAATATTATTTTTCCTCATACTTGAATTATAAAAAAAAATGCAAATATGAATCTTTAGTTTAATTTTTTCAAACTTTGTACTTTTAACAGATTTCAGTCATTTCTTTAATTTTCTTTATTACAGTCTGCATGTGTTTTCCAAGCAGAAGCTGTCTGTAGGTATGGCGAGGATGGATCCTTTGGAAAAGTCACAAATCTAGAGGGTATAGGTGAGTATAAGAAATTATAGGTTTTGTGCTGTAACTACCTGTTGGAATTAAAATGCTATACATAAGAAAACTTGTAATTGTTCTGCAGTGTCATATAGTTTCAAAACGTTGAACCCATCGGTTGGAAATTAAAAATTTCCTTCTTGTTGGTTCTGACCTAAGAATAAAAACTATATTTATCTTAACAGTTGACATTGAGAAGTGAAAGAAGAAATTTGAGTGAATTACTTGTACATATACTAGTATTTGTGACAGAGTTGTATAAAAATAATAATAATATCTTTATTAAATAGCCAATCACAGAACCTTGAAGGGCCCTTACAATCTAAGGGAGATAACTTCAACATACATAAATGATTACAATGATTAGATGAGTGGTCTTATTTTGTTTTGGCTGTTTCTATCAACCTTGATGATGTTCTAGGTTGCATCCACTGTTGCCAATTACATGTTTTTCTATTGATGAAAATGGATATTATAAAACTGTTATATAAAGTTTATTAACACAATATTTATCATTTCAGGCAAGTATCCACACATTCTTGTATCCAGTCCAGGAAAACCAGCTAGTAGCCTAAATCAAGAAAATCTAGAGTCTGTGGTTTCATTTGGTCCAACAGCTGTAGGTGCCACAATACAGAAAGTGGTTGAATTACACAACTTGTCTACTGTAAGTTTTCTATATAGATCCATGTTCTATTATAACAAATAATCTTAAATTGGAAAAAATATGGATATATATGTATCCATTAATATAAGGTTTTATAGCTTGACTACTTGACAATTTGATGATTAACAGATCTATAGTATGGCAGATGGGCTTGATAGGTGGCCCGTTAGCTAAGTGGGTAGAACATCCCACTAGTATTCAGAATTTCCTGGGTTCAAGTCCTGATTTGGCTGCTGCATTTTCCCTTTCCTATTACATTTGGGAGCTCGTCTTACCCTGGAAAGTGACCGACCAATTGGTTAGTCCCAGGGTGGAACCAGGTGGTTTTGATTCAAGGGAGTTGAATCAATCAATAAAAGGAAGGGAGGAATGTGGCAGACCAGACTTGATAGGTGGTCGAGTAGCTCAGTGGGTAGAGCATCCCGCTCTATTGGGAAGGTCCCTGGTTCCAGTCCCAGTTTGGTATCTACATTTTTTCCCTGTCCTGTTACATTATAAATACTTTCTTTACTTTAGGATTCTTTGTACTTAGTTGTACATAAAACTTATGCAAAGTTAATGAAGGGCATTATAAAAAGGTTTTACTGTGACAATAAGCAAGGTGACAAAGCTATTGATGGGCATTATAACAAGGTTTTACTGTAATTTATACAGACACACTATTACAACAACTATTTATACTTTTTTACCAGGTTAGAGCACCATATAAAGTAGAACATCCAACAAAGTTAAACAGAATTGACACAGTCTTTAGCTGTCCACAGAAACAAGGCATTGTACCACCAATGGGTTCCGTCAAAATACCGGTAAGTTAAATCATATTCACAAATTTGATCAGTTGTTTCATCTTTTGTTTAGCCCTGGTTTTTTTTTCTCACAATCTCAACATAATAGACACCTTTGTAAGGCTTGGGATTGTATGAGTGCATCTGAATACTTTTCATTCTTTTTCATACTTTGTCTTGTCCAGGATGTGCATGGTTCCTTCTGGGTATGTATGTTTCAGCTGTCCTCAAATGATTTTCCTGCAGTCTGTGGTGTATAATACAGAACATGTGAATAAATGAGTTGATTAACTTCAATGAGCATGTTATCTTCATAAAAAAATTACTGGTACATTACACTATAGATTTACATGTATTTTTGTTTGTTTAGATTGTATACAGTCCTAACACCGTGGATACACAGAGTATTGATTACTTCAATGTAATTTCTATTGGAAACATTAGCAAAGCTGTCATAAAATGTTCTGGATCTTCACAAGGTAACATATAGAAGCATATGTTTTACTTATGTTTTATTACCTAGGCAATGGGTGAAACAAACAGTAAATTTAAATATACTCGATCTTGACTTATATAAGACAGCAGTTTGAAAATTACAATATCCTGTAGCCTAAGGTGAAGGTCTTACCAAGCACTCATATTTCAGATATACGTGTATATATATATATAATATAACTGCAGCTTTAGACATATTTATCTTTTTAGCTCACCTGAGCTGAAAGCTCAGATGAGCTATTGCTATCCATCTTCGTCCGTCGTGCGTCGTGCGTCGTCCGTCGTCCGTGTCCGTCGTGCGTAAACTTTTTACATTTTAATCTTCTCCTCCAAAACCACTGGGCCAAATTTAATGAAACTTGGTAACCATCATGCCTGGGTGAAGCCCTCTCAGATTTGCACAAATGAAGGAGTTATGTCCCCTTGGGGCCCCATAAGGGGGGAAATAGTGAAAAACTTTAAAAATCTTCTCCTCTGAATCTACAAGACATATACCTTATTTATTTCATATATAACATCCTTAGGTCATCTAGTTTCAGATTTGCACAAATGGTAGCCATGGGGCTCAAATGGGGAAATGGTAAGGTGCTGAGTGGGGAAATTGCTAAAAATTATGTATTTGTCAATATATCTTGAAAACTATTAACTTTTTGTATAGGCATGTATATTAGAATATTTTAGGTATTATCCTAACGATCATTTTGATATATGAATGAAGGTCATAGGTTCAAAGGTCAAGGTCACAGATGTGAATGAATACCTGAATGGTTATTTATCTTGAAAACTGTTAACTTTTTGGATATGCATGTATATTAGAATATTTTAGGTATTATCCTAACGATCATTTTGATATATGAATGAAGGTCATAGGTTCAAAGGTCAAGGTCACAGATGTGAATGAATACCTGAATGGTTATTTATCTTGAAAACTGTTAACTTTTTGGATATGCATGTATATTAGAATATTTTAGGTATTATCCTAACGATCATTTTGATATATGAATGAAGGTCATAGGTTCAAAGGTCAAGGTCACAGATGTGAATGAATACCTGAATGGTTATTTATCTTGAAAACTGTTAACTTTTTGGATATGCATGTATATTAGAATATTGTAGGTATTAGCCTAACAACCATTTTGATATATGAATGAAGGTTATGGGTTCAAAGGTCAAGGTCACAGATGTGAACAAGATCTGAAATGATTATTTATCTCAAAAACTATGAACTTTTTGTATAGGCATGTATATTAGACTATTTAGGTATTATCCTAATGATCATTTTGATATATGAATGAAGCTCATGGGTTTAAAGGTCAAGGTCACAGATGCGAATGAATACCTAAATGGTTAATTATCTTAAAAACTATTAACTTTTTGTATAGGCATGTATATTAGAATATTGTTAGTACGGGCACAGTGGTCATTTTGATAGATGAATGAAGAGCATGGGTTCAAATGTCAAGATCACAGATACAAACAAGTACTGAGATGATTATTTATCTCAAAAACTATAAACTTTTTGTATAGGGATGTATATTAGAATATTGGCCGAATTATCATTTTGATATTTGAATGAAGCTCATGGGTTCAAAGGTCACAGGTGAGCGTTAAGGCCCATGGGCCTCTTGTTTTATATTGTGTTTTAACACATTTTAATATATGGTAAGCTTAAATCTTTTATTTTGTTATGTTTTGCTTTATGATGAGAAAGTTTATATTGATCTTGTGTAACAATTTTCACAGAAAGTTTTCTTCCATGCTACTTGCATTCCATTTTATCATACTTGTGTTTCTGTATCTCTACAGGTCCAAATGTCCACCTGAGTACCAAAGCTGTTAACTTTATGCAGATAGATGTCGGAGATGTTGCCACTCGTCCTATAGATATTATAAATAACTCTGACCAAGAAGCAGTATTCCAGGTATAAATATAGTATTATTCTATTGTTTTAAACCTGTTAACATTTTGCAAGTGTCAGCATTTCATACAGTTTTTCATGTTTTTCATTCAAGATTTTTTAATAGACAAATATTTAAGGTATTGATTATGGTACACTCTTAATTCAAAAGCTCTAGTGAAAGATTGGTAAAAAATGAGTAGATATATGCTAAGTTTAGATTTATAATTTTGTTCAAATTTCATGGATAGAAAGTCATTATAATTGCTTTGCTATGATACCATGAAACTTGTGAAAAAGCAACCAATGACAACAAAAGATACAAAAGTGGCAGTAGTTTTAGGTGGCATTAAGATGTCAAGATTCTGGTACCTAATATCTAGGTAAACTCATTTAAAATTACGTAAATGGGCAATGTTGTTGCAATTTTCATTTGATGTTTCGTTAGAGCCATATTTTATCTGTAATTTTTTTTTCTATTTCAGTTTATGTTGGACTGTAATGAAAGTGTGTTCAAATTTGAACGATTATCTGGAGTAGTTCGTCCTAACACAAGACAAACCATTATTCTACAGTTTATACCACCTTATCCAATCAACTATCACCGTAAAGTCACATGTATGATACATAACCAGGTAAGAAGGAAGCTACGTTATCTTTATCCTGTCACTGTTCTGATGTATAAATATTTATTATACCTCATTAAAAAAATACTTTAGTAATTGAATTTGATTGTTGGATCATGTGATCAGGGTGGAGAAAACATTGTGTATTCCTCTGAAAACATCATATCCAACCCCTTCGGAACACACCATAAGGTCACAATGATATGACCTCATCTATAGAGAATCAGTTTCAAATTTCTAAGTTTGTCTCCAATGAGTTCCGATCAGATAAAAAATGACTGGGCGAGAGATTTATGGTCGTTTCACACCATTGCAAAACCAACTTTATTTTTAATTACCATGTTGATCTTTCATTTTGATATAATAAACAATTTATTACCTTTTATTACCTGTTTTCTTGTATCAATGGTTTATATTTATTTGTATTAGTAGTATTTCTTCTAGGGACCATTGTTTTTGGTATTAGGTACTCGTCATTCTGAAATGGTAATACCACCAGTGAACAATATTGCAAGAGGATGTCCATATATTCACCAATGTTCTTTTCATGAAACCATGCTAACAGTTTATGTACATGTTTTTCTTAAGCAGATGTTTATCTTTATTTATATTTATTTTATTTCTTCTAGGGACCATTGTTTTTGGATTTATTAGGAACCTGTCATTCTGAAATGGTAAAACCAGCAGTATTACAAACCAGACACCTTGACCTTTACCAGTGTCATGTCGAACGTGGACTCTCACTATACCCACCTGAGGTAAATTTATAAAAGCATTGATCTTTCTTCTCAATATTTAAATAATTTATTGGTATATCTATATGCTAGTTTTCAATGTATCCAGGAGGTCAAGAGCGGTCATTCTTGAAATCTCTTGAAGTTTGTGTATTCTACTTCTGTTGGAAAGTTTTACTACCATAAAAATACAGATTTGTTCAAATTAAGTTAGTATAAACAATATTTGATTCAGTAAATCGCAAGACAACAAACATAAAAGTATTTATAAAGATGTATATGTATCCAGAAACAATGTTGGTCTTTCTCCAAAAGAATAACAAAATTACACATAGAATGACTGGCAAGGCACAATAATCAAGTGAGGGAATGAATGTGAAACCAGCCTGGAATTAAACTTGAGTCACTTTGATGACAGAGTTCGCACAGTCTTGAAAAGTGCTTGAAAAATTACCCCTGACTAAAAAAGTCCTTGAAAATGAGTAAAAACAAGCAGAGTCCTTGAAAAGTCTTGGAATTCTGTCAGTCGGTCTTGAGAAGTCCTGGCATTTTGAACTAATCAACCTGAAACTTGTAGTAAAATGCAGCTGCAACATTTATGATAAATAAAAAAAAACATTGAGTTATCCCTCTTGTCTCGGTCAATATCATTTGTGAGTCTACGACTTGTAATGGAGGAATTCTGGGTGTTGTTCCAATACAAGAAGGAAACTACAGAGAATAAAACGCACAATTTGATTTCAGTGGTCAAAGATACCGATTTCAGAGTCCTTGAAAAATGGTCTAAGAGTCCTTGAAAAGTCCTTGAATTTTATTACACATTGGCTGTATGAATCCTGGATGAGTTATGTCATTGTATGTTGCTCATTGAATGGATTTATATACATATAGAATAACTTAGAATGTTTAAACCCATAAGCATTTAGAAAAACGTTGCATGTTCAATATACTGATTTTTATTTATTTCAGCAACTTAATGAGTTACTCCGAGAAGGAAAACTTGAAGTTGATGATGCAGGAGCTTTGATGATGCCAGCAGTATGTGTTTATATATACATAATAATTTTATAAATAAAAAGTTGTTTAAATCAAAACTAAACATCAGATTTTACATATTTTAAGTTAACATTTTTACTAAAAAATCATGATAACACTTGCATGCAATAAACCTTGTCTTAACGCACAGTAAACACTACTTACTGGTAGAATTTTATTTCAATTGATTTGTAACAACTGTTCCCAATTAATTTATCAAACAAGAATATAAAGGCATTTTATTAGGGTCACTAACACACATACCAGTCCATGTTCAAAACTACAAAATTTTCTTTCCATGGATATGAAATGTCTATCATTTCTTTCTCCACAGCATAATGATTATGCTACAAAAATCACAATTTTATGCACAAAATAATTTTTTGTTCATATAACATGCACAGAATTTTTAATGTTTTTTATGATTTGTTCAACATGTTTATTTGTTTATTTCATCAGTACATACAAGAACTTTAAGATTATATTTTGATGATAAAAATTTGCTACCTCGAATTATTGTTCTTTTCATGTGTAATTGATTGTCAAATAAATTAAAATAAAATAAAATTTATATCAGTATTTATGAATTGCTGGTATTCAGATACACAAGAATTGTAATGCTTTTTAATTTCTGTGCCTTTTTCACACAGCTACCTCAGGATCTCATTAAATAATTATAATGTTTTTTTAATTCCTGTGCTTTTTTTCACACAGCGACCTCAGGATCTCATTAAAATAATACTTCCTGATTTGGACACGGTACACAATTAACCTATATAACAATATTTTACCTGTCTTTATATAGTATTATTATTTATATATATTTATATTATATATTGCGTATCGTAATTTCTAGTTTTTAGAATTGTTTCTTATGTTTATATAGCAGATCTAGGTTATATATTATTTCTTGGATTTTCCCTGCTGTTCATCATGTTCATCTTAGCAGTAAATAGGAACTTAAAGTGAATTTTAGATTGATACAATTAAGTTGTTGTGTGTTAGCATGCTAAAATTACTGCATGTTCATATATCATAAATTAATGCAAGTCTGTCCGAGCCTATGAGATCAGGGTTCGTACAGGCCTGGAAAAGTCCTTAAATTTTGAGGTTTGCCCTAAAAAGACCCTAAAAACAAGTCTGACCCTAAAAAGCCCTTGAAGTTATCCTGAAGGCCCTAAAAAGCCCTTGAATTTGGCCAGTTGGGTGTTTGAATTATTATATTAAGTGGTCGCAAGTAAACTTATATATATAAATAAATAGATTAATTAATAAGTTGCGTTAAAATGAGCAATTCTGGCCCGGCATTCTTCCTTAAATTTTGAGGTTTGCCCTAAAAAGACCCTAAAAACAAGTCTGACCCTAAAAAGCCCTTGAAGTTATCCTGAAGGCCCTAAAAAGCCCTTGAATTTGGCCAGTTGGGTGTTTGAATTATTATATTAAGTGGTCGCAAGTAAACTTATATATATAAATAAATAGATTAATTAATAAGTTGCGTTAAAATGAGCAATTCTGGCCCGCCAGAATGCCAACCTCAACTTCAAGTGCCGTTACTATGGACATGTAAGTACAGTTGAATCTCGTTATCTCGAACTCGGATATCTCGAACTACCGGATATCTCGAACTTTTTTAAAAAGTCCTAACAGAGTTGTTCTTTATTAAACCAAAATCACTCCGGTTATCTCGAACTCTGATATCTCGAATTATCGGATATGTCGAACAATATTTTCGTCCCCATGAATGAAAATCCTAGGAAAATTACACTCGTTAACTCGAACAAAAAATTTAGGAAAATTAAATTTGTTAACTCGAACAAAAAATTTTGAGAAATCAAATTTGTCAGCGCCTACAGATTTTTTGGTAGAAAAAAAACATTCCGACACAAATAAAATATTTGACTGTCGGCCTCGTGTTGATTTTAAAATTACAACATTGCACTGACCTCCCAATTTCCTTAAGCCCTTAATTATTATCCCTTGCATAAGCAATTAAACCATCAAGGAGATTAGCAGGTGTTATAATTACTGCCAAGCTGAACATGGCTTCCGAAAGCGTGTGATGTGAACATTACTCAATACAACCGGAAGCTTGGGGTGATTAAAGTACACAAAGCGAAACTCTACTATTTGTCGGCTAATAGTAATAACAAGTAACAGATAATCTCCCGATTTTTATATACTACATTCTCAATTATAAATACAAATAATAAATAATGCAGTTTTTATATATCATGTTTGAATACATACGATATAGGAGAAAACGGCAATATACAGTTTGACAAGATAAAACCGGAAGCGACTTCCGGTAGGCGTGTACGAGTTACTTCCCTTTTGTTGTCGTTTTTAACATCGGTTATCTCGAACTCCGGATAAGTCGAACTTTTTGCATTTCCCCGTCGAGTTCGAGATAACGAGAGTCAACTGTAATTGTTTTATTGATTTAATTGCCTTTGCACCAATATTTGTTTGCTAAAATTGTCCCTCTGATTAGGCCTTAAATTTGCAAATAAGACCCTGAAAAGACCCTAAAAAGTCCTTAATTTGGAGTCCAAATGTTTTTACGAACCCTGGAGATTGTTTTACACCTGTGAAAATGCTGTTGAGTTGTCTGTTACAAGGCAGTGCAATAATTTTTTTGACACTTGTCCTTTCAGGACAAGGAAACAAATTTTCAACTTGTCCGGCACAAAATTAACTTGTTCAACTCGTACATTATTTCAGTACAACTTTATTTTTCATTTTAAATCTTGTTATATATCTTAATCATGTGGCTGAAATCTTTGACTGTGTATGTTGCCCACACACATTTCTCATGACCCAGATGGAGCTTAATCTCTTTGTCTTTTACATTCTTAGTGCAGTTTAAACTACTCAGTCTCATTTCTCAACTTCCAGATAGGGTTTGGCCTCTTTGTCTCATTTATCAAGTCGCCCAATATAAATTTTTAATGACTTCATATATAGAGGATCTTAGACGAGTGGGGGTTTAATATGAAATTTATTAAACGAGTTTAATAATTAAATATGCCACGAGCCTTGGCGAGTGGCATATTTAATTATTGAACGAGTTTAATAAATTTCATATTAAACCCTCATGAGTCTAAGATTCTATATATCACATAACTCAAAATACCGAGGCATAATGACATGTACATATTATTTGATGTCATATAGAAACAGACGATTTCTATCTAGGTCAGACAAATCACCTCCAAATTAACTGCGCAAGTAAGAATATAATTCTATTTGGTTTTAGTAAAAGTAAATTAATCACCTAGAAAAAAAAGACATAACCAGTATGTAAGTTTAAATCATAATATTTTCCCGAATGCATCAAAATTATTTTTCAAAGAATCGGAAAGTCTTTAAAAGTCTAAAAAAAAAACCAAAAAAAAACCCCAGACTGACACAGTTTTCATATGACGTCATTAGGCACGACCACTACGTAAATCAGAAGCGTGATGACTGATTACGTCACAATCAAGTGATATTACATGGGTACCTGTGTAATACGAAAAATATTACACTGTTTTATTCCATCAATAAACAGGAGGGTTATGTGATATATTTTCGTATTAGGTCACTAAATCACTGTGTAACTAATTTATCCTACCGAAGGGGGATAAGGGAGATAATCACTAGTGATCACTAATATAACCCCGTAATAGGTTACTAATTGACCATTGGGAATAAAAGATTTTTATCTGAGGTGGGATATAATTATATACGGTACTTGTGGAAAAAATGTCACAGGTATCTGTTGCACCACTTTGCGGCATTCTTAATTGTCTTTAGATTAGTCAGAGACAAAATCCAACACTTACAACTGCACTAGAAATAGGTTTTTTTTTCAATACACGATACATGTATATAATATTGTCTTTCTCCATTGAATCTTTATTCTGAATCACAGACCTGTCTGAAGTCTTATCTTACTTTCCTCAGTCTGTTTCAATAGCTTGTAGTTGTAAGTGTCCTCTGTAGCAACCACAGATGGCCTACTCTTTTTTAAACTCTACAGTGGTGTCTTTAGCCTGCACAGGACCTCGGTTTTGAGTCACATCCGTAAGACCATTCTAGTATTGAGTTTTTTACAGCTCTAGTATGGACAGGAGATGAAAATTATTTCAGAAAATTTCCAAATCTATAGGGAGGTTCCAACCCACAACCCTTGACTTCGAAAGCCAGTGACAGTACCACTCAGCCATGTCTGTCCATTCATAGACTAACCACTATTATTTTTTGCATATTCCAAGCAGTGTAAATTGAACAAGTTGCCCACACACGTTTCACAACCCAGGTGGGGCTTGACCTCTTTGTCTTTTAAATTCTAAGTGCAGTTTGAATTACTCAGCCTCATTTTTCCACTCCATCATAATCATCCAAGTCCCAAGGAGGTCCAACCACAACCCTTGATTTGGAAAGTCAGTGCCATTTCTGTCCATGATATATATATACTTAACACATTAAACAGTGTTCTGAGTATAGACAGATTTTATTCGTTTTATATTTATAGCCAGTTAGTAGATTTTTATACTAGATATTCATTTATTTAGCTCTAATTAATTAAGTAGAACTTCTTTATATGAATATCCTATGTGTGTTAAGGAATTTTAACTTGATTTGTAAAGTAATTAAAGGAAGAATGGTAACTGTCAATCATTTCTTATACAAGAATACTGATTTCAGCTTCTATAAATTTTTAACCTTTATTCAAATCAAGATACATTGTATATTCTTTACATAATGAGGAAAAATAATTTTTTTCACAAAGGTGCCAATCCAAATAGAATTTAAAAAAAATTAGAATCTGAATTGGGGAACAGTACACTTATTGGCATATTTTGACCTCAAAAAGCTGATTAAGAGTCTGGTTTGTGTACAATCAGTCTTGTTAGTGAATGTTCAAGGCTGTTAGATTGTATATACATGTATTCAATGTGGGGAGTAAACAGACTTTTTGGTCTTGTCTTAGTCAATTCTTTTACCCAAAGCCATTATAATTATACCACCAGGAATGGCAAATTATTATACACATACATCATTTCGCTGTGAGTACCAAATCCTCAGTGAAATAAAAAGCCTGTATAACTGAACACATAGGCAATGTTGTTCGTTTAATTAAATTGTGGTATCCAAACAAAGCTCTCATCTAATTCGAATAAATGTTTGAAGGTGTTTGGTTTGAACCCAAATCTTCAAATTTGAAGGTGGAATTTGAAGAAAGAGAAGCTGAACTTGGATATGATTCATTTATCACAAATTAATCCTTAAGAGTCATATAAACTATTGTAGCCATTTTGACCATCCAATTACGGTATATTGTGTCAGCCCTAGTGCATGTCCCACTGTAACAAACGATTGGGTTTAAAATATTAAAAAAAGAACATATGTTTATATCCAAAGCATCAAATTTTGTTCTCTGTATAAGTGTTAGTGTTTTGATATTAAACTTGTGTATTGGTAATTTATTTTCAGTCAAGTCAGTCTGATGATACTGTTAACAAAGAACTGCCACACATACCACCGATGGATGAATACTTCAATGACGGTTTCCATTCAGACATAATTGTAAGTACATGTGTACTTAGTACATCAATTTATTTTAGAAATAAAAATAAATCTCTCTCAAATTTTATCTTAATAGTTTTCATCAAAATTTTATTATTTTACAATTTCAAATGTATAACTTCCATTTGCTGCTTGTTGATAATCCATAATTTTTATGGAGAACTGTTGAATTCTCATGGCTCAGTAAAATATTGTTCTGCTAATATGAAATATAAGAATGTTATAGTTGAATGTCATATACATGTACTTTGAACAATCAATATAATACATTTTGGATATACCACAACTCAAAATACACAAAAGGAAACAAATGCAAGTTGTAGATCAATCACATAGTTGGGCCATCAATGCTAAAACTCTCGACTTTAGACAGACACTGGGCATGTTGATGATAAAATAAAACACATTTTAAAACCAGTGATTGTAAAACTACTGACTTTGGATGGGCACTTGATCTAATGACAGATTGGCATCCAGTGATTTAGTTCCTGACTTCGAACAGATGCTAGACATGATGAGAAAATGAAATATTTTTTTTTATAGAAAGTTTGCTATTTTAAAATGACAACATTAACAATACATTACAAAATGATAATCATAATGTTAATATATAATTGGTTTTATTTTTTTTACTAGAACTTTGTTCCACATGTGAGTCTGGATGTAAACATAGCTGATTTTGGTAATTGTCAGAATCTCAGAGTTATTGAAGATAAGGTATGCATACATTTGTATATCTGGCAAAAATAAAAAGAAAGGATAAAATTTTCACCTTCCTTTTCACCACACCTTTATAAGGTCCCAAAATTCAATTTTGTAATCTTTTGTCTCTGTTTTATTTTATTGATAAACTCTTTCATACTAATAAAATTTGTTGTGGTAATAAAACAAGTTGGTGTTTAAAATTAATTTCAGTCCACAGGTCCAAGACAAGTCACTTTTCTGTCAGATCTGAACTCTTTAGTCATGCCTGCAACTTAGTAGTTTCATCTGGATTTTTTTCAGTTGCACCTGTAATATATTGTAAATTACTTGTATAGAAAATTATGAAATCTTAAGCTCCAAGCTGCCAAGAACTTTCAGATGCGGAAACAATTTACTATATAAAGTTTACTCTCTATTTATTTAAAAACTGAATCACAAGTGAAAGCAAATGTAATGAGGTTCACCAGTGTACCATGCAATACCCCATAATGTTTCTGCGGAACAATTATTTCCATTGGAGATGGAATTGCTTCAGTTCACATTTAAAATTAACAAGAGGCCCATGGGCCTGATACGCTCACCTGATAACTAATGGCTAGCTGATAGATTTAAAGAAAACATAAATACTAAACCCCAATGACTTTTTTTTTACATCATGATAACCGTTGTATTAATACCTACAACATTCTAGTATACATGCCTATACAAAAAGTTAATAGTTTTCAAGATAATTAACCATTTCAGTATTGTTTCACATCTGTGACCTTGACCTTTGAACCCAAGACCTTTTTCTATACATCAAAATGATCGTTGTATCGATACCTACAACATTCTAATATACATGCCTATACAAAATGTTTATAGTTTTCGAGATAATTAAACATTTCGGTATTGTTTCGCATATGTGACCTTGACCTTTGAACCCATGACCTTTTTCTATACATCAGAATGATCATTGTATCAATACCTACAACATTCTAATATACAAGCCTATACAAAAAGTTTATAGATTTTGAGATAATTAACCATTTCCGTATTGTTTCACATCTGTGACCTTGACCTTTGAACCCATCACCTTTTTCTATACATCAAAATGATCGTTGTATCAATACCTACAACATTCTAATATACATGCCTATACAAACAGTTTATAGTTTTCGAGATAATTAACCATTTCAGTATTGTTTTGCATCTGTGACCTTGACCTTTGAACCCATGACCTTTTTCTATACATCAAAATGATCGTTGTATCAATACCTACAACATTCTAATATACATGCCTATACAAAAAGTTTATAGTTTTCGAGATAATTAACCATTTCGGTATTGTTTCACATCTGTGACCTTGACCTTTAAACCCATGACCTTTTTCTATACATCAAAATGATCATTGTATCAATACCTACAACATTCTAATATACATGCCTATACAAAATGTTTATAGTTTTCGAGATAATTAAACATTTTGGTATTGTTTCGCATCTGTGACCTTGACCTTTGAACCCATGACCTTTTTCTCTACATCAAAATGATCGTTGTTTCAATACTTACAACATTCTAATATACATGCCTATACAAAAAGTTTATAGTTTTCGAGATAATTAACCATTTCAGTATTGTTTCACATCTGTGACCTTGACCTTTGAACCCATGACCTTTTTCTATACATCAAATGGATCGTTGTATCAATACCTACAACATTTTAATATACATGCCTATACAAAAAGTTTATAGTTTTCGAGATAATTAACCATTTCAGTATTGTTTCACATCTGTGACCTTGACCTTTGAACCCATGACCTTTTTCTATACATCAAAATGATCATTGTATTGATACCTACAACATTCTAATATACATGCCTATACAAAAAGTTTATAGTTTTCGAGATAATTAACAATATCGGTATTGTTTCGCATCTGTGACCTTGACCTTTGAACCCATGACCTTTTTCTATAAATCAAAATGATCGTTGTATCAATACCTACAACATTCTAATATACATGCCTATACAAAAAGTTTATAGTTTTCGAGATAATTAACCATTTCGGTATTGTTTCACATCTGTGACCTTGACCTTTGAACCCATGACCTTTTTCTATACATCAAAATGATCGTTGTATCAATACCTACAACATTCTAATATACATGCCTATACAAAAAGTTTATAGTTTTCGAGATAATAATTATAATCAGAGGTAAAAAAAATTAGGTCACGACCTTCACAATTGACCTTGACCTCATTTTGAAGATACTAACAAGAAGATGTCAAAACTGAAAACCCCATGTCATTATCTGGTCAGATAGTCAAATTATAACAATTTGAAGCTATTTTACGATTTTTTCAAAATTAAACGCAAAAACGCGTAACCTATTTTTTATCCGATTTTTACAAAATGAACAAACTATAGGCTTAAGACCCTAGAGAAGCCAAATATCACATCAGATTTTTTCTCCAATCAGTACTTTCGGAGAAGAAGATTTTTTAAGATTTTTGCACCCCTAGGTCACCTTGACCTAGTTATGGTAGCCATGGCAACGCCACGAACAAATCTGAATTGCACCGGCCCATATATACTTCTGACAAAGTTTCATTAAAAACTGTCCAGTAGTTTCAGAGGAGAAGTCGAAAATAGGTGTTAACGACGCACACACGCACACACGCACACACGCACACACGCACATACACACGCTGCGCTATGCCATAAGCTCACATGACCTTCGGTCAGGTGAGCTAAAAATGACGTTACTCTGGGAAATTTTGACTTTAACATTTTCCAAAATCCCACGCACAAATGTTAATGGGTATTGATCATGTGGTACACTGATGAACTCCATTGCACAGATGTTTTAGCCGACCTCTCCTGTGAATGAGTTTTGAAAAAAGTAGACCACACACTTTAAGAAACAAAAGACTTGCAATGTTTTATAAAGTATAGAGTGTTTTCGCCTAGCTGTAACATTCACACAATGTTGCATTTATTTTTAATTCAGATTGTAAATATTACAAACCATACCAAAGGCAAAATAACAGTACAGTGGGTTGAAGGTAAGTTTATTGATGTCAGTTAATCTGAGTTGTGTGAGTCTAATCTTAATTAAATAACGTACTTCCAGTATGAAAGTGTTTCTATATTATACATGTATTATTGAAGGTTACATAATCAGATGAAAATCCTTTATTGCCATTGATCAATTAGTAACCTAATATGGGGTTATATTAGGCCACTAGTGGTTATCTCCCTTGTCCCCAAAAAATATTTGGTTAGTACTTGCGGAATGCGCCCTCTGTTACCTATATAAACAATTGCGTCCTCAAAGCGGTTTGCTGGTTCTGCAGATGTACTAATGTTTTGACATTTTGAAGATCAAGGTGTTTGGTGGGATAAATTCGCTATCACATCTCCAAATATAAAGTCTAATGGCTTCATATATTTCCGTATTAGGTCACTAAATCACTGTGTAAGTAATAATATCCCATAATATATATTTTTACCCCAAGAAAACTTGTATCATCTTTATCACGTTTATGGGTTTATTAGAAATAAATTGGGATAATATCTGTTATTACCTTTTATGTTTCCCTCTAATATGTTAAATCTTTGAAATAATTTTTTTTTTCAAACTTGATCTAATCTTCTATATTTTACATACAAAGAATGAGGTATGACCAGCCTTTATTACAGTTAATTAAACTTTAATATTTTTTATTCTCTAGGTGCAGATAAAACATTCTCTGTGATGCCAGCAACAATGGATATACCACCGCTAAAATCATGTGCTTTCCAAGTGACATTTAGACCTGTAAGTGTTATGAAGTAATTGGGTTTATTTATTATCCAACTATTTGTACTAAAATCTGAAATGTATATCCATCATTGGTTCCATTGAATTTTTCATGAGTGAAAGAATTGATTTATTGATTGAATGTTCCAGTCAGTATGTAATTTTAGTGATGTCAAGATGTCACCAAGTATAATCGCAAGTTGGAGAACATTCACACATTGTTTTTGCAATGTACATTGGAAGTCCTCATCATGTCATGTGGATCAAAGCACACATCTTTAGTTATTTAGGTTTCTTCAGAAAGATCTTTGACTCTAATTGCTGGAGCACTCTGTGTGTATGAGGATATATTATAACTTTGCTAAATCAGGAGTTTTGGTTTATTTGAGTTGTCTAATATAAAAGGCAATCAAATTTTCACAAAATTGCCAGATTTTCATTATTCACAGTTTACTGTACTCTAAAAATGTAAATGTTATAAATTTTCTAGAAAATATGTCTATTACTGCTTGTGTTGAGGTTCATACTTTTTACATTCAAAAAGTTAAAATACAGATATATACAAGTATGGTATACTTATATACTCATGTCATAAAATTCAATTTTCAAGTTGTTTCTTTACCCAGGCTGTCAAGTCTCCTATTTTTTCCTATATTTTCCTATTTTTGAATGGCCTCCTATATTTTCCTATAATTGGCATTTTTTCCTATATTTTCCTATATTTGGCCTTAAAATGCTGTGTTGTAAGTTCTTTGATTTCTGGTTATGTGCAAACTGGCCAGTTTGAGATATCTTAGAACCCATCATATTCAGCTACATTTTTATTTCAGCATTTCCCAGGAGTAGCAGATTGTTTGTACCATCTAAAATATGGTTTACATGTTATGGGTGTCACTTTTGATAGGCAATGCACATATATATTGGACTTTAATAAGGCTTCCTATAGTTTTCACCTTGTCCGTCCGTCTGTCCGTCTGACCATCTGTCCATCTGTCTGTCTGTCCATCCACAATTTCTTATGAACACTAAAACCCAAAAACTATATAGACTAGAGATCTGAAATTTAATATTGTGGTTCTAGTTGTAACATTTATTCCAAATATTTCAGCTGCTAGGTTCCACACAAGGTGGAGGTTGCTCAGTACAATCAATCTGCTATTTCTTGGGTTAAGATTGTAATAACTTGATTCTTTTATGGTTCTGTTTTTATGTAAGTTTATTGATAAAAAAGGTATTACTAATAGGAGTTTACAATTTTGTAAAACGACCTGAATCTATCAACACAAAAGGTGAATTTTGTATTCAGATTAGAGTATTATATAGGTTTTTGTTAAGAATTGACATTAAAGACAACACCAGTTTTGAAGGTTTTATATCTTATTTGTGATTCAATAGTTCATATTAACATGAATTGTATATATATTTGTATACATTGCATACAAAAATACTATTTAAACTGGTGGAATTGAAGGTTTATTGTTCCTATATTTTCCTATATTTAAATTATGTATTTCCTATTTTATTTTGAAATTCCTATATAGGATGTGCGAAAAGTCACTTGACAGCCTGTTTACCACATGCATGTTTTTTTTACTTTTTTACAGTGTGCTCCAAACCAGTTTTATGGTTGTGATTTGGAATGTTACACCTTCTACAAGAGTTTACGTGATTACAGATTAGTGGAAGATAAAACTCATTGTCCACCTTGGTGTTTGACACTTAATTGTACAGGTAAGTATTTTTGTTTTTTCTAATCTTATAACTTCAAATTGTAAATTTTGGGTTATATCACTTGGATGTGATTTTATATGTAAGCTTGTTGCCAAACATGCAGTAAAAACATTTCAGTTATTAATTATCCACCAATTATTCAAGAAAGAAGGGGATATTAAATTCAAGTTTTTGTCTATCCATCCATCCGAAATTCTTGTCTGCGCAAATTTTCTCCAAAATTATGAAGCTTTATTTCATGAAACTTGGTGTCAACAGCATCAAGATTGATAGAACATGTGCATATCATTAACCAGAGTTGGTTTGTGCATTTTTCTGGGAGTTATTGCCCTTTGAACATATTGCAAAAACAAAAAAACTGTTGGTGGGGATCATAACTTACTGAATTTACTTGTTAATCCATAATATTATGATGTTTATCTTTGTCATAAAAATGAGTTGACACAAATGCATAGTGATTCCCATTTATCTAAAATGCATTTAGTCATGATGTCTTAACAAACAAACCTGATTTAAGATATCAGAATTATTTGAATTAATCTTTTTCACTTTTTTATTTCAGGACAAACATTTATGCCTAACAATGAGACTTTCCTGCCTCGTTACAACATTGATTCATCCAGCCTGATCTTCCCGGCTGTCAATACTAAAGAATCCACCTACAGAACATTGTTACTGACAAACACAGGAACAACACCGATCTTATATGATATCCAGAAAGATCAGACAAAGTAGGTTATAGATTAAAAAAAATCATGGTAGTTTGTTATGACATTGCTTGTACAAAGTATAGGAAACATTTCATGGTTCCACACGTCGGGGGAAAAGTTGGAGATTTTTTTTTTTTCAAGGTCAGGGCATTGTCAGGGAATTTGTAAATTTAAGGACATCTCAGAAATTTGTCAGGATATTTTAGATTTCTTTCTCAAGAGTTGTGCCCAAATGAAAATTCAATAATGCTACATGTATTTCTTAATATCCAGTATACTCCTCAAACACTACTGGACAGAACAGACATATGATGGACTAGAGGCTTAGTTTCTGTTTCTCTTTCACATGATCATTCTTAGATTTTTTATGCCTGATTGTGCTTGGCCATCATTGCAATTTTTAATGGTAAAAATGTAAACAGGCATATCTTGGTGTGACTTGCAACATTCTTGTTTTGGAATGCATTAAAATGTTGAGAAAAATGGAATTCTGTCAGAGAAATGTCAGTGAATTGTGTCAGGGGCGGGGAGGGGGGGATTTGGCTCTCAAGAGACAGATCTAGTTTTCAATTCTGTGTTTCATTTATGTTTCATACAATTTATTTACTTTTACAGTACATATGCAGTGAAGCCAGTCAAAGCTCTGATGAAAGGACAACACCAGATATTTGTCGTTAAAATTACCCCAAATGAAGTTAAAACTTATAAACATGATTTGGTACTCCAGCTTAACGACAATGAAAAATACAACAAGGTATAGTTTGTAGATTGCTTAGCAACATGTTTACTGTGAATTTGTACTGGTTTTTTTTAAGGAATAACTTATTTTTTACAAATTAAGTCATAACATGAAAAACACTACACATTTCATAATGCACGTAGCATTTAAAAAAAAAAACGCAAATGAAGCTGTCATAAACATGCTAGATGAACAATCCATATTTTGACCCCTGGACCCAGCTGATTCAAGTGAAAGCAGTTCCTTGATCGGCGTTGCTATGGTTGCATTATTTTATTGGAGTATAACTTGAAAAATGTGCATGTGCATTTACATTGTGTTTGTATTGCAGTATGATATAAATGAATTTATAAATCAAATTATAGCTTACTATTATAATTCTGTAAGAAACTTTCCTTTATTGTCACATTTACAACATATTTGATATTTGAAACTAACAATTTTGGCATGCCATATGTTATACCTTTGCCTTGAACATTGGCATCAATGGTAACAGTTTTACAGTGACTATGTTTTGTCTTAAATTACTGCCGAAAAATGTAGTTTCCCCTAAGATAAAATGTCTTAAAATGACCCAATTTGACCATTGAAATTCCCCAAACAACAGTGATAAGCTAGCAAATAAAGTTCTAACCCACAACATTTCAGATGCTGTCACAATATGACATCTTTGCAATGAGGATCATAGTTGTATATTGCAAGCAGGTCATAATGAAGTTTGCTAAATTTTACAACATTTTCCCAATTTTAAAGGTAGAAGGTAGATTTTTAAAATGTAACAAAATCACCTATCTTTTGACGACAGCTTGTTGATTTTAATAACTTAAAAGTTACACTGCTTCTTATTCTTAATATATTAACTATATATTTGATTTATTTCCAGGAAATTGAGCTCTGGGGATCTGCAGAATCACCAAAGGTTTCATTGGACACAAATGGAGATTTATTCTTTAAACCAACATGTGTAGGAACAGCTTCAAATAAATCATACAAAATCAAAAATATCTGCAGGATTCCACTTAGGTAAACATCAACTGTTTTATTATAGTAGGTTCATCAACAAAGAAGTATTAAGTGTAGTGTTAGGTACTTTTTTGGAATATCGTTGAGAGACATTATCTACACAAAAGAAAAAAAATTCCACAAAAAATAGCTACTATTTCTAGATAATGACAACTTTTTACTGTCTATTTTGATATCCAAACTATCAACATTTAACAACCTTCATTGTGGATATAAATCTTCATCTTTAAAGTTTCATGAATAAGTTTATTCAATTTGAATGATGATCTACTATTGGTTTTAATTGTTATACCCCCAGCTGATGTTGTATGTAGGAATATAGGTTAAATAAGTGAAGATGAACTTTGGTTTTAGATTTTGGTGTTATTCTATCCATTTTCACAGTGATTTCCCTTTGATCATAAATTAAAAAAAAAAAAACTTTTTCTAAAACAAACAAAGCTTGTAGACAAAAAAGTGACTTAATATTTGGAATCTGTATTGTCTTAAGTTTATCTATTACACAAATTTTCCTCGAAAAAAAGGTTACATGTTTTTGTGTTTAGATTCTTCAAGGCTTAACATTGACAAATTCCTTCATTTTCTTTTGTAATTTAATAGGTTTGAGTGGAAGTTGAACCATAAAGACAGGCAATTATTATCTGTTTATCCAGAAGTAGGAATTATACAGCCAAATGAAGTTCAGGTAGGCAATATAAATCAGACACTAATATTATTTTGAATTTTAAACATAGCAGAGGTTTTTGAGGGCTTAGAAGGTAGAGGGATTCGACTTAAAACACATGACCTAATAAATCAAATTGCTGCATTATACAATAATTGACGTATCGCCGGCGTGCCTATGATGTGCCGACACTGGCTGCCATGGCAGTACCAAAGTACTAGTGTCAGTGACATCATTAAATGTCACAATTCAGAGTTTTCATTCTTTTTTTATATGTAATTCAAGCATGCCGGGCCTTTGTTGGAACATTATGGATGTGGTCGACAATATGTCAATTTCATGTGGATATTGTAAATACCTGTTAAAATCATGGACTCAAGTATCTGCTTGAATGGCATTCGAATCTAAGTGGTGACAGGTGGGGTGATCTAGATGTGGGTGCTTTAGACTACTCCAAAACTGCTTTTTTAGAGATTTTATCATCAGTTTTTACAGAGGCTGCTTATCAAATACTTGGGGTAAAGAACATCCAAGTGTCTCATTGAAGATTTATCTGGCTGTCTAAAAGAATATCTCCAATAAAACCAAAAAACAAATAGTAATTATGCTCCATGGTGATTCACTCTCCTTAACATTTAACTATTTAAGGAAATATGCAGTATTATTTTTATATCCCTGCAAACTAGTTTGCGGGGGTGTTTAGGGACCACCATGTCTGTCTGTCTGTCCGTTGAAAATTGTGTCCGGGCCATATCTCATAGCTGCTTTGGAGGACTGTCATTAAACTTCACATGAATAATCTTCATAGTCTAAAGGTATGTCATGACCTTTAACCAAGGTCATATAAAGGTCAAGGTTGCTGGAAAACATTAAATGTTGGGGGTGGGGTTATTTGGCTCTCAAGAGACAGTTCTAGTTTTTAATATGTTTTGATTGTTGATTTTTTTTTATTCAATACATCTTTGTTGATTAACAAATGTTTTGTCTTTTATTTTAGTCACAAACCTGGTCGTTTGTACCAAAGAATGAAGAGAAATATGTGATGAAGCCCAATTTGATTGTGTGGGGCCAGGGTTTTAGTACAACTTCCTCTGGAGGTACAAAGAAACAATTCACAGTTAGAGCTGTTGGTGAAGGTTCTGTAGGTGAAATTAAGGTAAGTTTATTTTGAAAAATTCCAAGAAATCAGTGACTTTGTGAAAAATGCTCAAAATTAGACGATGAATATCACGTTTTCCTTGAATGCAAAATAAATGTAGAACAAAGAAAAGAATTAATTTATAAGTTTAATGAACTATATCATAATTTTGATAAATCTAAAAACAAATAGAAAAATAATTATACTAAACCAATCAACACCTGAACAAATTAGGATTGTTATGCCTTTCATAAAACAGTCATTAGAACTGAGGAGGGATGACTTTATGTAGTCTTAATATTATCATGATTATAGGAACTACTAATTATTTTATCATAATGTACTGGTTTTGTTATTTATATATGTGATTGTACCAAGTAGAAATTGGTTGAAATCTCAAATTGTCACAAAAATATTTTTTGTCTTTAAAATATATAAAAATTCATTCTCTTTCTTTTTACAAAATTTTACTTAAAAATTCTAACGAAGACCAAAGTTATGATGTCATTTATGATGTAACTATCTCCGTATCATCCAATTGTAAATCCGCGCAAAACTACTTTACTTTGCAAAATTTATCGGAAATTCTAACAATAAGTCAAGTACAATTTTTCAGTCACATGCAGTATAAATGTAGTATTCATTTGCTTGTTCTATAAAATATCTGTCTCCATGTTGAGCACTGTGTTGTTGATAAAGGCGCACAGGTACCTGTTTTTTTATGGCAATGATCGCGGTATAATGATGACGTCATTCTTCCAACTGTTACGTCACAATACTGAAAATGTTGATGTGGAGATTTTGACCGATTTCTACTTGATACAATCACATATGGTTTTGTAATGTTATGATCATGATAGGTCTTATTTTTGCATTTAAAAATAAAATAAAAATATATTATATTATTGTCAAAATTTGTTTGATTATGCTATGCAGTGTAAAATTTAGAAATGGGTCATTGATTTTTATAAGCTGAATGACCCAATTTTTTAAGGCCTTTTGGGCTATAAACTCCATTACTCAACTCCTAAAAGTACCAACATCTTGTAGATTTTACACATTGGGTACAACTGGTAGTTTTGGTGACATTGATTACCACACCATTACTTGAATACCAATTGAATGTTTTTATTGCTATTTTTAGGCTGATCAGACATATCTGGATTATGGAGATGTTATTGTTGGCAGTTCAGCTAACAAGAATATATCTATTGTAAATAACAGTCTGTGTAGTCTTCACTATAAGCTGTTTATAGACCAGACCATGGATGGACCGTACCCAGAAGAAATAACACAGCATGATAAAACAGGTCAGTGTGGTCACCTTATCTGGTCAGTGTTGGTCAGTATATCATGTTACCCTAGCGACCTCTGAATAAGTTCTATGAAAGTGATCGCCTAAAATGAATCACATGACCAATCGAGTAACATTCTGTACAAACCGCACATGAAAAAAATACTGGGTCTGTGAGACTCATACTGGGTGGGTAAGAGTTACGTCCCCTGTCCTTGATGTAAACGTCAACCAAAAATGTGGAATGTAAATAAAGAATTTGCAGAACTTTCTGCTTAATATAGTGATTTAAAATGCATGAATTTTAAGTTTTGACAAAATAACCAAAATTTACTCAATTTAAGGAAAATGTTAGTTAAGAAATGATGGTGACACTAGGACCTGATGTTAAAGGTTTTTTGGATTATTGGTTTTGAAGATCAGGTGATAAGTTGTATGATGGGCTTGGTATAATATTGTATTAAAGTTATACCCTGTTTTCTTTTTTGTAGCATTAATTCTTGAGAGAATGGAAGGAATTCTACCAGCCAGATCTAGACATATTATTATGGCTACAGTTAAACCAATCCGCCGTGTCACTTATCAGTTTGCCATTTCATATCAACTCATTACACCAGAAGGTAAATTATGAATTACTTTATTTGTGAATTGCAGTCAATAGATAGAATAAAAGGAATTCAATATAAACATACTTTTGAATCATGTCATTTGTGAGTATAAAAAGGCTTGCTTTGAAGAAAGTAAAATAAAAAGACAAACAATAACCAACTCATTTATCATGTTTATACAGTGAGTGAATTACTGTTAAAGTTGCATCAGCATTTTTACAGCTATTCATTGTTTATCATTTATCAATGAGTTATGTTCTTTCTTAAGTTCACTCAGTAATTAATAGGTCATAGATTTGAACTCCGACCAGATCTGACCCAAGACTTGAAAGTGGGTAGTGACTGTTATTTCGTCAAGCACTCGGCATTATGAAATGAAAGTTACTGTTCTTTTGGATGGAAACATTAGATAAACGGGTCCCATGTCACGGTAGGCATTGCACAAAGATCCCTGCTGTATAATGCCATCTGCGCAATGCACAGGGTGAAATTTCTGCACCTTTGTCTATAGCAGGCGATGTTTGGATATAAGTGAAATATACTTGACTGGGATGTTAAACACCACTACTTAACCCTGTTGACTATAGTGTTTTAGTTTGAACTAACAATTTAATTTTACATGTTTTATTTCAGGGGAGGTAAATCATTCTGCAGCTAAGGAACCTCAGCATCTGTGTCACATATTAACCACTGGTGTATTCCCAGTGTTGTCTGTAACTGATGCTCAGTGTTATGGTAGTGCTATTGGTATCAGTAAGAAACAGTTGTGGTCCTTGTTCTCCCTAGATAAGTAAGTAAAACACACATACTATTACTTGTTAACCTACTACTAGCCATTGGGGAAATCATTTTGTTGTAACAGCTTTGGTTTTGACAGACATAAGGCTCCATGTTTATATCCAGTCCTATTTGATGTGACAGACATAAAGCCCCAATCAAATCTGCTGACACTTCAAAAAAGGTTGTGTCTGTGACGTCAAACTCAGCCATGTTGTGTGAGTTATCTCCATAAGGTTATGTTTTGAAAAGGCGTTTTATATAAGGCAAAATAGTAACATTTTAGATACATGTATGTCATTAAATAAACACATATGCACATACATTTTATATTACTAAGTAACTATCAACCTCTTTTAAAATGCTAAGTTAAGCTGCAAAATACACATAAAAGTGAAAACTTGATATTATGTTCATTAGAACTTACATTATAAAGTTTTTTACCCCTTCAAAAACATATTAAGGTCATCTCTCTCTCTCTCTCTCTCTCTCTCTCTCTCTCTCTCTCTCTCTCTCTCTCTCTCTCTCTCTCTCTCTCTCATTTATCATTAATTTCAAAATTGTATTTTATTTTTAGCTTAAATGTATGCCTGGATTCAGATCCATCTTCAGAAGAATTAAGATATAGTGTGGCAACAAGACATAGGTAAGACTGATGTCCATTATTACTGTATTTATCATCAATACTAGGAATACACTCATAATTCTGTGTCATTTACACCGGTTTTTTTTTTTTTTTTTTTGCTTGACAAATGTTTAATTTCTTAGAACAAATTTTTTGTGAACTATCATAAATTCCAGATTCACTAGGAATACACTTATAGTTCTGTGTGATTTAAATTCATTGTAAATTTTATTACTTGACAAATGTTTACCCGTAATTTCTTAATTCAAATTTTATGAACTATCATAAAATCGAGATTTAAGTTAGATATTTTTTTGTAATTTGTGAACGACGTTTTCTCATAGTTTAAAAATTGTTTCACATTTACTTTTTCTTATAAATGCTCTTTAATCCAAATGACAAAAATAGCAAATTTTACTTATCAATTTCTTGTAAGAATTGTTGATGGTTTTTTTTTTCTATTTGTAGCCATGCCAGAAGACCACCAGTATACACTAGAGCTATTTTAGACTTCAACTTCAGTGCTGCACCTCTAGATAGTGAGCCATGTGTGGTTAATTTAATGTTTGAAAACACAGGCACAGTAGCCACAGAATGGTATGTAAAACTCATATCAAATTTTTGAAACTACAGTCAAACCTTCTTTAAAAGCAACCTCTATATAAGGACCAACTGTTTTTAAAGGTCAGTAAAAATTTATCCCATATGCTCTTTATTCATGTTATTTGAGCCTGTATTTAAGGACCATCTTCACATAAAAATCACTCTTTCTTGTTCCCTTTGATGACCTTTATAGACAGGTTTGACTGTACATTTATTATAGCTATTTTTACTCTTAAGTTAAACGGTATACCCAGTCTTAATATGATTTTTCAGGATTATTTATTACTTAGTTCAAACGTCTATCTAAAATTCTTAGTTTTTCGTTCATTGCAGATTATATAATACTTTGACATTAAAGGACCAATAGGATGGTTTTTGTCTCAAATATATATGGACATTTTGTTATATTAGCACAAGGGAGATAACTTCATCTGTGTTTTTGTATCGTGTCAAGTTCTTCAAAACTTATCAAAAGCTATACATTTAAAATTCACTGTTGTTTGTTGACAGGTTTTATGTATTTTGCAAGATAATTTTTAAATCAGAACAGTCTATATGAGATAAATAGCGAAAGTCATTCTAGGCAAATATTTGTGACAGTCCACATTATGATATCATACACAGTAGTACCCTTTTAGACAAATTAACTTGTTATTGAGTCTGCCAAAATACAGTAAACACAACACAGATATTCAATAGTTTTTTTTTTACTTATTTGTTTAATTCAATTTTTTTAGGTCCTTCTTGTTTCCAACTGACCTGCAAATAGAATTAGAATATTGGGCAGAAACAGGTGAATTTGACGAGGATGAATTACATGAGGTAAACTTTATATATAATTAAAATCAAAACACAGTTCTTATCTTGTCTCTGAAGTTAAACGTTCTTTATAAAATTAAATATGATCATGGCAGTGTTTAAGTAAAGAGTAAACTGGACATCTTTTCCACAAATTCTTCAAAAACTTTCAATATCAAGGATGTATCTTGTAAAAATCAAATTATTCAAAACAGAATGAACATCAAATAACAAAAAATTTGACTTGCTTTCTTTTTATACAGATGAAGGTTATGGACAATAAATTGTTTGCAATAGAACCAAAGAAAGGAAAATTACAGCCAGGAGAATGTGCTACAATATCATTTACATACAGACACACAATGGCAGGAACAGACAGACTACCTGTCTTACTTAAACTAGCTAGAGGCAGAGAAATACTGGTAAGATTATTTAATTTATCAATATTACATTGTTTTCAACATCTTAGAAAAGTTTTTGGTTTCGCAGTTTTATTCAAAGCACTACTGATGAGGAAATGTATTGCAAAACAGCCATCTAGTGCTGTAAAATTAAAACTGGTATAATATGTAATTTTATGAATTCCTTATTTTGATTATGAAGTTTTACATGTAGGATATGTGCCTTGTGGCTACTGTGGTGCTCCTGTAACTGTCAACATTGGTATTGTTTTACATGTAAACCGGTATTTTTTCATAATTTAAAATTTTTTGTTGTGTTTTTTGTTTTGATGAAGCTATTATCCATACATTGCACTTCAGTCGTATAATTGGTATTTAAATTTGCATTTGTACACATTTTCACAGACTAATTTAATCTTTTCTTATGTTGTTGTTACTTACAGCTGAACTTTATTGGTGTAACAGTTGACATAGACAGACCTTATATACACTTTCCAAGCAGTAAACACATGTTTACACCTGTACCTGTCGGTGAGAAAGTTAGTCCTAAACAGGTGGGTATTGTTGCAAGTTTTCTTCTAATAGGTTCATAGAAAACTGAAATATGTATTTATCATTTATCTCCTTTTGATACATGTTGGTAAGATTATTTCAAAAGAGAAAGTTAGTCCTCAACAAGTTAGTATTGCTGTTCATAAAATTTTGGTTTCACAATTTTGGTCCAAGAACTACTGATGAGGAATTGTATTCCAAAACGGCAGCTTAGTGCTGTAAAATTAAAACTGGTATATTATGTAATCAAAAGGTAGTAAAAATATACCTGTAGTAAAATATATATCCTTTATCGGTTTTTAGAATATTTTGATTTTATTACTTGTAATTCAGAAGAAAATATTGAATGGAAAATTTCATAAACATTACAAATCTATAAAGCTAAATACAATTATTTATCAATTTGTTAATTTGCTTTTTAAAAAAATATATTTCTGATATATGCAAGAAAAAATATTAAAATCTGTGAAACTATAAACAATTATTTATTAATTTGTTTGCTCATTCATAAAATATCAAATATTTCTTATATGTGTAAGAAAATAAAAAAAAAGTCTATGTAAGTAAAGTACTTTCTCTCTAAGCAAAATAAAGGTTGGGAGATATTTTTCAAAAATAAAGAATTGACAGATGGATAAATGAATAATGATTTAATTTTTAAATTTTGTAGATATATGAAATGTACAATGGAGGTGCTCTGCCAGTTAAATATCACGTAGATCTGACACCACTTGACATAATTAAACAGGTATGTTAATTACAGTAGATTTTTGATTATTTATATATTTGTTGTCTACCACTACTGTGACTACTGTAGCTCAATTGGTAGAGTCTGGGTGTATTTCACAGAGAAATGGATACAGTACACATGCAGTAGATTTGTGATTTTTCACTCGCTATCGGCACAAAATTAATCCATTATACCCTTAGTCCACCCATGAAATCACACAAGAAAGCTGCAACTAGAAAAACTGTGAGCCACAAGCTCACAAAAATACCCCTCGCTCCCCCCACATATAAAAAATCCATCGGATCAAATTTTTAAATAGGAGGTGCACATTTACATTATATCACAAAGATTGTGTGAAAGTTTCATGAAAATCCATTAAAGGGTTTAGGAGGAGTAGCAGATAAGAGATAGGTACTCTTAAGGTGTAATGGAAGGACGGACACCCCTATCACTATATACCCCCCACTTTTTAAGCGGGGGTATAATTACAGGTTTATTCAAGTGGTAATGAATGTATGCTGCAAATCCTCAAAGTCTATGGTCTCTTTCCAGTCAGTGGGAATTCAGGTACAAATGTGGGTATGTTTCGAGTCAGTTGGCAGCTCTGCAATTATTATCTTCAGTACTAGTGACTGTAATAAACCACTAGTATGTTAATGTACTAGAACTTATAGTTAAATATCTTTTTTTCATAATTTTAGGAGAATTTCAACCAACCAATTTTTGAATGTTTGAATCCATTAGGAGAAATACCACCAGGAAGAACATTGGCTGTAGAATGGAGATTTTCACCTATAGAAGCTAAAACCTACATGGTTAGTATTCTACTGTATTGTAACATTAGTGTATCTGGCCTTTCTTGGATATTGTACATATCTTATAACAAGAAGTACTGTAAAGTCACAAATATTCGGGAGGAATTAAGTTTTGACTTTTTATTGTGAGTTGGAAAGCACCACAGAATTTAATGTTAATGAAAACAAAACATTTTATCTACTTTATCTACTAAGGCCCCAAAACACAATTCCATAAAATTTTCACCAAAGGATTTTGTTTTAAATAATCTATATGATTTATATCCTCCTTTGATACTACATTTTTTTCAGTGCTTTCCATATTTCTTTCTATCTGTTTAAAATGAAGTTTTAAGCAATTTAGATGCTATTTTTCCTTATAAGTAAATTTGTTTGTTACAGGTGGATGTTCCTATTCATGTACATAATGGAGAGACGGCCATTATAACATTTACTGGTGTTGGGTATGACAAGCGAGTGATGGGTGATACAATGCCGATATCGGACCAACAAGACCTAACCGGAGTACCAGGAATACAGTCTGTACCCATACCAGGACAGGTAAAAAACATTCAAATCTTTTCAGTATATTTTATTTTATTTTTTTATCCCAAGCCTTTCGAAGAAAAAGAGGGATATTAAATCTGAGTTTCCATACATCTGTCTGTCCAAAGTTCTTGTCTGCAAAAATTCTCTCAAACTATTAAGCATTGTTTCATGAAACTTGATGTTAAGCATCAACATTGATAGGAGATGCTTGTATCATTAATCCGAGTTGGTTTTTTTTTTCCTCTGAGTTATTGCCCTTTGAACATAAGTGAAAATTTGCTGGCTTGGGATCCTAATTCACTGAATTTTACTGTTTCACATATTTCTTGCACAAAATTAATCTAGAAATCTACCGCTTTAATTTGTTTGTTTCAAGTCTAATTTGAAATAAAAGTTAATCAAATGATTTATTATTTTAACATTGTTGCTGTAATCTCGGACATATCTGCATATGAGAAGCAGATATATTACATGTATTCTTACTATTCCAAAAAATCAATTTTCAAAATGTACATTATATGTTCTGTATACAACTGATACACTTGTATCCATTTTGAATTCTTTTTATAATTTTTTAAATTCTAAATATTAGATTGAATTGTCTATATTGAATATTTTAGCTGGCCTACCTATCGCAAGAAAGAATGTCTTTTGGAAACCAGCCACTATTTAGCAGATCCAGGCGTATGGTGTTTGTTACAAACAGGTCCAAAGAACGTGATGTATCATTTGAATGGCATGTAACAACACAAGACGATTCTCAGGTAAGGGATAAAGTTTAGATTAATATGAGTGAATTCAATATTTGTTTACTGTAAAGGGGATTATTTTCGTTTGATGAAAATTCCATGATATCTGAAATCTGGCATTTTGCGTGGGTGTAATTTGTGTGTAACCAATATAAGCAGATGTATATTCTAAATATTATGATATATTAACCTGTTTGGTAGACATTTTTACATGGGTAAAATTTTGTGGTGATTGCTTTAATGTGAAATAAGCAAAAATTTTACCCACACGAAAATTCCCCCTTTGCAGTATTTAATTGAATTATGACATTTATATTGAATACCTTAAGAAAAGAAGCTACTTGCTGTAAATCATTTTTAATATCATGACAGATTTTTGCAACCCCAAAAAAATATGTGCAAATAATATTGTACAAAAAATATGTGCAATCCGTCATTTTGTTTGGATGTTCATTCATTGATTCAATTCTGCTATTTATCCATCAAAGAACTTATATTTCTGTGCAAATTACATATACAATATCATGATTCACATATATAAAGAATGTTTCTAAATTTGAATATTCACAATAAAGGGGTTTTCTCAATTAAAAGTCAAACATAAATTTTATATATCTACAAAGTTGAAAAGTGCTTCAAATTAATCTTTCAAAGATTTGCATTGGCTAGCAATGTGGTCAATAAGTAGCTTTAACATACATATATAGAGACAGCGATTCTTTGCATCTGACTAGAAAGATTTTATTATTCCCTTGCCCAAGACTAATCTGCATACCAGTTAATGGAAACCATGTTATTTAACCTTTTGGCAACAAAATGACAACATTAGTTTGCTGATGTTGCGTTGTAAATCATATTCTTATATATTTTTTATACCAGTCACTGATGTAACTTTATTGTTTTCTAATTTCAGTATTTATCCATATCACCAGTAAGAGGTTCACTTGGTCCCGGGGAGAGTAAAATGTGTCGTGTGGTATTTGTGGCCTGTGGTGTTCCATCATTCTATGACCTGGATCTGGTTTGTGAGGTTTGTATGCTTTATCTGTTAGATCAAATTTTACAAAATTTAATGTATTTCATAATGAGTAATTAGACACATACCAGCCTAACAAAGTTGGCAGAATTTTTACTGTCTCTAAGAAGCAGCTGCTAGCATCAGTTTTATACAATCAAACCTGTGTTGAAAGCCATCTCTACAGTAGGGTCATCTTTTAAAGGCTATTTAATTTTTATCCTGATTGCTATTTATTCATGTTATTTGAACCTGTATATAAGGGCCACCTGTCCATAAAGACTACTTATGCTGGTTCCCCTTGGGTGGTCTTTATAGACTAGTTTGACTGTATATCCAATTAGTAAAATGTACAACTTTGAGGGAGAAAGAAGTATGCATGTATGTTGAGGCTTACTTACATGTTCTTAAATTTCAAATTATTTTATTTCTCTTTTTATATTTCATACAGGTAACAGATGAAACAGAAATGAAAGAATTCAGAAAACAACTGAAAGCTTGGGAAAGAGAAAAGGAACGCCAGACTTACGAGTTCACAATTACAGAACATGATTTGAATGCTGATGAGAGACTGCCTAGAGATGTCTCATTTATTGTAAGTAACTATAGAATTTTGGATATCGATTGGATATTGAACTCTTTTAAAGTTAAAGTCTGTCCCGAGCCATTAGGCCCATCAGGCCGGAGCTTATCCCGGTTTCGGTGGCGTTAAGCGACTGAGAGTACAAGACTCCCCCCTGAATGGGATGCCGGTCCATCGCAGGGTTAACCCCCAGCAATTTGCTGGTACTCATTTATTTTTCAGCTGAGTGAACTGGAACAACGTGAAATTAAGTGTCTTGCTCAAGGACACAACACATCGCCCGGTCCAGGGATCGAACCCACGACCTTCGAATCATGAGTCCAACGCCTTAACCACTAGGCCACGTGCTTCCACTCTTTAAGTATGAAATATTGTAGTTATAATACCATGCAAAATTGGAAGTCTTCTTATTTGAATGCCATAGAGTTGAGTGAAATAACAATGTTTTACACCCCAGTCAAAATTCTTTCCCCTATAACAAAGCAATAAAATACGGGAGGATGGAGTGGAGTAATGGTGTTTTACACCCCAGTCAAGATTCTTTCTCTTATAACGAGGCAGTAGGATTCAGGAAAGTGGAGTGAAGTATTGGTGTTTTACACCTTCGTCAAAATTCTTTCACTTATATAGGCAGTAAGATTTGGGGATGGTAGTGGAAACCAGAGTGGACGGAGAAAATCTCAGACCTTCCACAAAAGAACTGACAAACTTTCTCTCACTAGGGTATTTTCTGAGTTGGATTCAAATTTGAGAGGCACTGTGATCTGTAAGCCAGTGCTTAGACCACTCAGCTACTGAGGTCCTTTGAGTACCATAGATATTGATATGGATATTTCACTTACAAAGCATTAATTCCAACAATTAGTGTCCAATTACAACAGATTTAATTCCTACAACTGGTAACCTTTGTGACTAATTTCATCCACAGGAGAGGCCAGGTAGTAGACTGAACTCATTAGAAGATAGTAAACGAATAGAAACAGAAGGTGATTTAGAGTTGAGCAGATACAAGGTATGTAACCATGGTAACAGTAAACATTAACTTGCAACCATGGTAACAGTAAACATAAACTCGTAACCATGGTAATAGTAAACATGGTAACTTTGATAATTATGGTCCTGTAACTGTCTTAGCAATTTCAGTCAAACTGAATCACAACCATTAACACATTATGATTAGTTTGCTTGGAATAGTTAATACAGTTATAGGATTTTAATTACCATATCTGAACAATTTAATACTTATATTGATGATCACAATCTTACAAATTTCAAAGATGTTAAACAATGTTATCACATGAGAATCATTGCTGTAATTTGATTATTTTGTGTATTGGTAAATATGTCATATTTGTTGTCTGTGCACTACACAGTAAATATTATAAGTTATACAGGGCTTTGGCAGGTTACACGGTCCCATGTACCCCGTCAAAGATTTATGTACCCTGAGCGGCAGGCGAAGGGTACATTCATCTTTGACGGGGTACATGGGACCGTGTAACCTGCCAAAGCCCTGTATAACGTTTTTGTCACCCTTCGAAGCGTTACCAGTAGGATCTTTTTAACTTCCATTTCGTATTTTCTGTGACTTGCATGCGTTGTCGCCATGTTTGCTTACCGTAACTAGACGTCAGAGATATACGAGTTACTTCCCTTTTACCGCTAAACGTCGCATGCTCTCATGTACCCCGGCAGATTTCCGAACATCGTTCCATGTACCCCGGCAAGTTAACCAATCGCTATGCGAGAAATTTCTTTGAAGGGTGACAAGGTCTGATATTGTGATTAGGGATTTAGTACAGAGGTAATGCTGAAAACACACAAAATCTAAATTTTTAACAATGGACATGTTCATGGTTTTGTTTCTAGAACAGTTTGGCTGGTTGAATATTTCATGATAACAGAAGTTGATAAATCAATTGAAAAGATAATAGAACAACTGCTTTTGTGAAGTTTTGTGGCATAGACACGTATGAATTACATAATTTTGTGATATTCTTTTCACAGACATTGCCTCCAATTAAGAAATTATCACCAGACGAAGAAAAAGAAGCAGAATTACAGAAAAAGAAAAAGGATGGTGCATTATGGGAAAAACCAGCCCCACCACCACCATTCCTACTTCATCTTGGTTTAACAGCTAGGACACATGATATTAGAGAATTCCAAACATCCTTCCCAGACGAGTACATGAATTACTATATTGATAGGTAGGTACATGTAGGGATTATAGATGGTACATATAGGCAAACAATTTTGACCTGTCTGCTGGACCTTTCATCAGGAATACATGTATTTATAAAGGAGAATCCACCCATTACATGGGCAGTACATGTATTAGGATTCACAGTTCATACATGAAAAGTGTTCTTGTGTAGCCTGTTCAGTTCATACATGAACAGTGTTCGTGTTTAGCGTTTCTCATTATGTAGAAATTATGAAGAAGTTGTCACACCTGTGCTTTCTCTATATAAATGTACTCGTTCGTGATAAACATTTAAATTTAAGGTCAAGAGGACAGGTCAATGTTGTTTGCTTATACATGTAATAATACTGTACAAGTTGAAACATCAAGGAATCTGTGGCATTAAACAGAAATTGGCTTTGTAAATTATGCACGGTACAGTGTGATATTTTCATTATTTAAAATTTAAGGTTTGGTGTCCAATATTGTAAAATCAAAAACAAACATTCTAATCCATGTCCAAATCATAATCCAGAAGCAAAGCAAAAATTTTGAAACTGACAAATTATGTTAAACATATGATCCTCAACTAGAGAAGTGAGGGGGTGTGCTTCAGAAGGGTAAGTACCTCCTGTTTAGCTAGCTACACCTGCCATGTGCATAGTCAAAATTGTGTGAAAAGAACATGGAACTATTGGACGTCAAATATATTCAGGGCAATCCTGGACACAGAGACATCAAACTTATCAACAATACTGTGATGATGGCATTTAGATAAAGGTTTTTGATGGATTTGATATGTAGTAGAACTAAATTGTCCATCTGATGGCTCTTGTTTTTGTATTCTAATTTTGTTCAGAAAAAATAAAGGGAATTTAAGATCACTGAGAAATAGAACAATGGTAGTACAAGTTTTTGATTTGGTTATATATTTGTATTTAGATCATTGAGTGAGAAGTTGTCTGGATCTGTAGAGAAGAAACAGAAAGAGATGGAGAAAGAAGTTACAAATATAACATGTACACAGGCAGAAGCTGATGTGATATCTGGAGTTCTCAGTAATGTACTAAGGTAAAATTTGTTGTTATTTCTGATCACTGCTAATAACATGCTGTTACATACAGCTCAGAAGTAACAATTACTGTATAAGAAGAAATATTGGAGGTAGGAAACTTTCATGGTTATGCTCTTCTAAACTTTTTCACTGTTAGAAATTTTCACATGTCCAACTGTAAGGAAAGTAAACCAAGGGAAATAAATAATTTTCGCTAAGAAGATATTTTCATGGTACAACTGTCACCCTGAAAATTGGGAATATTTCTTACTTGTGAATGTTTCTTCTTATACAGTAAAACATGTACACAGGCAGAAGTTGATGTGATTTCTGGAATTCTCAGTAATTTATTCAATTTTGATTAATAATGCTGTTACATGCAGTTCAAACTGCTACATTCCATCCTTCTTAATTTTGATTCAACTTGTTTGAATTAAAAATCACCTGCTTCCATCACTGGATCGACCATTATGGTTAGTTATTTTTGAGGATGAAATGAATTCCCAAATGGAGCTGGACAGGGGAAATGCAGGGTCAGACTGGGATGGAATCAAACAATCTCCCACACTATAGCTTTTTTATCAATCTACCCAGAGCTTTAGCTCTTAAATTCTGTTTGAGTTGATTTTAATTTCTGATGAACAGAGGGAAGAAATTTGGAATTTTTTCTTTTTATTTACTTTTTTGTGCCGGTCATTGTCAAAAATTCATGTTAAATTCCTAACACACGTTACCATATTATTTTTCCTATTTTACAGAGGGTTGTTAGATGATACTTATTTCCATCAGGCTGTGAAAAAAGTTACAAGTGAAGAAATTCCGTATTATAGCCAGATTGGAGAGCGGCCTCAGACTGCCCCTGCTCAAGCACAGCCTTCTCAGAAAGACATGGAAACACAAAATGGCAAATCTTCACCAGACCATGAGTCTGAAAGAAAATCCCCATCATCGCCACCAGCCTCGGGAAAATCCTCTCCAGAGAAGAAATCAGTAGTGTCGGCTGTTTCATCAACAACCAGCCAGTCCAGTAAAAAACAGGTAAATAGTACCATTTTACAGTAAAACAGGGTCTGACCTGTAAATGTAACCAGGGTTTTTGTGAATAATAAAACAAATTCAGTTCAGTGTCTGTGTAGCAAGTGCCTCTATTATTTATTACCAAAATAATGATACTGCTGAAAGTGACACAAAATTATGTTTAAGTAAACATAATTTGGAGAAACTGGAGAAAACCACCAATCTTTGGTATTAAAGAGAACTGATAAAATTTCTTGCATTTGGAAACTGCCACATAATTTCTCTTACTGGGATCTGCCAGAAAATTTCTCATACTGGGATCTGCCACAAAATTTCTCTTACTAGGATCTGCCACAAAATTTCTCGCACTGGGATCTGCCACATAATTTCCCGTCCTAGGATATGCAGGAATGGGATTTGAGCCTATGATTTTTAAGTCAGTGGTTTAGACCACCCAGCACCAAACCCTCCTTTGGAATAAAGAAGGGGTTAACAAAGCATTAGAATACATTTTAGATATCACTATATCTGTGCGTATACATGGTACCGTAATTTTTGTCCCAAAGATACAAATTATTAGATAAAAATATAGCATGGCCAGGTATTTGTAAGTGTCATTGTTGGCATTGGCATTTAGATTGTATTTTTAAATGATTAATCTACCTTACTATAAAAGTTGGTACAGTTAAACTTATCAATGACTTTCATTTTTTGTTTTTATTTATTTCAAGTCCAAGTCATCGGCTGGTACTAAAAAATCTAAATCTCCAGTGAAGCGATATACAGAGGAGGAGATACAGAAAGTCAAACAAGAGGAAAGAAGGTTAAAAGAAAAACAAACTCTGAAAAAGTAAGTCAAGTTTTGTTTTTTATTTTTTTTTTAATTTTGGGTAGAAATTAGCCAAATAATTATGTTTATATTCTTTTATCTATTCATAACATTCATACAGTAAAATTAAGGACTTGCATGGTTAAAACTTTAGATAAATAAGATTCCTTTGAGGTCAATAAGATATTCCTTTGAGTTTTTTCTTCCCAGTAAATTTGGTTGAGTTCTAGCTCCATATGTGGGAGGCCATGGGTTCGAACCCCAACCAAATAGTGACTGTTTTTTGTCAAACACTAGGCATTATGAAACACCTTTCTTTTGGATGGAACTTAAAATAAACGAGGTACAGTGTCACAGTAGGCTTGGCTTGATAAAGAACCCTACTGTATAATGACATCAGCACAACACACAGGCAAAATTTTTATAGCTGGCGATGTCTCCATATGAGTGAAATATTCTTGACTGGGACGTTAAACACCATTACTCAAGTCAACTCATCCCAGTTAACCTGTTATAGACCCCAGGAATCAAAGTTGACAGACAATGCCATTGATGTTTACGGGTAAATAGTTAATTTGAGATGTCGTTTGGAATCATATGTTCTTATTTTTTTTTCACTTTGTAAGTTCAAGGTTCCAGGTTAAAATACACCATTTAAACAAAAGGTTATTCTTTAAGCAAGCATGCTACATTTAGAAATTATATCCAAAAATCATAAATCCTTCAGATCAGACCTTAAAACGGATGACTGGTGTCAAAAGCGTTACAAGTCCATGACACATTAGTGACATTAAAAATTGCCACGGATCATTACCATTTTTATTGCAATCTCACCTTTACCTGGTGATGTCTCAATATAAAGGAGAGAAATATTGATATTGTCTTTAAACTCAATCAACCACTCTGTCTTTTATTTATTTATTAAATTATTTGTTTATTACTTTTCAGGCGATCTGAGTTTGGAAATGTTGCAGAATCACTGATTGAAAACACACTGCTGAATATAATGTCCGAGGTTCTGAATGAAGAATTCAACATTACAGCAAGGCCAAGGTTTATAGCATTACCTAAACGAACAGCATCAGCTCGCTCAATGAAATCGTAAAGTTGTGATACAGATATAGAGACTTATTTGAGACTTTAACAAGTGTTTATCTTGAACAACCAGTTCTAGTATTAACATTGAACTGCTGCCTGAATATTTTAACTGGCACATTAATCTTAAATTAGATCTGAAACAGTAATATGGCTTTTTGTATGTTGATATTCATAATAGAAAAATTTATATTATAGCTGCACAATGATATGTTTTGAGATTATGAATAAATTTCCCTGTTGTCAGATTTGTGGAAAACCTCTTGTGGAATAATAATTTTAAAATCTACAGAACACTTACTGGGAAAGAAAAGCTTGGTATAGGTATGCTGTGTTTTACTTGCATTTCAGAAAATTTTGTGAATGGGGGATACAGTTTATTTATAAAACAATTACAAATAACTATAAAGTTGTGAAGATACCGTACAGATCTGTCGAATGTTTAACACTTAGCTTACGAAAAGGAGTCGAAGCTCGACTGCCAAGTGGCCGAGATATGGATAGTTAACTGTCAAGAGATATTTAGCAACTACCAGAAAACTGTCAAAGTATATCTAACTAACTAGTGACCGAGATGAGCTGCCGATTGACACTAATTCGTGTTAAACTTCCTGCAGATCGGTACTGTACATATTTCAGATTGTTTGTGATTATTTGTTGATTTTGTGATTTTGATGTATATTATCGTTATTTGTATTTAGTTATAATGATTGTACATATGTGTATATATGTCGTACCTGAAAAGTAAACATGTAAACCCATTATCAAACACGATTGTAATGTTGATAACTTTAGTGTTTTAAAATGCACTTTTTAAGTAAAACTTGCAACACAAAAATCTCTTGTATATAAATATTAAAGCAATTTACTGTGATATATGATAATCCGTCCTAAAAGTATGTACAGAATGACTACAGTCAGACCTGTCTATAAAAGCCACCCAAGGGAACTAGAAAAAGTGGTCTTTATTGGCAAGTGGTCCTTTTATACAGGTTCAAATAACATGAATATAGAGATGTTGGTATAAAAGGTTGCCCTTACACAGAGGTGGCCTTTCAGTCAGGTTTAACTGTTTTTACCCACCATCTCTTAATGCTTTTTTAGTCTTTTGATTATTAAATGCCATTTTGATATGGTAGAGGGGAGGGGATAAATAATTTGTGGTTTTTCATAATTTAATAATAACATGTTGTTTAATGTACATGTATAATAAAAAATATTCAAGAGAAACTAAAGTTGTATTTAAATATATGTGGTTATAAGATACCATCCCTGAAGAATCAGTATATTACAAAAATAAGTTTATGTTTTATATACATCTATTAAGATGCCGTCCATAAAAGTTACATATCTTTGATTATCTAACAATGATGATTTTGCAGTTAGACTTGAGTTTCAGGGAATAATGTTAAATAGGCCTTGTATATTGAATTTACTTTCACAGAAAGGAAAATTCAAGATTTACTCTATTATTTTAAAATCCAAGACAACTTTGTATTTAAAATTATAAAAGCAAAATGTATGCAAAATATACCTATACAATCCCAATGTTACCTTTAAATTGTTCTGAAGTTTTATATTGATGAATGAGTTTGATACATGATGTTGAAAAAAAATATTACTTGAGTGAATGGGTTTTGATGAGCTTACCAAAATAGATCAAACATTCCGTTATTTCTATATAAATATTAAAAAATAATGAAGACTTTTCAGTCTGTTATAAAAATGTATTGGTCAATAGCATCACTACTATTTATCCCTTGTGTTTCAAAGAAAAAGAGGATATTAAATTCCAGTATCCATCCGTCCATCCTTCCAAAATTCTTGTCTGTGCAAATTTTCCAAAACTATAGAGCACTATTCCATGAAACTGGGTGCAAAGCATCGACATTTATAGGAGATGCACATATTGTTAACCCGAGTTGGTTTGCTATTTTTCTTGGAAGTTAAGGCACATTGACTGAACCTGCTGATGAGGGATCCTAATTCACTGAATTTGCTTGTTTATGATGAAATGGTCTGTATGTTCACATGTATATTAAGTAAGAAACAAAAGATGAAATATCATTACAGATATATTTTATTTATTATGCCTGGATTTATTACATACAATGTATTTATTATTTCTTGTTTCAAATGATTTTATATTTATACCTATTGACTTATATATTTTTACACTGTAAAAGTCATAACTATGTGATATTGTCTCTTTTGTCAATAGATTTTATCATGACAAAAAATAAACAAGGAAAAACATTTAGATTTTATTTTTGCTTCACTAGTTTGAATTTAGAAGACATTATGTACTAGTAACCATCAGTACCATCATGTTCAGTGTTAATTTTTTTATGGAATGGTTGTGCAGGGCAAACTACTCTGTTCTTCTGTCTAGCATTTTGTCTGCAAACTAAGTTACTCTGCACTGCACAACCTGCAGTTTATGATTTCTCCAAGCTTTCCAGAATTCAGATGATTTCAAGACTCCTGGCCCCAGTTTCACAATCATTCCTTAGCTAAGATTTTCCTTAACTTAAATTGAACAAATTTTTGTAATCTATTTTTGGAACTACTGGTGAATATTTTTGTCAAAACTAATGCAAATGTTTTCATCTAGAAGTGATCTTAAAAATGACACCTTAAACTCCTCAATATCTTGAAAATTAACAAAATTATAAAGATTTGAAATTTTGCAAGATTTAAGTTAAGGAAAATCTTATCTAAGGAATGATTGTGAAACCAGGGCCTGCAACAAATTAAGGCATTTTTAGAAAATCCATCTACATTGTTTGTGAAGGCAGTTAAACCCACTATTCTATAATTTATTCAAGCTCAAGCTTGGCATTGTGTTTCAACTTTATGCAACTTTCATTCACAATGAAATGGGCCCAATCCATGCAACAGACTTACCTAATATAGCCGGAACAGACAAAACAGCCCACTCTTAAACATGCTGTGGACTTGATTCATGTCAACAGTTGTTTATTGCTTCTTAGCACTGAAACCACTCTAGTTTCACCATCATTCCTTAGCTAAGATTTTCCTTAACTTAAATCTGGCAAAATTTCAGAATTTTATAGTTTTGTTTGTCAAGATATTCTTGAATTTAAAGTGTCATTTTTAAGATCCCTTTTGCAATTAGTTTTGGCATAAATAACATAGCAATAATTATTCCAACAATTGATTAGCAAAACTTTGCTACAATTTAGTTAAGAAAAATATTAGCTAAGAAATGATCGTGAAACTGGAGCCAGGATCATCACCTAGTTTTGTTGTTTGCTATATTGGTTATAGACCATTTTGTTATCGCAACCTAATACCCATGGTTCTATTCTCATCTCGGCCCTCGAGGTCGTTGGTTCGATCCCTGGCCGGGTCTGACCCAAGACTTAAAAGTGGGTAGTGACTGTTCTTTCGCCAAGCACTCGGCATTACGAAATGAAAGTCGCTGTTCTTTCGGATGGGAACTTAAAATAAACGAAGTCCCGTGTCACACTGGGCTTGGCACGCTAAAGAACCCTACTGTATAATGCCATCAGCGCAATGCACAGGCAAAATTTCTGCACCTTCGCCTACAGCTATGGACGTCTCGATATAAGTGAAATATTCTTGAATGGGACGTTAAACACCATTACTCACTCACTCACTCATCTCGGCCCTCATACTCTGGGAATTGCCAAGCCTTTAACAACATTATACAGCAACAAAATACACTGTCCAATTATTCTTTATGTTTTGAAACATTTGTGATATAAGTTTACTATGTGACATACATTGGGTGGCTTTTCTCGAGATGGGCCTTATTAAGACCAAATTAATAAATAGGTCACATTTCCACTTTGGTTACTTTTGACTTGCATGTTTTCTGTGACAATGAATTGGTCACATTTTTACCGTGATTACTTTGACTTGCATGTTTTCTGTGATAATGAATTGGTCACATTTGACTTGCATGTTTTCTGTGACAATGAATTGGTCACATTTTTACCGTGATTACTTTGACTTGCATGTTTTCTGTGACAATAAATTGGTCACATTTTTACCGTAATTACTTTGACTTGCATGTTTTCTATGACAATGAATTGGTCACATTTTTACCGTGATTACTTTGACTTACATGTTTTCTGTGACAATAAATTGGTCACATTTTTACCGTAATTACTTTGACTTGCATGTTTTCTGTGACAATGAATTGGTCACATTTTTACCGTGATTACTTTGACTTGCATGTTTTCTGTGACAATAAATTGGTCACATTTTTTACCATGATTACTTTGACTTGCATGTTTTCTGTGACAATGAATTGGTCACATTTTTTACCATGATTACTTTGACTTGCATGTTTTCTGTGACAATGAATTGGTCACATTTTTTACCGTGATTACTTTGACTTGCATGTTTTCTGTGACAATGAATTGGTCACATTTTTACCGTGATTACTTTGACTTCCATGTTTTCTGTGACAATGAATTGGTCACATTTTTACCGTGATTACTTTGACTTCCATGTTTTCTGTGACAATGAATTGGTCACATTTTTTACCGTGATTACTTTGACTTGCATGTTTTCTATGACAATGAATTGGTCACATTTTTTACCGTGATTACTTTGACTTGCATGTTTTCTGTGACAATGAATTGGTCACATTTTTTACCGTGATTACTTTGACTTGCATGTTTTCTATGACAATGAATTGGTCACATTTTTTACCGTGATTACTTTGACTTGCATGTTTTCTGTGACAATGAATTGGTCACATTTTTTACCATGATTACTTTGACTTGCATGTTTTCTGTGACAATGAATTGGTCACATTTTTACCGTGATTACTTTGACTTGCATGTTTTCTATGACAATGAATTGGTCACATTTTTACCGTGATTACTTTGACTTGCATGTTTTCTGTGACAATGAATTGGTCACATTTTTACCGTGATTACTTTGACTTGCATGTTTTCTGTGACAATGAATTGGTCACATTTTTACCGTGATTACTTTGACTTGCATGTTTTCTGTGATAATGAATTGGTCACATTTTTACCGTGATTACTTTGACTTGCATGTTTTCTGTGACAATGAATTGGTCACATTTTTACCGTGATTACTTTGACTTGCATGTTTTCTGTGACAATAAATTGGTCACATTTTTACCGTGATTACTTTGACTTGCATGTTTTCTATGACAATGAATTGGTCACATTTTTACCGTGATTACTTTGACTTGCATGTTTTCTGTGACAATGAATTGGTCACATTTTTACCGTGATTACTTTGACTTGCATGTTTTCTATGACAATGAATTGGTCACATTTTTACCGTGATTACTTTTGACTTGCATGTTTTCTATGACAATGAATTGGTCACATTTGTCATTTTGAATTTGGCACGCGCCACACTATCTTTCATTACCCCTTGAAATACCATGATCAGAAATGTCATTTCTTATTCTTTCTTTTAATAAATATTTTGTACCATGGCGCTATTTTTTCCATATTTGCTCGTGTGATATAGAGTTTTTAGCCATGCGAGATCGGCGTGTCTCACATGACCACGCGACCCCCTGTGTAGAACATGACGTAATATTGCGGGAAAATTGATACACATCAAGGGTCATGACCCCCATTGTCTTTTATTGGGAATTGCTTCTGTATGTTTCATCGAAGACAGGTATAGTTATATTGTAAATATATTGTATTGACTCGTAATCTACTGTGACAAGAAACATCCCCCCTGACTACTTTTGACTACCGTGACAGTAAATAGGAGACGTATTCATAGTGATATCTACTGTGACATTAAACATTTCCCCCCGTGATTACTTTGGACTACTGTGACGATAAATTTCCATCGTTATTACTTGACTCGCACATCTACTGTAACAATAAATTGGCCACATTTTCCCCGTGATTACTTTGTACAACTGTGACAATAAATTGGTCAAGTTTCCTCCGTGATTACATTGGACTACTGTGACAATAATTGACAATAATTTGGTCACGTTCCCCCGGTGAATACTTTGGACTACTGTGACAATAATTTGGTCACGTTTCCCCCATGAATACTTTCGACTAGTGTGACAATAAGTTGGTAGAGTTTCCATCGTAAGTTACTTTAGACTACTATGACAATGAATCAGTCACGTTTCTATGAGGCGCCGTTTTACTATTTATTCACTATTTATTGATATCCATAAATCATTTATGGATATCAATAATTCGATTTATTGATATCCATTAATATTTAATGATATCAATAAATATTTATTGATATCAATAATTCGATTTTTTTTATATCTATAATTCGATTTTTGGATATCAATAAATCGAATTAGTGATATCTATAATTCGATTTATGGATATCAATAATTCATTTGCATTTATGGATATCACAAATTCAATTTATTGATATCACTAATTCATTTATTGATATCAATAAATCGAATTATAGATATCACCAATTCGATTTATTTGATATCCAAAATTAAGGACGAATTAGTGATATCAATAAATCGATTCATGGATATCAATAAATCGGAAAACTTAAATAATTTCTCTCCGTACCGTATTGCATAATGGGGAGAATTCGTTATTTTCAAGAATATTGCAAATATTTTTTGATATCCATAAATCGATTTATTGATATCACTAATTCGTCTTTATTTTTAGATATCCATAAATCGAATTTGTGATATCAATAATTCGATTTATGGATATCAAAAAATCGAATTATGGATATCCAAAAAATCGAATTATTGATATCACTAAATAGTGAATAAATAGTAAAACGGCGCCCCATACGTTTCCCCGTGATTACTTTGACTCCCACATCTAATGTGACAATAAATTGGTCAAGTCACATATTCCCCGTGATTACTTTAGACTACTATGACAATAAATTAGTCACGTTTCCATCGTGATATATTTGACTCGTGCATCTACTGTGACAATAAATCGGTCACGTTTACATCGTGATTACTTTGGACTACCGTGACAATAAATCGGGCACGTTTCCACACTGATCACTTTGACTAACACATCTACGGTGCAATAAATTTGTCACGTAGTGGCACGTACCCATTACAATGACCACCTGGGATTTTACAATTAAATGACGATTTTCGTTTTCCAATGCAATGGAATGTGGTGTAGGATCCATATTTCAATAACGGATTCATTGTAATTAAGAACTACATTGTTGTTCAATGCATGACACAGTCATGATTCGTTAGAACAAATTATCTCCGGCCTTGAACTATGTAATTATGTTTAAGTAGGCCTACGTTCTACTTTTGTGTCCTACTTGGTGGCAGTTCGTCTGTTCGCGTGACGCATTCACGAGACGAACAGACGATGCTTTAAGAATGGACGCAACCGGTCTGTAGCAAAATGGAATCTACCATACACAAGTTTTATAACTATCTATAGATATAGTTTTTGTAGTTATAGTTCATGACCGATTGTTCCTTATCTCATTTACCTTCCATTTGAAAATATGCCATAAATAAATGAACTTTTAAAGTGATAATCGGCTGGGTTCATGACACATTGGATCTATACACTAGGACAGAGCAGAGAAGAACAGAAAAATAGGGATTGATACAGATACCTGGGTAATTTATTTTTCTTTATTGTGTCATATCAAAAATTGAACCAAGGATTAAGGGCTCCATACATATAAGGAATATAATGTATCATTCAACAATATGTTTTGTATATTTCTTGTTTGATTTGAGGGGGTATATAAGAATCCTGTCTGTCCGTGTAAAATCGTACCCGGTTCATATCACATAGCTGCTTTGGACGATTGTCATAAAACTTCACATGAATAATCTCCATGGTCCAAATGTATGTTGAATCAAGATATCGGAAAGGTTAAGGTCGCAGGAAAAGTACGTTTGAAATCGTGTCAGGGTAATACCTCATAACTGCTTTGGATGACTGTCATAAAAAATTACATGAATACTCTTTATGGCCCAAAGGTGTGTCATGGCCTTGAACCAAGGTCAAATCGGAAAGGGTAAGGTCGCAGGAAAAGTACGTTTGAAATCGTGTCAGGGTAATACCTCATAACTGCTTTGGATGACTGTCATAAAAAATTACATGAATACTCTTTATGGTCCAAAGGTGTGTCATGGCCTTGAACCAAGGTCAAATAGAAAAGGCCAAGGTCTTCTTTCTTTAATGGCCACCAAAAGGGATCAATAAAGGAGATAATATAGAGGCTAAAATAACGAATAAAGAGCAATCGGGATAATATTTTACTGCCCTTTAAAAGCAGGTGGCCCTTATATCGAGGTGATCTTTAAGGCAAGTTCTACTGTATTTGTGTTCGCCCTTTGGTTATGTTCAACATACGGGGCTTTGATAAGTTATAATTATAATGGATGATTTTTCCCCTTTTCAGTTGGATAACCGATAAACATGGAGAAAATATTTATACTGCTGATATTATGTGTAAGTTATATACTAAATAATATTGCTCCCTTCCGGAGCACCCGGTCTCACTTTCCTGGTGGAAGTTGACGTGTTTAATTAACTTGTCAGTTTCAACATTTTTACTTTGCCTCTGGATTGTGATTCGGACATGGATTGGTACGTTTGTTTTTGATTAAAATGAGAAGGAACAAGAGTGGTGCAATGATATTTTAAAGTCAAAATGATGTCACATGTCGAGCGGGTTCTTGTACCGTGGAGGAAACCGAGGTGTCCGGAAAAAAACACATATCTTCGGAATCTGACCTTCTTATATCACTCGGTGACAGGGGCACCTTGAGTTGAGACGGGCCGGAAAAACTAGCTATCTTTGACAACCTGACTTTTTCATATAACTCGGTCACCGAGCACCTTGATTTGCGAAGGGTCGGGAGAAGTTTCTGCGTTAGCCTTAAAACTTAAGGCGTCTTACTGCTGGGGTAACACTCGGTACTAGTACATGTAGTTTCTTTTTTTTTTATTCTTTTCACAATTTTGTTTTATACATACAAGATAAAACCCAGATTTTTTTAAAGTTTATTTTATCTTATCTTCTTGCTAAGTTTTTCATTCGCTTCTAATTGTAAACGGCCTCTGTAGCGGTCACAGATGGCCTACTTTTTTCAAACTCTACAGAAGTGTCTTTAGCGTGCACTGAGACACATGACCTCGGTTTTGAGTCTCATTCTGGTAATGAGCTTTTTATAGTTCTAATATAGGCAGGAGATGAAAATCATCTCAGAAAATTTCCAAGTCCTGAGTGAGATTTGAACCCAAGACCCTTGACTTCGGAAGCCAATGACAGTACCACTTGGCCATGTCCACTAGTGTTGTCTGAAAGTTCCATAAGTTGAACTTCAGACCATTTTAGTCCCAGAATGACCACTCGAGGTACTTGTTAATTTCAGATGATGGCTATTGTTTACACCAATGCGTATTCAGGTAAGGTTTTAAATTTTCTTTATATAATTGTTATAACGGAAAAAAAACCTTGAATTTCAATGCGCTTTACTGATAAAAAAATAGGGAATGCAATGTACAGTAAACATATTTATTTTCGCGGTGTACTAATTTTCGCTTATTTCGCAGCCGTTTGTTTTGCGTTCGGAAAATTAATACCAATCGAAAATTATATTATGCTCATTTTGTAATAGTGCATATTTCAAAAACGTGAAAATTTAACTACAGTAAAACACGAATATAACGAACACGCTTAAAACGAATACATGAATAGAACGAAGTCAATTATTTGGCCCATACCGCTTCTATATATAACAGTATAACGAAGTCGCTTTATAACGAAGTTAAAAATAAAGTCCCCAGGGCTTCCTTATAAACATGTTTTACTGTACTCGGATATGTGTAAATTTCCTATACCGCTAAAATAAATACACGCGAAATTAAATACATTTACAGTATTGTTTGATAACAGGTCTTTATAGAGCTAATGACCTACTGGCCGATCTTAGAGCTTGCAATAGCAATCAAATGCATTTTTCTTTCAAAACGTATTTAAGAAAAAAACCTTGACAATAGAAATCAGGATACCATAATAATATCCCATACATACTTACTTCATCAGGCATTGGACTTCATTAGGAGCTGCTACAGAGCTCTTTTATCAAGTTAAGTTTCAGATTGTACTAGTATTTTCATCCTTTATCAACCCGTTAATAATTTCAAATAGGATTGATTTCACAGATTTCTGACCCCAGTTTCTCACAATCATTCCTTATCAACCCGTTCAATAATCAAATATAATTGATTTCACCGATTTCTGGCCCCAGTTTCACAATCATTCCTTAACTTTCATCCTTTATCAACCCGTCAATAATTTCAAATATAATTGATTTCACCGATTTCTGACCCCAGTTTCTCGCAATCATTCCTTAAGTAAGATTTTCCTTAACTTAAATCGGGAAACATTTGGCAGTGGTTATAGTACATGTACTAAACATAATTAAGTTTCAATGAAATTAGAATACACTTGTAGATGTAAAATATGCTTAGAATGATATTTAAAATTACACATTGAAATCATGAATATCTTGAAAAAAAATCGGCTTTCAAATAGACCAGATTTAAGAAAAATAGTAGTTAAGGTATGATTGTGAAACTTGAGCCAGAAATCGGTGAAATCAGTTATACATATACATGTATTTGAAATTTGAAGACGGGTCATAAAGGATGAAAATTCTATCTGAAACTGGACCCCATGCTTAATTAATATACCTGTATTTCAAATTGCAGGTAGTCATCATCATCACACATCAGATGGACAACACACGCATACAAGCCACTGTCACTCATGCTGCCAGTGTGAAAATATATGTAAATATGATTTTTTTTATCTTACACTTAATATCCTAAACTGTTTATCAACATATGTTTCCCTAAATTGAACTCCAAATCTTTAGCAGCCTACCATTACGTGTAAATCATAGTAACAGTATAGTAAAGCTGTGGGTTTAGCTTCCGAGCATGAATCGGCTATTGTCCAAGAGTTATTCTATGAAACATGAAGAGAGCCAGCAGTGGTATAAACATCGCTGTTCCGTTTAATGACGTACCTCGGCAAGCCACCTCGTGATATATTCTTCATTCGATGATATAACACGGGTAAATGTTGATTATTTCTTAAACGTAAGACGTCACGCGAATAAAAGTCGATGGCGACGGACTCACTCTAGACAATAGGCGTTGACGATGGAGTCACTCTACACAATGGGGGATGACGATGGCGTCACTCTAGACAATAGGCGATGACAATGGCGTCACTAGACAATGGGCGATGACGATGGAGTCACTCTAGACAATGGGGGATGACGAAGGCGTCACTCTAGACATTAGGCGATGACGATAGAGTCACTCTAGACAATAGGCGATGAGGATGGCGTCACTCTAGACAATAGGCGATGACGATGGCGTCACAGACAATGGGCGATGACGATGGAGTTACTTCAGACAATGGGCGATGACGATGGCGTAACTCTAGACAATAGACAATGACGTCATTAGACGATGACGATGGCGTCACTAGACAATGTGCGATGACGATGGAGTCACTCTAGACAATGGGCTATGGCGATGGCATCACTAGACAATGGGAGATGACGATGGATTTACACTAGACAATAGGCGATGACGATGGCATCACAAGACAATGGGCGATGACGATGGCGTCACTAGACAATGAGCGATGATGATGGCGTCACTGTAGACAATAGGCGATGACGATGGCGTCACTAGACAATGGGCGATGACGATGGAGTCACTCTAGACAATGGGCTATGGCGATGGCGTCATTAGACAATGGGAGATGACGATGGATTTACACTAGACAATAGGCGATGACGATGGCATCACAAGACAATGGGCGATGACGATGGCGTCACTAGACAATGAGCGATGATGATGGCGTCACTGTAGACAATAGGCGATGACGATGGCGTCACTAGACAATGGGCGATGACGATGGATTCATACTAGACAATAGGCTATGACGATGGAGTCACTAGACAATGAGCGATGACGATGGCGTCACTAGACAATGGGCGATGACGACGGCGTCACTAGACAATAGGCGATGCGATGGAGTCACTAGACAATAGGCGATGACGATAGCGTTACTAGACAATAGGCGATGACGAAGGCGTCACTAGACAATGGGCGATGACGATGGAGTCACTCTAGACAATAGGCGATAAATTAAAGACAGCTAGACCCACAGCTTCTACAGTTAATACATTTACACATTGTCCATGATTAGTGGTCACATCAGGTATACGAAATGGTCACTATTACTTGAATTTACTCGTCCATTCTATGTTGTTTACCTATATAATCACGTCGGCGTACGCTGTATTCGTTAAATTTACCCTAATATATTTACAATCACATTGTTTTTGCTTCAATGCAGTGTTTGACTCGATTCTACTTCATCACTCGATGCAGTTGAATGGAGCACGCGAGCAGGGAATTGTACCATTTAATGACGTCACTGATACTAGTAAGTCATTAGTTGCCGTGACGCTGCTTTGGTACCGTGATGTCAGCCTTTGTCGGAACATTTAACATTCCTTAAATGAAAATAGACGAGCTGTTTAAATTATAGGCAAACAACTTTGACCTGTCCGCTTGACCTTTGATTTAAATATTTATCACGGACTAAGTACATCCATGTATAGGGATCACATGGGTTTATTTTGTCTACATAATGCAAACATTAATCATGTACCTTGAGCACATATTGTTGACAGTGAATCCTACTACTACCCATTTATTTGGTGGATCTTTCTATATGTATATTCCTAATGAAAGGTAAAACGGACAGGTCAATGTTGTTCACCTATACTTGGCATAATTATTTATCAGCTGTTTGTGTATGTCTAATTTTCCAGATACAAACCCGGACTGTCATTCTTGCTGTGAGTGTCAATCAGGTAAGTGTTGTGAATCAATATTAGACCAGTCACCTTGTACAGCCTTCACGAATACTGAGGTTATAAATACTGATTGTACAGGTAGATAAAGAAAACGCTCCGCGTAAATCGACAGATCCCTTATTATCTCCAAGGGTCTCCCACCGCTGCGAGTTCCAGCCCCGCTCAGACCACATGTGGGAAAGTGAATTTCCCATGTCATTGGCCTTTACTGGTTCACCTGGTATCAGTATAATGTGACTGGGGAGTGATACGCTTGCCTGTGGCGGACTGACTGTAGTCGCCCTGGGTACGCGCTAGCACAAGACAGACCACACAGCACACTCGCTCTCCACATGCATGCACGAACTTGTTCGTAGATTTATCAATAAAGATTAATAAAATAGTTCTCGTCGCGAATATCTGAAAAATTGCTGATGCGTCGTTAAGCAACATTCAACCAACCAACCTTATCTCCCTCCCGCAGCGGAAAGAACTGTAGTTTTATTCGCCTGTCTGTCCAAATATGGTGTCCGTTTCATATTTCCCATGCCTATGGATGGATTTTTATCAAATTTGGAACAAATGTAAACAAATATGAGACGATGTGTCACATACCAAATTTAGATGCATAGGTCAACGGTCAATGAGACAAGGTCAAATCTACATTTTAGACTAACTGGACTTATAGCAAAGCGAAGTGTGCGGCGTGCGTCCATCCATTCGCACGTGAACTTTAATCTCCCAAACTAAAGATAATTAGTTCATGCAGATTCAAAGTTGTGTTTGTACATTGCTGTCCGAAATACAAATGCAAACAATTTATAGAGTAACCTAGCCCATCTGGGCCAAACTAAAAATCATTAGTTCATGCAGATTCAAAGTTGTGTTTGTACATTGCCGTCCGATATTCAAATCCAAACAATTTAGAGTAACCTAGCCCATCTGGGCCAAACTAAAGATCATTAGTTCATGCAGATTCAAAGTTGTGTTTGTACATTGCCGTCCGATATTCAAATGCAAACAAGTTAGAGTAACCTAGCCCATCTGAGCCAAACTAAAGATCGTTGGTTCATGCAGATTCAAAATTGTGTTTGTACATGGCTGTCCGAAATTCAAATGCAAACAAGTTAGAGTAACCTAGCCCATCTGGGCCAAACTAAAGATCATTGGTTCATGCAGATTTAAAATTGTGTTTGTACATGGCTGTCCAAAACCCAAGAGTAAGCTAGCCCATCTGGGCCAAACTAAATACCATTGGTTCATGCAGATTCAAAATTGTGTTTGAACATGGCTGTCCGAAACTCAAATGCAAACAAGTTAGAGTAACCTAGCCTATCTAGGCCAAACTAAAGATCATTGGTTCATGCAGATTCAAATTTGTGTTTGTACATGGCTGTACAAAATTCAAGAGAAACGTAGCCCATCTGGGCCAAACTAAAGACCATTGGTGCATGCAGATTCAAACTTGTGTTTGTACATGGCTGTCCAAAATTCAAGAGTAAGCAAGCCCAGCTGGGCCAAACTAAAGATCGTTGGTTCATGCAGATTTAAAATTGTGTTTGAACATGGCTGTCCGAAACTCAAATGCAAACAAGTTAGAATAACCTAGCCCATCTGGGCCAAACTAAAGATCATTGGTTCATGCAGATTCAAAGTTGTGGTTCTAAATAGCTGTCCGAAATTCAAATGCAAACAAGTTAGAATAACCTAGCCCATCTGGGCCAAACTAAAGATCATTGGTTCATGCAGATTCAAAGTTGTGTTTGTACATGGCTGTCCAAAATTTAAATGCAAACCAGTTGTCATTTGAGAGATACAGTGTTTTTGGACATGTTTATTTTATTAGGTTACCACCATCATCATACAGGATGGGACTGCAACAATAACTGTAACGATCATACTGAGCGAGAAAATTGTGCAAACTTCTGCAAAAGCAAAGAAACAAGTAAGTGTTATATTTTGCACGTTGGATAGACTGAAATTGACAACAATGTATACATACGTACAGATCTGTCGGAAGTTTAACGCTAATTTAATGAGTGTTATATTTTGCACGTTGGATAGACTGAAATTGACAACAATGTATACATACGTACAGTATAGGTCTGTCGGAAGTTTAACGCTAATTTAATGATATTTTCAAGCCTATGGGTGAATTTTTATCGAACTTGGAACAAATGTAAACAAATGTGAGCCGATGTTTCACATACCAAACTTAGATGCATAGGCCAAGGGTCAACGAGACATGGTCAAATCTACATTTTAGACTAACTGTCCATAAATTCAATGCACATGGAAAATGCAAGAATAAAGTCGTATTTTCCAACAAACTCACGAAATATTGTCAAAACTGAATACAAAATATACTGTCCTAATAGGAAAAATATTTTTCATTCATCCAAAAGTGAATTAAATTCTGTACATAGAGCTCTTTTTGAACTTTTTAACAAAACAACAAATATAACTATGTCAACATTATCCCTTCTGTACCTATTATGAATGTTATGTCATAATTTGAATATTCATGATGATAACACCCGGAAAAAACCTGAACAACAATGACCTACCTGACCCTAAATACCCTGATGTAACTTTCAATGAGGCCTAATTAGTGTATTTGATCATTTTCAAAATTTCTCTATGTACAGGAGAACTGAACGATGGTGTTTTATTTAAAAATATAATTTGGTTAGGCCAGTGCATTTTAAATGAATTTAATTGATAGTTTAATGGAAACATTTTCTATTAAAAGAAATAAATAATAAAAACCATGTGCACTCAATTTATGGAAATACAGTAGTTAGCTTTATCTCGACAGCTTTTCGACATTTGCTATCTTTATCATCCAGTAGCTACTATCCATATTTCGTCCACTTGTTACCCAAGCTTTCGTCTGAACCACTGCGGTAGCTCAGTTGGTAGAGTGCTCGCTCCGTAAGTGGGAGGTCGTGGGTTCGATTCCCGGCCGGGTCTAACCCAAGACTTGAAAGTGGGTAGTGACTTCTTTCGCCAAGCACTCGGCATTATGAAATGAAAGTCACGGTTCTTTCGGATGGGAACTAAAAATAAACGAGGTCCCGTGTCACGATGGGCTTGGCACGCTAAAGAACCCTGCTGTATAATGCCACCAGCGCAACGCACAGGCAAAATTTCTGCACCTTCGCCTATAGCTGGCGACGTCTCGATATAAGTGAAATATATTTGACTGGGACGTTAAGCACCATTACTCTCTCTCTCTCTCCTTTTCATTAACGTAGTGTTAAACTTTCGACAGGTCTTCACTGTACCAATGTAATCGTTCATGGAAGTGCCAACTTTTTTTACAAGGTTGGCGATCGATATATATTTTTATTTCACTTGAGATATATGAACTTTTAAAAATGAATATAATGTAAATATTAACTACAGGAATTAAATATGGCGTCATTATTGGTGGTATATTTTCATTAGCCTTGCGTATTTTCCTATATCGGACTATAAATGCCAAACGGCCGCATCACTGCGTTTGAATATTAATATCAGCAATACACATTCCCGGGGAACTATAACCTGGTAAACAAAATGTATAGGCAAAAATTCTGCAACTGCCTATAGCTGGCGATGTCTCGATATAAGTGAAATATTCTTGACTGGGACGTTAAACACCAATGTTATTACTCATTCTCATTCTTTTTCTCATATCAATTGACTATCTGTCTGTGAGCATTACGTAACTATTGCACGTACATGTATTTATCATTTTGTCGTGATGCAAGATCAGTTCGGGGTTCGAAATTAAGCATGCAAGTGTGTTAAATTTGACCAAAAGTTTTGAAATTGCGACCTAAAAGTCAGCTATCTTGTTACATTTTTTAAAAACTTCTGCCTTTTAAATTGGGAAAATTTGAAGTTCTGAAATACAGCAAACTGCATGATGAGGGATCCTCTTTGCAAAGATGTTAAATTGTCATTTTTTTAGTAAGGACAACTAGATTTGAATTCCTATTATATCACCGTTGTTTGGGGAATTTTAGTCATTTCCCAAGGGTCAACTGTCTTTATTCGGTAGTAATTTTAGGCAAACAAAATCACTGGAAGTCTACCCAAGATGATAAATTAACAACTAGTCATTTTAGTGTTAAAATATAAAACTGGTTAAATATTGGAATCAATGGTGATGGCATCTGTCCACGTTCTCCCCACATATTCTGAGAAACAAAATCATTCAGAGCAGGAATTTAAATAACAAACACGAAATATCTCATTTTTTTGGTTTATTAATTTGAACATCGTCTTCAAAAATGCAAAATATGTCATTGCTATAAGTTTTTTGTAAAAATTGCACAAGTTCCAATTCATTTAGCACCTATACGTTTTAAAGGCCTATGTCGCAGTTTTTTTAGCTCACCTGACCGAAGGTCATGTGAGCTTATGGCATAGCGCAGCGTGTGTATGTGCGTGCGTGCGTGTGTGCGTGCGTGCGTCGTTAACACCTATTTTCGACTTCTCCTCTGAAACTACTGGACAGTTTTTAATGAAACTTTGTCAGAAGTATATATGGGCCGGTGCAATTTAGATTTGTTCGTGGCGTTGTCATGGCTACCATAACTAGGTCAAGGTGACCTAGGGGTGCAAAAATCTTAAAAAATCTTCTTCTCCAAAAGTACTGATTGGAGAAAAAAACTGATGTGATATTTGGCTTCTCTAGGGTCTTAAGCCTATAGTTTGTTCATTTTGTAAAATTCGGATAAAAAATAGGTTACGCGTTTTTGCGTTTAATTTTGAAAAAATCGTAAAATAGCTTCAAATTGTTATAACTTGACTATTTGACCAGATAATGACATGGGGTTTGCGGTTTTGACATCTTCTTGTTAGTATCTTCAAAATGAGGTCAAGGTCAATTGTGAAGGTCGTGACCTAATTTTTTTTACCTCTGATTTTAATTATTATCTCGAAAACTATAAACTTTTTGTATAGTCATGTAAATTAGAATGTTGTAGGTATTGATACAACGATCATTTTGATGTATAGAAAAAGGTCATGGGTTCAAAGGTCAAGGTCACAGATGCGAAAAAATACCGAAATGGTTAATTATCTCGAAAACTATAAACATTTTGTGTAGGCATGTATATTAGAATGTTGTAGGTATTGATACAACGATCATTTTGATGTATAGAAAAAGGTCATGGGTTCAAAGGTCAAGGTCACAGATGTGAAACAATACTGAAATGGTTAATTATCTCGAAAACTATAAACTTTTTGTATAGGCATGTATATTAGAATGTTGTAGATATTGATACAACGATCATTTTGATGTATAGAAAAAGGTCATGGGTTCAAAGGTCAAGGTCACAGATGCGAAACAATACCGAAATGGTTAATTATCTCGAAAACTATAAACTTTTTGTATAGGCATGTATATTAGAATGTTGTAGGTATTGATACAACAATCATTTTGATGTATAGAAAAAGGTCATGGGCTCAAAGGTCAAGGTCACAGATGCAAAACAATACAGAAATGGTTAATTATCTTGAAAACTATAAACTTTTTGTATAGGCATGTATATTAGAATGTTGTAGGTATTGATACAACAATCATTTTGATGTATAGAAAAAGATCATGGGTTCAAAGGTCAAGGTCACAGATGCGAAACAATACCGAAATGGTTAATTATCTCGAAAACTATAAACTTTTTGTATAGGCATGTATATTAGAATGTTGTAGGTATTGATACAACAATCATTTTGATGTATAGAAAAAGGTCATGGGTTCAAAGGTCAAGGTCACAGATGCGAAACAATACCGAAATGGTTAATTATCTTGAAAACTATAAACTTTTTGTATAGGCATGTATATTAGAATGTTGTAGGTATTGATACAACGATCATTTTGATGTATAGAAAAAGGTCATGGGTTCAGAGGTCAAGGTCACAGATATGAAACAACACTGAAATGGTTAATTATCTCGAAAACTATAAACTTTTTGTATAGGCATGTATACTAGAATGTTGTAGGTATTGATACAACGGTTATCATGATGTAAAAAAAGTTTTTGGGGTTTAGTATTTATGTTTTCTTTAAATCTATCAGCTAGCCATTAGTTATCAGGTGAGCGTATCAGGCCCATGGGCCTCTTGTTTAAAGTTGTGTGGGCAACATGCAAAAAGGTTAGATGGCGCTAATCAACCAAATCATATGTAAAGACTATATTTTCCTCTTTGACTGCTGTTTTATTTTTCAGTGTGCAGAATTTGAATGTTTCCTTGCATACGAGTGAGTGAGTGAGTGAGTGAGTTAGTCATGGTGTTTAACGTCCCAGTCAAGAATACTTCACTTATATCGAGACGTCGCCAGCTATAGGCGAAGGTGCAGAAATTTTGCCTGTGCGTTGCACTTATGGCATTATACAGATCGATTATACTGATCGATTTTGAAAAAGCGTTCGACTCAGTATCGTGGAAATTTATATTTAAAACATTACAATTTTTTAATTTTGGACATGAATTTATAAAATATGTTAAAACTCTTTACAATAATGCTGAATTGTGTGTTATACAGAATGGAATTTTCTCTCAATTCTTTAAAATATCTAGAGGTTGTCGCCAAGGGGATCCCATCTCACCATATCTATTTATTCTTTGTGCAGAGATAATGGCAAACATGTTCAGACATAACAAGAATATAAAGGGTATAAACATTGACAATACTGAAATCTGCTTATTACAATATGCTGATGACACTTGTATTTTTCTTGATGGAAGTGAAAAAAGTCTTAAGAGTTCGCTAGACCTTTTATTTCAATTTTCAAAATATTCAGGTTTAAAGCCAAATATTGAAAAAACTAAAGCTATATGGATAGGGTAAAAAATAAATAGTAAAGATATGTTGTGTAAAGATACCGGTTTAGAATGGACATCAGAAGCATTTACAGTTCTTGGTATTAAGTACACACCAGATTTGGAACATATATTAATCGGTAATTATAGCAACAAGTTATCTGAAATTCAGCGTGATTTAAAATCTTGGTCAAAAAGAAACCTCACCCTGTTTGGTAAAATTACTGTAATAAAAAGCCTACTCCTTCCTAAACTAACACATCTTTTCACTAGTCTCCCAAAACCAGAAAATAATATTATCCAAAAATTAGAAAAAGCATTTTATAACTATTTATGGGAGGGTAAAATAGATAAAGTAAACAGAAAGCTTATTATACAGGATTATGAACGAGGGGGGTGCAGAATGGTTGATATAAAAAGTTTTATCAAAGCACTTAAGTTAAGTTGGCTTCGCCGACTACAGCTTAGGAATGATAATATTTTAGATTGTTTTCGACAATAGTAAATGTTAAACTAAAACATGTTGATGACTTCGGAGACGATTTCTGTCAATTAAAAGCGAACTCTGCTAAAAATGTATTTTGGAAAGAAGTCTTAACATATTTCGCTGAATTCAAAAGAATAACACCAAAGTCAAATAAGCGATTTTCTGTACTTGATCATAGTTTATGGTATAATTCAAAGATAAAAATGGATAAATCCACTATTTTTTGGAAAAAATGGTATGAAAAAGGAATTGTAAAAATTAGAGATTTATTGAATGGAAATAGAAAAATTATGGAATTAAAAGAAATTGAAAATAAATATGACATTAAAATACATTTTACTAATTATGAAGGGATAAAAAGAAGCATAATATCGACTCTTAATATCAAAGAGAATGATCAAAATATTGATAACTCATATATATCCGATTTAAAATTTATTAGTAAGTATTCGAAAGGAACACAACACATATATGATGTATTTATAAAAGAAATGTATATTAAACCAAAAATTGAATCAAAATGGACACAAGAACTCAATTTACCAGAATCTTTTAACTGGAGTAACGTGTACACAAATTTGTATAAAAATGTAAAAGACCCTAAATTAAAATGGTTAAACTTTAGGATAATACATAGAATATATGGTACGAATGTTTTTCTTCAAAAGATAAAATTAAAAAGTTCATCGCTTTGTACCTTTTGTAAAACTTACGAAGAAGACTTATGTCATTTATTCTTTGACTGTCCATATGTACGAACTATTTGGTCTAATATAGAAGAGTGGATAAGCAATAAAGTGAAAATTACACATAATGTAACAGTAAGAGATGCTATTCTAGGTAAATATGGGGAAAAAGAACAAATTATAAATAAAATAGTAAACACCACAAAACATTATATTACAGTTAAAAGATACAATGAACAATGTTTGAAATTTAATGAACTCAAACACCACTTTTTTATTTATATGTAACAGAAAAGAAACAATATCAACTTTCAGATAATTTAAAGATTTTTGAAAAAATATGGGGAGATTATAAAAACATGTTTAATGAGTAAATTATTTTCCTAAGCATTAAAGTTTTTTTGGGCTTTTTTCGGACATGTTAAGTTTAAAAGTTTATACATGTACCTGTGTATGTATGAGTGTGTGAATGGTGTACTTAAATTTTTTTGTAATATGTGTTAAAAAATGAAAAAAAAAAAAAAATTATACAGCAGGGTTCTTTAGCGTGCCAACCCCACCGTGACACGGGACCTCGTTTATTTTAAGTTCCCATCCGAAAGAACCGTGACTTTCATTTCGTAATGCCGAGTGCTTGGCGAAAGAACAGTCACTACCCACTTTCAAGTCTTGGGTCAGACCCGGTCGGGGTTCGAACCCACGACCTTGCACTTACGGAGCGAGCACTCTACCAACTGAGCTACCGCAGTGGTCCTTGCATACGAATACAGTGATTTTGTTGGGTTTTATCAAATCTATCTTTTGTTTTTAGATTTGGAAAGTTAAACTATTTGCTTTTGTATCAATGTTGTTTTGGAAATTTTATTGATCAAATCGGGAAATTTTACTCATTTTTCTCTAGGGGAAACTACATTTATCCGGTAGAAATTTTAGGCAAGCAAAAAATCTGGAATACCACTTTATTTACAGCTCAATGAGACCTATACAGTTCAACTAAACCACTGCGGTAGCTCAGTTGGTAGAGTGCTCACTGCGTAAGTGGGGGTTGTGGGTTCGGGTGGGTAGTGAGTGTTCTTTCGCCAAGCACTTGGTATTACGAAATGAAAGGCATGGTTCTTTCGGATGGGAACTTAAAATAAACGAGACCCCGTGTCACGGTATGCTTGGCACGATAAAAAAAACACCTGCTGTATGATGCCATCAGCGCAACGCACAGGCAAAATTTCTGTACTTCGCTTATAGCTGGCAACGTCTCTATATACTAGTAAGTGAAATATTCTTGCCTGGGATGTTAAACACCATTACTCAACTCCTATAGTTCAACTGGCATGGTATTCCGGTGTATGCTTACTGTGTTAAGACACAACAAGTCTTATGATAAATAATAAATTATGTTATTGCCATTATAGCAGCAGCGCCTGTCACACAAGCCGCGCATACTACTCCGCATGACACTACAACTCAGCACGTGACACATACAGCGTCTCACGGAACATATCACACTTGTGATAAACTACGTGTGATAGAGGCCCTAGCTGTAGAAATAAAAGCTAATGATACGTCATCGCTAACATGTCAGGGAACAGACAACAAGCAACGCGCGGAAGCGTTCGTATCTACCCATTGTAACACTGGGCAAGTTACAGGATGGAAGATGGGAGAACAAGTAAGTTTTATGAACAAAAACAGCTTTATGTATTATATGATCAGTATTTAACAGCAAAACCACGCCCCCCAATAATCAATATCTAAGGACCGTTAACGACAAAAATAATTCCAAACGGTTCTTTTCTTGATATTTAGGTATACCAATTCATGTCCTAATCGCGATCCCAAGGCAAAGTAAAAACTTTGAAATTGGCATGTGAATTCCTATCAGGGAAGTGAGGTCGGGTGCTCCGGATAGGTTATCACTTCTTGTCTAGATAGCTACATCCGATACGGGTGTACAAAAAGAGCCGTGTCACTGTGTAGATTCTTAATGAAAACGATAAAGGATGGAGTTCAAAGCTTCTAGTTTCAATTTGGTACATAAAAATACTTTACTATATTTGGCCTCTCTGCCCTAAATATAGACCAGTGGGTCTTCATACATTGATGTTTTACGTATGAACATTCTAGGTTCTATTTCATTTGGTTTATGGCAATAAAGCGGCTTATAGAGATTACATTGTTTCACGTTCTTGAGCAGTAGATTTTACGTGCTTACGCAAGTCATTACCTGCTCACGCGAAAAGTTATGACTTAGGCGTGTGTAAAAGGTTTCGGGTCGGGGCAATTTCGTTCACGCTCTGTTGCCATTTATCGGTCAACTGGTTCCGGTAATGAAAAGTTTACAGACGGCTGACAACTTGATAGCATGCGGTAGCTCACCTGGAAAGCTAACTAATTTTTTGTTACAAACTTGCTTTTTATATGTATGTATTTCTTTATTGCAGATCGCGCAAAATTGCCAGGGGATTTACAGCAAGACTCCTTACGTTGCCATCGCATCATTTCGTGGTGGCGTCTATACTTCTTCTGAAACACATCACCGTGCAGGTGTACTTGTGGGATGTGAAGCCGACGGGTTTAAGGTAATTCACGCGTGGTAAAAACAACTGCATCAATGTTTAAAACGTGCTTAACAAGAAATCGCGTTGATGAGACATCATCGCAAGTGACGGTCAAAGGTAAATTATACGTGGTAAATACAACTGCATCAGTGTATCGCGTGTACTAAATCAAGAAATCGCGTTGATGGGGCACAATTGCAAATGTCGGTCGAGGGTAATTTATGCGTGGTCCAATGAAATACAACTGCATCAGTGTATCGCACGTACTAAATCAAGAAATCTCGTTGATGGGGCACAATTGCAAATGTCGATCAAAGGTAATTTACGCGTGATAAATACAACTGCATCCGTGTATCGCACGTGCTAAATCAAGAAATCGCGTTAATGGAGCACGTACCATCGCAAGTGTCGGTCAAAAGTATTTTATGCGTGGTAAAAACAACTGCATCAGTGTATCGCACGTGCTAAATCAAGAAATCTCGTTGATGGGGCACCATCGCAAATGTCGGTCAAAGGTAATTTTACGCGTGGTAAATACAACTGCACCAGTGTATCGCACGTGTTGAATCAAGAAATCTTGTTGATGGGGCACAATTGCAAATGTCGGTCATAGGTAATTTATGCGTGGTCCAATGAAATACAATTGCATCAGTGTATCGCACGTACTAAATCAAGAAATCTCGTTGATGGGGCGCCATCGCAAGTGTTGGTCAAAGGTAATTTATGCGTGATAAATACAACTGCATCAGTGTATCGCGCGTGCTAATCAATAAATCGCGTTGATGGGGCAACATCGCAAGTGTCAGCCAAAGGTAATTTACGAGTGGTCCTATGATATACAACTGCATCAGTGTATCGCGCGTGCTAAATCAAGAAATCTCGTTGATGAGACACAATCGCAAATGTCGGTCAAAAGTATTTTATGCGTTGTAAATACAACTGCATCAGTGTATCGCACGTGCTGAATCAAGAAATCTCGTTGTTGGGACAAATCGCAAATGTCGGTCAAAGGTAATTTATGCGTGATAAATACAACTGCATCAGTGTATCGGGCGTGCTAATCCAGAAATGTCGTTGATGTGGCAACATCGCAAGTGTCGGCCAAAGGTAATTTACGCGTGGCCCAATGAAATACAACTGCAACAGTGTATCGCACGTACTAAATCAAAAAATCTCATTAATGGGGCACCATTGCAAGTGTCGGCCAAAGGTAATTTACGCGTGGTCCAACGAAATACAACTGCGTCAGTTTATAGCATGTGCTAATCAAGAAACCTCGTTGATGGGCACAATCGCAAATGTCGGTCAAAGGTAAATTATGCGTGGTTAATACAACTGCACCAGTGTATCGCACGTGCTAAATCAAGAAATCTCGTTGATGTGGCAAAATCGCAAGTGTCGGTCATTTCTACCGTACATTTTTCAATTGACATGTTCTTGTGAAAATTTGTTTTGTCATTAAAGTTCAGTACTATGTGGCGTCTAGATACATGTGGTTAATGGCGCTTTAATTTGTGTCATATTGGAGACATGTCTCTTAACATGTCTTAAGGTCTTTTTCACAACCTATATTCTCTCATTTTCACATTTGTTTCCATGGTAATTGATATAAACCTATTTATTATCCAGTAGCACACACACACACACACACACACACACACACACACACACACACACTGAACTTAAAATGAAAATACTCAGTTGGTAAAGTGCTCGCTCCGTATGTGGAAGGTTGTGGTTCGAATCCCGTCCGGGTCTGACCCAAGACTTGAAAGTGGGTAGTGACTGTTCTTTCGCCAAGCACTCGGCATTACGAAATGAAAGTCACGGTTCTTTCGGGTGGGAACTTAAAATAAACAAGGTCCCGTGTCACGGTGGGCTTGGCACGCTAAAGAACCCTGCTGTATAATGTCATCAGCGCAACGCACAGGCAAAATTTCTGCACTTTCGCCTAAAGCTGGCGACGTCTCGATATATTGACTGGGGCGTTGAACGTCATTACTAAACTCAACTCAAAATAAACAAATATATTCTCTATACATAGTGAGCTCTATATACTTATTCACATCATTAGCTATCTTATTAAATGTGTGAACTTTTTCGTTTATTGTAGATGATATTACAGACGTGTGTAGACTCTCCGTTTGTAACCAAGGTTACAGGGAGCCATAGCCATTCTTTCCATGTTATTTTGACCAATTAAATAAAAACATTTTATGTATTTTTCTTCTTTTTTTCCTGCCTGGTTGACAATTTGGTGAAGACGTTACAACTTCTAAATCTTCGGTGCCGGTTCGATTCCGAATCAGTAAATTGTATCATTTGAACCTTTGTAAAATCATTAGCGATTGAATTCCGCAACTTGACCATTGGCAGTATTAAGAGACCGAGAAATTTTAAACGCTAACTTTGCCACTGGGAATCCTAATGTAAAGTGGCGAGTGTAGCTAACTAGACAGGGGTGCTTGTCCTTCCAGAGCATCCGGTCTCACTTCCCTGATGAAAGTTCACGTGTTTAACTTTATTTCAATCGGATTTTTAAAGTTTTTTTTAGGATGGGAGTTGTGCTTTGAACATTGGCTGGTAAGTTTGTTATTGATATAATATATAAAAGTATAATAAAAGTATAAGACACGCCTGAAACTGAATCCAACTGATACCGATATCCCAATAACCGGCATTTTACTGTAGTCTTTTTGCAACATGATAATGCACAGTACATGATAATAAGCCAATAATTATTATCAGGAGTGAGGTACACAATCTGTGCATCGAGATGGAAACTTTATTTATAATGGACACGATCAGGTCAACGTGATGTCAACTTTGTCAATGTGACAGGGTCAGGGTAATGTGAAATTAACTCTGTCAATGTGACAAGGTCGGAGCAATGTGAAATGAACTTTTTCAATGTGACAGGGTCGAGGTAATGTGAAATAAAATTTGTCAATGTGACAAGGTCGGGGTACTGTGAAAGTTAACTCTGTCAATGTGACAGGGTCGATGTACTGTGAAATTAACTGTCAATATGACAAGGTCGGGGTACTGTGAAATGTGACAATGACAAGGCAATGTGAAATTAACCCTGTCAGTGTGACAAGGTTGGGGTACTGTGAAATTAACTGTCAATTTGATAAGATCCGGAGTATTGTGATCATGAATTTTGTCAATGTGACACAATCATAACTTGGTGTAGTATGAGATGAACTTTGTACTCCCAAGAAGATAAGGAAAATCATTTTAATATCGACATGATCATACTTCAATACGTAAAGACATAGGCTATATGCCCAGACTTGTAAACTTTTACCGGCCAATACACAAAAACTTTCACAGATCATTTCATAGTAGAATTAAATCATACACTTAGTTAAACTATAAACATGAAAATAAAATTCCATAATATGTATTCGAAATATATTGTGATATGAAAATCCATGCTGTTTTATTATTTATTTTTGTTTATTTATTATTTAATGGTACACATTTTTTCGATAGACATGCTACCCATTTTCACTATAACATGGAACTCTTTTATCAAGGAGATACGAAAAGGGCGAGATGAATGAAAAGTTGGGCGGTAACTTCAAAATGCAAAATTAAGACATGATAAAAATCGGAACCGGCAAAATTTTATTTGAGAAAAAGCAAGCATTCAACAAAACGGTTTTGATTACTTAATATTCCAAACGTTCATTCAACCAGATTATGGCTGCTGACTTGCTGATGCCATGACTGACCTGATAACAGCATAACTTGGCCTGTTTACAAAGTTACAATGGAGATTTTTATCGAGAATGTTTTTACCAGAGTTAAATTCAAACCCCCACACAACAGAGATTGCAGTGTCATTTAGCACATAATTTAGAAGAACATTGCTTATAAATTTAACAGGGCTACGCCAAAGAAATGTCAAGCTCCGTTCTTGAAATCCCTCTAGTATTGGAGTACCACCACTTTACATCATGTATGCACTGCCCTCCCTGCAATGTTATTTGAAATGTTGTCTTAAAACGAAGAGAACAAAGTAGAAATGTGCTTTTACCTGGAACCATCCTCAGGGAAAATAGATTTATCCCTGCTTCAGAAATATGCTGAAAGGAGGCTGGAATTTCTGATAAAAATTTGCCAGGGTGATGTGACAAAAACAAAAGACAAGTATGAAATTAATCAGTTCATTTATCAGACTTTTGGCGCTAGTGATTCCGAGTGTTTAATAGAAGGTACAAAGAAAGATGTGATCTCACATTTCTTGCTCAGGTAAATAATTTATTTTAAATAAACAAGACTGGTTATTTTGAGAAATTTGATTTAAAAAACTATATACATGTACAGGAAATTCTGTTATCCAGATAACTTGAAATATCTGGTTTAATTGAAGATGTTTATCCTTTTGGCTACTGTGGTTGCTTTTAATACCAAACATCTAAGTCTAGACATCCTTAAACGTGTTATGTACAGTGAATTTTCCTAAAAAAATTAACTTAAGTTTATTATTTACTTATTTCAGTCTAGATGAATTAAGATAATGGTCATTTTTTCTATTACTTGGGTACTGATCTTTTAAAAAATTGTTTAACTTGCATACAGGGGTCATTTATGGCATATCTAATTTATTAAAAATAAATTGCCATTCTTTTGAAGAATTTAGGCTAGTTACAAATTAATGGTGTGAATTGATCTAATATGGAGTTGAATAAATATTTTTGGTTTAATGTCATTTTATATTTTTATTTCAGATTAGCATTATGTGATGAAAAAGACACCACTCATTTTTTGATGAAGACAGAAACATCCCTGTTTGCTTTCCGCTTCCTATGCATGAATGAAGACGAAATGTACAGGTGTTTCAAAAGACTTGACACTGCAGTAAAGAGATTATGCTACAACATGCCAAACCTTTCTTATTTGAACCAGCTTGCTGATGCTCTGGGGTCTATTTTATATTCACAAAGTTGGAGAAAAGTAGCTAAATTGTATGTACAAGGCTGTGAAAATGAATACTTCAACATTCCATTCACCTTTGCTTTAGATCTAGTCTCAAAACGACTTGTGACACTACAGAGAGGTATTGCATCTGTTCCGTATTGTAAGCTGAAAGAAGTGATGAGAGAGTTGTTTGTTTATCATTTGTATTATGGATTTAAGCATGCCAAAATTCAGAGAGAGAAAATTATCAGGAGTGATGACAGAATGAAAAGACTCTTCCAGTTGCTAAAGGTAAGCCATGGTAAAAGTGTTTCTTTCTGGGTCTCAAAAAAATTTACCAGGAGTTTCACTACCGTACTTTTAATTTTTTTTGCCACTGTCAGCATTTTTTTGCAAAGGTCGCGGTTAGTTAGAAATCTAGTTCCCATGCATTTAAAGACGCACCATTTGTCCGATTGATCTAGTCCACTTATTCTTTGTGACAAGACAATGCATGCGATTTCAAATCAGGTCAGTTTATGTGAAAGTTTGTGTTAAGGTCCAAAGTCCATATGCGAAGGCAGTTGAGACATAATTCTGCAGAATTCTTGTTTGAAACTTAGCAGATATATGACTTGTCCCTTATAAAGGCCTTTCCTTACTTATACTTCTTGCTCATATCATAGATAGTAACAGGCATATATTGCCCTGCTTGGTGGTGTACTTGTTTACATTGGAATCCTCATTTGAATTATTTTATTATTTCAGGTACAACTAAGACAGAAATATAAATCAAATGTGGAGTATAGTCACATGATATCCAATATATCACATGACCAAGTATACTCTGAAGTGGAACAGTTTCCACCATGTACGTTACATCTACATAAAACCTTACGGACAAAACACAGACTGAGACATTATTCAAGGGTAATTAATATATACATGTACAAACTACAAACACAGTGATGAAGCTTACCGTAACTATATTGAGTGAGGGGTCAAGCTCACTCCAGAAAAAAAAATGTAATACAGTCTAACCTGCCTTAAACACCTTTAAGGACAACCTGCTTTTAACGGCCATTAAAATTTTATCCAATTGCTCTTTATTCATGTTATTTGAACCTCTATATAAGGGCCACCTGCACATAAAGACTACCTTTACTGGTTCCCTTGGGTGGCCTTTATAGAGAGCTTTGACTATAAATGGCTAAAATTTGTTAAATTTAGGGGCTTAGGCATATGTCTAAGAACCATGTGTTACTGGGCTCCTGCTAATATCAATCCCTGAAACATGTAGACATAAGGGTCTAAAGAGACCACTAATTGGTTCTTTTTGATTGTGCTTTTACAGAGTCAAAATAAAAGTTTAACTTTTCTGGACATCAATATAAGGGTGAGATGGTGGTGGATAAATAGAAACATGTTTTCCCCAAGTCATTTGCAAAAAAAAAGATTCTAAATCAAATGTTACAAAATTATACTGCTGTTGGCAGCTTCTAAATTTTAATGAATTTATGAGACATCAGTATATTATGTTGAGACCAGAAAGTCATATCCTAGTATTTTGGTATTTTCCACTGAAATATATTCGTCATTTGCAATGTTAATGCAAAAAATAATCACAATAAAGTTCCAATTCATGCAGATTTGGTATGTCATGAATAGGTTTATTTAAAGGTATTGTTGATAAGTATGATGTCTCTGTGTCCATGATTGCCCTGGATATATTTGATGTCCTATAGTTCCATGTTCCTTTCACTCAATTTTCATTGCAAACGTGATGGGTTCACATGTTTAACCTAATTTATCAGTTTTAAAGTTTTTGCTTTGCTTCTGGATTGTGTTTCTAACATGGATTAGGATGATTATTTTTTATTTTTCAGATACAGTACACATTATTTCTGAAAGATATAGGAATGTCTGTTCATGATGCTTTGTGGTTTTGGAAAAAAGAGTACAGCGAAGTACCAGAAAATACAACTGGCTGTCAGCATACATGGAAGAATAATGAACATCGATATGTATACAATATCAGACATTTGTATGGGTTAGAAGGTTCTTGTATCAACTACAAAGGTCACTGCTGTACATCACTTCAGGTACATATTGACCAACTCGGTTTATATTTTTTAGTGGCCAGACAGAGATTTTGTTTGCCTAAAATTACTACTGAATAAAGTTAGTTTCCTTTAGGGAAAAATGGCTAAATTTTCCCAATTTGATGACTAAAGTTCCCAAAACAAAAGTGATATATTAGATATTGTCAGAATATAACATCTTTGCAATGAGGATCCTAAGCTATTGCAAGCATATCATTATGCAGTTTACTGTATTTCAGAACTTCAAATTTTCCCAATTTAAAAGGCAGCAGGTAGTTTTTGAAAAAAGTAACAAAATCACTGCCAGATAAAAAAAAATTGTAAAAATATATTCCTATTTGAAATTTTTTTCTTCACAATTTTTTAGGATTCTGTGCCAAGTTATGTGTAACTCCAAAGGATGCTAATTCCTGAAAATATTAATAATTTTTGTGTTGATGAGAAAGAGATGAGGATGCAGCTTTTCTGGTGTCAGAATAAATGTAGCAGCATTCATTTGAATGTTACGTTATGAATGGAGCGACATGTTACACCCCAATCAAGACTTTGTCACTTATACCGAGACAGTCGGTTCTGATATGGTAGAGGAATCTGGAGTACCCATAGAAAATGGACCTTTAGCAAGCAAGCTGACAAGCTCTTTCACAATAGGATTTGCCATTGTGATTCAGCCTCACCTCTTTCACAATAGGATTTGCCATTGTGATTCAGTCTCACCTCTCTTACAATAGGATTTGCCATTGTGATTCAGCCTCACCTCTCTCACAATAGGATTTGCCATTGTGATTCAGCCTCACCTCTTTCACAATAGGATTTGCCATTGTGATTCAGTCTCACCTCTCTTACAATTGGATTTGCCATTGTGATTCAGCCTCACCTCTCTCACAATAGGATTTGCCATTGTGATTCAGCCTCACCTCTCTCACAATAGGATTTGCCATTGTGTTTCAGCCTCACCTCTCTCACAATAGGATTTGCCATTGTGATTCAGCCTCACCTCTCTCACAATAGGATTTGCCATTGTGTTTCAGCCTCACCTCTCTCACAATAGGATTTGCCATTGTGTTTCAGCCTCACCTCTCTCACAATAGGATTTGCCATTGTGATTCAGCCTCACCTCTCTCACAATAGGATTTGCCATTGTGATTCAGCCTTACCTCTCTCACAATAGGATTTGCCATTGTGATTCAGCCTCACCTCTCTCACAATAGGATTTGCCATTGTGATTCAGCCTCACCTCTCTCACAATAGGATTTGCCATTGTGATTCAGCCTCACCTCTAGCACAATAGGATTTGCCATTGTGATTCAGCCTCACCTCTCTCACAATAGGATTTGCCATTGTGATTCAGCCTTACCTCTCTCACAATAGGATTTGCCATCGTGATTCAGCCTCACCTCTCTCACAATAGGATTTGCCATTGTGATTCCAAGCTGAGCCATGAGAAGTGTTGTGATCTGTAAGCTGGGATTTGTAACAGTACTGTGCTTTGTTAGACTTTATACCTCTGAAATCCTTTAGTTTGAACCCTGTCAAATGATAGAATCTCAGGACTTATGATTGTGAGTATGGTATAGGCTGTTCACAATCTGGTGGCTCAGTAAATAACGAGTCCATATGTAATATACTTTTTATGTGTGAAAGGTGTAATGGTATCAAAAATAACACCTCAGCTCTTATGGATAGTTGTCAGTCCCTCTATTTACAATAATAAACTGGCCAAAACATAAACCCTCTGCCATCATTATGCATGACCTATACTTCTTGTTTTATTTTTAGTCAATGGTACCGTTACCTGGTGAAAATGGAGGATGTCCATTTAAACATTTTGATGATGCTAATTTAAAAGATTTACTTCAAATCAGTAATGATAGTGATTTAGAACAGCAGATTTTAGTTTTAAAAAATGATGGTCTTTATTCTTCAGCTTGTCAGGTATATCTTGAAAAGAGGATGGAAAATTTGAAGGTAAATGGTAACAGTTCAGATGTTTCATTAAATTAAGTTGTTTCAAAGTTAAAATAATACCCTATAAGGCTACAACCCGTTCCTTCTTTCCACTTTCACCCTCTTGTGTTTTGTTTTGTCTCCCTATGCCATGCCAATATTGTTCAGATTAGATTCACTACACGTACCTCTGCTAGGCCTCAGTTGGTAGAGTGCTCGTTCCGTAAGTGGGAGGTTGTGGGTTTCAACCCCGACAGGATCTGACCCAAGACTTGAATGAAAGTGGGTAATGACGGTTTTTTTGCCAAGCACTGGGCAATACAAAATGAAAGTCACAGTTCTTTCACATGGAAACTAAAAATAAACGAGGTCCCATGTCACTGTAGGCATGGCACGATAAATACATGTATAATGTATTTTATAATGCCATCAGTGCAATGCAGACAAAATTTCTGCACCGTCACCTATAGCTGAGGATGTCTTGATACAAGTGAAATATTTATGACTGGGACATTAAAATGCCTATCCTGCATTCAAGTTCAAATTACCTACAACTTGGACATCTCGATATGATTGAAATATCTTGATTGGGTTGAAATGCTTATTTTTCAATCAGTCGTGTATTTGTCTTTCCTGGCTTTGTTGGGGACCATTTTCACTATTATTCCTTTACTACATATACTAATAATTTTTGACAAAACTAATGATACAAATGTTTTAGTCTAGAAGTGATCTTAAAAATGACAACTTAAATTCCTGAATATCTTAGACATTACCAATATTATAAAGATTTGAAATTTTACCTAAATAAAATCTTAGTTAAGCAATGATTGCGAAACTAGGCACAATTGGTACATTTTATTTAGCTGAAATATTTATGAAAATGTTTTCACTTTATTAACATTTTTCTAAAAGATGCTTTTATTAAAATTTCAGAAAAATGTAGGACCTGGAACATATCACTTTGAAAGTTCTAAACAAAGTCATCTCCAAGCTAATAGAACTGGATATAGCAGCTATCCCCATGCAGAAAAATGTACCAAATTGAACAGTATGCAAGATGATGTTGAAATGGCTGTCCACTTGCATGGCCATGCACATGCATGTAAGAAAGTGAGTTGTAATGGACAGAAGAGAAAATTGTCAGACACAATACAAGAATGTTCCAGCCATAATGCACATTTATCTTGCAAGCTGAAGTTAGATAACGCTGACGAAAACAAAAGAATTCATTCAGAATATATTAAATCCAAAAATGTAGTGGTAATGAAAACTCATTCTAGTCAAATGAATGTAGAAAATGTCATTTCAGATGAAAATTTTCTCAATTTTTCTCGGCAAAAGCCAAATTATGAATCGAAAAGTACATGTATTACAGAATGTGCCGATACAGATCTATTTCTGTCCCAAGATAGATCAAACATCACAGATTCTTTAGACATTACCAACAGGGCTGTGTCCTCAAGTTTTAACTGTTATGACCATGAACTCTGTCCATCTCAATTTTACCAAGCAGAAAGCCATACTAGAAAGGAAGAAAATAAAGTGGATCTAGTCAGTGCAATAAAGTTATCAAAACCTGCAGACTTTTACTTCAGCTTGAAAAAACTTACTGATGGATTAAAATCCTTGAAATAAATAATTGTTATATTAATTTACTGCAATCAAAAAACAAACATACTAATCCATGTCCGAATTACAATCTCCAGAGGCAAAGTTAAAACTTTCAAACTAACAAATTAAGGTAAATGCGTGAACTTCCACCAGGAAAGTGAGGCCAGGTGCTCCGGAAGGGTAAGCACTTCCTGCAAACAAAGGAATAGGTGCATTATGTGTACAAACTACGAGTACATTTTAAATTTATTGCATTAAAATTACCAACGGTCCAGTGTTTAATTCATTCTGCCAGCTTGAGACCCTTCTAAAATTTGTTGAGCTGGACATTTGCAAGGTTCTTTCAATCGACATGCTTGTCAACTTCTTTCTCCCGTCAAACTTGTCATTGCCTCACTGCTCTCCAGTCAAACTGATCAATGCCTCGCTTTTATCAAGACATCGCTAGCTATAGATAAAGGTGCAGAAATTTTGCCTGTGCGTTGCACTGATGGCATTATACTGCAGTGTTCTCTATCTTGTCACAGTACCTTCTTTATTTTAAGATCACATCCTAAAGAACCATGACTTTCATTTTGTAATGCCGAGTGCTTGGCCAAAGAACAGTCACTACCCACTTTCAAGTCTTAGGAGGTCGGACATAGTCGAGGGTTCATACGCACGACCTCCCACTTACGTAGCTAGCACTCTATCAATTGCGCCACCTCAGTGGTCTCTCACTGCTTGACACTTTGCTTACTAGATACGTCATTACACCCAATGTCACCCTTAAAACAATGAGACTGAACAATTTACCAGTGTCAAATCAACTTGACAAAACCTGGTATTCACACTTCCTGTTCAAGCTGGATAAAGAAAATGTATAACTACAAATTTATAGCATACTTTTTTTTAATGTATATTCAAAACTCATTTATTCCAATAATATAATAAATTAATAAACTTCTGAAGATTTTCTTTTTCCATTCTGCATTAAGTAACTGGTCTGAAGATCCTCAAAAATTTCTCTGAAAAAAAAAAAAATACAACCTCAATTAAAGTTAACAAATTTGGGTGGTCAGTGTGCAAAAAGCCAAGTGTAAATTTAGGGACCAAAAAATAATTCATTGTCATATTTTTATGTACATGTATTTGCTTTTTTCCAGGAGACATAAAAAATTATACACAATGACAGTACAGTCGGAATCGACAAACTGAATTGTGAAAAGCCATGCATGCAAGACAATTTTGAATCTGCATTAAAAGGGTCTTTCACACAAATACTTCATATATTCCTCTAGAAGAGATTTTGAAAGGCTTGGCATGTTATATGAAAAATGGCTATACAAGCAATTTCTACTTCATAGAACTGGTACTGATATTGCTTGAATTTGGAAGACTATGCTGGATAAAATTTTAATCTGCGCTACAATGTTTTTTTTTCAAATTTGGTTCTATTTTTATATCAAATATGAACTTTAATCTAACAGCTACATGTTTGTATACTGTAAACGTATTCATTTTCGCTTATTTCGCGGTCGTTTGTTTTGCGCGAAAACTAATATCAGAAATTATTATCGCAGTCTCCACGTTTTCTCTTTTTTGAGGACGATCCTTCGGACATAGCCTCTAAAACACATTTATTCGCAGCTGCAATAGCTGACGATTTTTCTGGTGTCTCAGTTGCTCTTGGGTCGGGTAAAAAATCAGCTTCTGGAGCTTTTTTGGCAGATTGATTTAACCACCGCTTCAACATTTTTTTTTTTATCAAACTAGTAATATGTGAGTAAATACTGAGCAATAATAATGATAAAATAAGAATCAAGAGGGAATAGTTTTCACTGGATTTTATTGGCATACATTGATTCATAAAAAAAGTTATAGTCTGTGTAAAAAAAACGCGAAAATTTAAATACGTGAAAAAGCCTGATTTCATAATACCACGAAAATAAATAAGTTTACAGTATATTTTTTTAAATTTGGTAATGGCAGCCATCTTTGGATTTCTGATGGCATTGCCAGACTAAATTTATAATCCATACCAAATAAAGGATCTGCCTCCTCAAATTTGGTTTTAGCTGAAGATTATAGTCTATGCAAGACACATGCTTAACCATGCCACAGGCTCAGCTGGCTAAAAGTGCTACCTACTTGCTTAAATAGAAAAATATGTAACCACTTCTTTCTCTATTTGTCCTGACTTCAGTTTCTGATGCCTTAGTAACATGTGAATCATCACAGCTGAACCAACACCCCTTCTGTATGTCAAAAACATCACTGACATAATGACCTAAAATAAAGTGCATGGTAATAACATTAATATCAAAAGAACTGTCTTCCCTCTTTATGTAACAAAATTAATTGTAGATTGAATAAATGAAATCTCCTCAAAACAGCAGAATTTTCTCTAATATTCTGGTCAAGAAACAATTTTTCTCAATATTGGAAAGCCTTGTGAGATTAATTAGGCCCATCAGGCCGGAGCTTATCCCGGTTTCGGTGGCGTTAAGCGACTGAGAGTACAAGACTCTCCCCTGAATGGGACGGTTAACCCCCAGCATTTGCTGGTACTCATTTATTTATCAGCTGAGTGAACTGGAACAACATGAAATTAAGTGTCTTGCTCAAGGACACAACACATCGCCCGGTCCAGGGATCGAACCCACGACCTTCAAATCATGAGTCCAACGCCTTAACCACTAGGCCACACGCTTCCACAAGCCTTTGCATGGATGTCCTTTATTAAACTACCATTACAGCCCTAGACTGAGAGAGCTCATGTTAAGTCAAAATAACTGTTTTAAACTTTTATAAATATTAAATCTGGCTTCAGATAGATTGGCAAAATCTATTGTTTCCTGTCTTTTCGCCATTTTAGTCATTCTGTATGTTAATAACTTTATACAGTACTTTGGTGATACTTCCAAAATACTTTATTTAATACAGATTTTAAGTTCTTGGTGGTTGTAGAACATTGTTAACCTAACCTTCCATATAAAGCAATAAAACACTTCTGCAGTTGCAACTAATAACAGAAAAACCTGTCACAACAATCTAAGCTCTAGTTTGAAACCCCTCCCCAAGTTTACATGTTCACTACCAATTTAGTGTGCCAAACAAAGGATAATATGTAATTGTATTACTTACCAACAGCAGAACTACTCCCAATGTGATTTACAACACTGATTAACCTGTATGAATAAGGAAGATCACCTTTCTGTAAAGAAAATGAGAAATTTGCATTAGTGACGAAAACCAGAAGCCCATTAGGGTTGTTTTGCTCAACTCAGTATTTAAATTTGAACTATGGTTAGCCATGCCACATACAAAATCTAAATAAAACATAAACATTTTTCATAATTAATATAATATTAATTGGTCCAGTTTTTCTAGAAGTGAAGATTGAGAGATTTGGATAAAAATAACACCTTATTTACATACTCTGTGATAAATCTGTCAACAATAAAAATTACAATAATTTGGTTGAATTTCATCAAATTGAAACATTTATATTTTAAAACTGTTTATTCAATAATGATATGTTAATTTTTATTGATGTTTCAAATTTGTGCTAATCACTGATGAAATTAATAAATCTTTGAAAAACTGGATCCTGATCTCCAGAAACCATGTCAGATACAGTTTTTCATTTGGATCAACCCAAGATCTCCATTACAAGTTATACCTCATTCTCTACTTTGGGTAATGCTGTGTCATCCATATCTTGTTCTGTATCACTGATTGTAATACTGTTATCATTCTGTTGTCCATGTGGCTTCTTATTTTCCTTGTTTTCCAATGATAACCACTCATCATTTATATCTAAATAACAAATATAAGAAAGTCAAATGTTGGCAATAACAGATAAGAAATAACTACAGATGTACATGTATGTGTACCTTTCAAAATTTTTGTTACTTTTCTATTTCATTTTTTCACTGGGTGTACATTCCACATGGCTACACATTAAACTGTGACAATCATTAGGAACGAGAACATGACCGAGTTACATCACTTTTGTGCAAAGTAATTTTTTCTCATTTTTGAAGACCTTTTCAAAAAAAAAAAAAAAAAAAAAAAAATTCTACAAAGGTGTTTTCAGTACGAACTGTGACCCAAGTCCCATCCAAGTTGAGTTGAGTAGAGTAATGGTGTTAAACATCCCAGTCAAGAATATTTCACTTATATCAAGACATCGCCAGCTATAAGCTAAGGTGCAAAAATTTTGCATGTGCATTGCGCTGGTGGCATACAGCAAAGTTCTTTATCATGCCATGCCTAATGTGACACAGGAGTCAGGACCTCATCTATTTTAAGTTCTTATCCTAAAGAACCGTGACTTTTATTTTCATAATGCAGAGTGCTTAGGGAAAGAACAGTCACTACCCACTTTCAAGTCTTGGATCAGACCTGGTCAAGGTTTGAAATGACGACCTCCCACTTACGGAGTGAACACTGTACCAACTGAGCTACCACATTGGTCCCCAGTACCATCTAAAAGACCATTCTGGTATAAGTGTGTTCACTTACCATTTTCTTCATTGCAGAACAAGAGAATTTCCTCATCACTGATTGTTGTATTATCAACACTGGATGTTTTTTCACTAGTAGCGTTTTTCTTTTCCTTGTGATTTAAATCCATCTTTATTTTATTAGGAACTTCAGAATTTCTATTTTGCTCATTCTCACTCTCTGTATCCAAATCTATTGTATTAGCTCTATTCTCATCTGAAGTAACAGTACTTGATTTATCAGACACTTTAAGCGTTAAGCATAATTTCACATCACTGTGTTCAAATACACTAGTTTTAGATTCATCTTGATTAATTTCACTCTTATTATAAATATTATCACAGATCTCTTTTGATTCAAGTCTAGATTGTTTCCCTGCATCTTCAGATCCTAGATCTTCTTTAGCAACTCCAGTTTTTAATCTATCAAAATTTGTTAACCTATTGTCACTTTCACTTTGTTCACATTTCAAATCATTTTCATCATCTGGTCCAAATAAAAAATTTTCTAAATATTTTTTGGACTTTAATCCTACACCTTCTGTCACGTTTTTATTTTCCACGGAATCACTGGTTATTCCATCACTTTTTCGGTATGACTTATTTACGCTGTATTCAGCATGGGAAGATGACAGATCAGTGTCCATAGAACTCACTGATGTACTTGTAGATAACTCTGCTGGTGGTGGATAATAGTTCTCAGTCTCTTTCAGACTTTCTTCTATTGCCAGTCTCAGCTGTTCCTCTTCAGACATGCCATTCAAGTCTTTACCGTAATCTGTATCACAAATATACAAAACATTTATAACATTTAGTACATATAATCTTAACGATACTTGAAAGCCGGCCGCTGCATTTTTTCCCTTTCCTGTTAAATGTGGGGGCTCGTCTGACTCTGGAAAGTGGCCAACAAACAGGTTGGTTCCAGGTTAGAACTTGGTTGTTTCAATTCAACTCTTGAAGGAAATGAGGAATCAATGTGGTGGACCGGGCTCCATAGGTGTCTGGGTAGCTCAGTGGGTAGAGCATCCCGCTAGTATTAGAAGGGTCCTGGAATAGAATCCCGGTTTAGCCTCTGCATTTTCCCATCTCTGTAACACTGTAACAGTGTTACATATAATACATAAACAGTTAAGCATGCTACAGTATCCTCTTCTATACAGAAAATCTGTCAATTAAGATCAGTCTTTTTAAGGTCCTATTGCTTCACATTTCAATAACAAAAAAAAAGAACCTCTATATAGAGACCACCTATCCACATCTCCTATGAGCGACTCTTTTCTTATAGTTTTACTGTAGATGAAAACATTATTTTCCTTCATTTGTTTTTGTTTTAAAGATGAGCATCATACCAGCCATGTGCTCCTTTAATCTGCTGTCCATTTGAAAGAAGTGATATTACAGATTTTATGCAATCTGGACAGCAAAGTTTGTCTAGTTTTCAGAATTCAAAGGATCCAGTTTACATAGGGAATTCACATAATAAAATAAGATAATCAAGACTGGGAGGGAATTCACATAATAAAATAAGATAATCAAGACTGGGGGTTAACCGGTTTCCACAGGAATCTGGTTTTAAGCTTTTATTGTATTAAGTATGTTCATCAGGGCCTACCAAAATTTTAAAGCTAGTTGACCCATGTTCATTCATATTCCACATATTTTGTCTGATGAAAGACTTTGCACTAAGACTACTGCAGTAGGATTTATATTATCAATAATGCACAAACAAAAACTAGAACGGTCAAATACCCCCGTCCCCAACATCTTCAAGGGTTTAATGTTTTACCGTGACCTTGACCTTTCCGATATGACCTTGTTTTAAGGTCATGACAAACCTTTAAACTATGAAGATTATTCGACTGTTGTCCAAAGCAATTATGACAAATTTCACGGACACGGTTTTACAGACAAACAGATATGGTGATTCTCATATACCCCCTCAAATTACATGTAGTTTGCTTGCAGGTGGTATAATGAGGCAAACAATGTATATAATACATGTACCATGATCAAATCCCACAGATTTTTCATTTTCCAGGCGACTCATTTCCAATACTTTTTCCAGTTCACTGTCCACTAAGGATGAATCTTCTTCAGGGTAGTTCTGAAATCATAAATATACATGTCTGAAAGTACAAACAAGATACCCATGGGCCTTATCGCTCATCTGAGGACATGCCAAATATAACCTGCAATAGTTTGACAATTTTCATCAAAAGGAACCAGTACATTTCCCCATTTGGAGCCTCAATACCAATATTTATACAAGTTAAATACTATCTGTTATAAGGATTCTCCATGTAACATATAAGTTGTTTAGCTGTTGTACAAAAAATCAGAAAGATTTTTAATTAACTTGCAGGGATCCATCTACATGTAAGTTTGCGTTTGGGGCATGACTGTCAAGATTTTTTGCGAATTAAATACTACCTGCCCAATGGATATTTCATCTAAAACGTCCCCATTTTGTACCAGTACATTTCCCCATTTGGAGCCTCAATACCAATATTTATACAAGTTAAATACTATCTGTTATAAGGATTCTCCATGTAACATATAAGTTGTTTAGCTGTTGTACAAAAAATCAGAAAGATTTTTAATTAACTTGCAGGGATCCATCTACATGTAAGTTTGCGTTTGGGGCATGACTGTCAAGATTTTTTGCGAATTAAATACTACCTGCCCAATGGATATTTCATCTAAAACGTCCCCATTTTGTGCCTTACTACCAAGTTTTTTCCCCCAAACATCCTAAGGATGCTAAATGTAAAATATACACATTGTCACTTCATATTAATAATTTTTTCTAAAGGGGTTCGCCGCTGGACCACATGATCAATACCTCTAAATGTTAGTGTGGAAAACGTTGATGTCGCAAATTCCTGAAATAAACATAATTTTTACTGGAATATGCCATCTTATGTGATTCCATATTCAATGGAAATAAGTATTCCACACAAAGGTTAGAGGGTATCATGTGGTACAGTTGCGAACTCCATTAGTTTGATGAAAATCCAAAAAAAGGTCAAGAGAAAACACTCAGCAACTAAAACACTTGTTCTTACTTTTAGTTGAATATAATTACCTGAACCTTATCATTTGCCTCCTTAAGACTCAGTTCTAAAACTTTAGTAAGTTCTGGGTCATCATCTAATTCATCTTCTATAGTCATCACATTGTTGCTGCTGTCATCTTTACTCCCATCTTCTTTCTGCTTAATATAAATTTATATAAAACATTGTTGTAATGTAAAGTGATCATTAATTGACATTTGAAGTGCCGTTCACAAAGGAACATCCTTACAACTTTTGGATAAAGGTGTGTCTGTGCGCTGCGCTGATGACATTATACAACAGGGTTCTTTATTGTGCAATGCCTACGATGACATGGGACCTCATTAATCCGAAAGAACATCAGCTTTCATTTTGTAATGCCAAGTGCTTGGCAAAAGAACAGTTATTACCCACTTTCAAGTACTGGGTCAGACCCAGTCGTGGTTGGAACCCACATCTTCCCACTTATGGAGTGAGTACTCTACAAACTGAGCTACCTTATTGGTTAAAAATTTGAATGTGATGTTACATGTATCCCAGTGGAGATTAATATAATTGTTTCTATGTCATGATGTGGGATAAGGATATTCCACTCGAGGGTCCAAAATTAATTTGTTTGTCAAGCAGAGGTTTGAATTCTCTACTTTATACTACATATTACAATATTTTTATACCTTGTTGTCATCATATCTTAACTTCTTACAAGGAGTTCGAGAAATCTGATCATTAGTCTTTGAATTATCTGCAGAATCTGTTGTACATCTTTTAAATTTGTAACTGAAATACATAAACCTTGGTAACAATTTCAGATAGTCAAAACTTAACACCAATGCATACGGTACTTGCCTACCCTTTCTTGAGACCAACAGTAAGTATGGGTAAATTTTGGTCTGAAGTTTTACAAAATCAGTCCTAAGGATTCCCGTATTTGACTTGACAAAACATGGATATGCAGTATAATACTTTGGTTTGGATTTTAATCCCATTGCTTCTTTCCTCATTTTAATTTGCAGCTACAGATCCTGATTGGCAGTTAAAGATCGTAACTTTCATGACCATAACGTTAAGAAGCCATTTTTAAACAAAGTTACAATACTGGTTCCCCATCTTGTGCTCTTAGACAGAAATAAAACATTTCCGTTTCCTCAAAATGACTTGGAGGAAGTTGACATTATACTATTTACACAGACTAGAAAACAGTATAAACTCCAATATCCGGAAATTAACGGGTTTTCTTTTGTAGTCATAAGTTTTAACCTGTAATCGTAAGGTCGTAATTTTAACTTCAAAATTGTACAACCAGAGTCCTGCTGTATGTACATTATAAAAAATAATTACTTTTTTAGATCAGACAGTAAAATAGCTGGAAAAGCTGGAGTTGTCTCTTCTACACAATGTGACTGTAGAGTAAGGAACCGTGGTATCCGAATGTTACGTGCCACCTTAGAATGATAGGAAGCTGAGGTATCATATCTGTATCTCTTTAAATGTAAAATAAGAACTCTGAAATATAAAAAATTAACATTAGTATATACATGTAAATTCAAAAAGCTTACTGGGAAAACAGACATGAAATAACTATAAATCAAAATGCCCTGGACTTTGCATAACAAAACATTAATTTTGAACACTTGGAGAATAAACAAGATACATTTTTTTAATGTAATTATTGTACATGGAACACTTATTGAATATTTGGGTCTGTGCTACTTCTTCTGAGCCGGTAAAGAGCACTGGCACAAATGTGCTAGTAAACTGACTGACAAGTCATTGATGCACTGCTAGTAACTTTATTACAATATGCTGACACTAAGTAAGTCAACCAATAAAAGTCCTTGGTAACAAAAATATCTTATCTCAAATAAAATGTATATGTGAAGTGTCTCTCTATCACATGAGTATATGAAGCTTTCAGTATACATGTACATACACGATGCATGTGAAAAATAAAGTCTTTTGAAACTTCTTTCTCATAGCAGACAAATACGTTCCATGTAAAATATTCTTAATTTCTTTATCTTACATGTATGTTTCCATTCTTACAATACATGTATCCTTAAATCTAAGTGCTTCTTAAACATCTATTGTATACATTCAAACTGGCTCTATAGAACGGTTAAGAGGGTGCTATTGAATCATTACAATTTACAATCATATATACCTTGGAAGTTTGGTAAACTTGTGAGTTACTTCCCCTTTATTAGATCCACACTTCTCGCATGTATACTCTAAAGTTTCTTGTCGGAAAAATAAATCTAATGCTTCCTGAATGGAACAGGTTCTCATTATATTTCTGAAAAAAATTCAAGAGTAAAACTTAACACCTATCTAATGACAAAGTTATATATACATGTACATATATACATGTATGATACAAAACACTTTAAAATAGTTTGCAAGTTCCCATACATTATAGCATGTGATTTCAAACTTATCAACTGGGTTAAAATCTGTATGGTAACCAACCATAGATGTATGAGTACACATTTTGATTTATCTAAATCTACATGTATGAAATAAACAACTGTAAATAAGGCTACTAAAGTTGTATTACCAAATCTCTAGAAAATCTGACTGGCATACCTATGTTCAGTCATACTAGACTCTTGGACAAACTTTTTAAAAATGTCGGAAAATTTTGTTCTTGTATTTGTTGTTTTTATTTTGATTTAATTCAACCTGTGTATTAAGGTAACTAAATTACTAATTTTAATTGACAATTTTACAACTGTGTTACAGTATGGTTTACTGTCATGGTCACTTTATGTGTACATAGGAAATACGTAAATAACTGTCATTTCCATTGTTTGGAGATCTTTGTGCAATTTCATTACTTGCTTTCGATTCCAATCGTTGCTTTGTTACACCATAAAACAACTGACCTACCTGGTTTTTGGCATCTCAACTGACAAATCATTAAACTGTTCTGTTACACAAGTATTCTCATGGCAACTGTAAATATAAATTTCAAAGCCATCTTGACAAAAAGAAAACTAGAAAGCTTGAGAGTGATGTACATGTAATTAGTCTGGACACTGTATTACTGCACAAATGGCTGAATTAATGTAAATTGTGGGAGATACTAAACTATGTTTTTAATATATACATGAACATTAAAGAATCAGGTCAAATCTAAAAATCATGGCATTAAAATATGTTTTAATGTTGAAAACCTGCACAAATTAACAGAAGCAAGTTCTCATATTTCTTGAGGACAAGGGCGTGTCTTGGCTCATGCTAATGGCAAGGTGAATTTTTGTGTTAAATCAATAAATGCTCTACAATTAAAAAATTTCAAAGAATCTAATACAGTTTAGATGATATTAATTTATACAACTTACTTTGTACAAGTAATGGTATGTTGAACTTCAAATTCAAAATTCTGATAAGTTGGATTAACATAATCACGGCTAGTGTTGTATTCTTTATCTGTGCCTTCTCTATGGGGACTCGGAGTAGATTTTAAAATTTTGTTCACCTCTTCCTTCAGTTGATCTAAAACTTGTCCTAAAAATTCATGAGCATCCTAAAAACAGAACAACAGCATGTATGTAGCACTAAACATGTAGACTACTTGTAAGATTTTTGTCAAACTGAAAATAGCAATAACGAAAGAATCACTCAACCAACAAGAGGCCCTATAGGGCATGTATTGCTCATCTGGCTCTATTTGCATGCATTTGAATTTCAAACAGCCATTCTAAACGTATCACCTAAGGATTTTCACAATGATTATTATTCAATTTGGCAGAGTTATTCTAGAAGAGCAGTCTTTGAAAGACTTGGCTAATATATCGTCTTACTAGCATGCTCTGAAAAATCTACATGTAGGTCAATGATAAAACGAAAACACCATTTATTATGATATTAAAGTATATTAAATGGCTATATATATCTAATCTTTATATATCAATTTGAACTAAATCCATCAGTAAAAAAATCTGTAACAGCAATTTGTGTTGTGATAGCAATGATTTCAAAGAATCTGCTTAAAATAAGACCTCATTTGCATAATTCGTGGAAACAATGTCTGAAGAAGAACTTTTTTTGCTCAAGTTTTTTTTAGCCTTTTTTGCCCAACTGTCACTTAATTTATATATAAAATTCATGAATACATGTAGCAAATGTTAAATGACATCATACATCATGGCGGCATGCAGACCAGCAGTTTCAAGAAAGACTTTCGAAGAAATGATTAAAACATTCATCTTATTTCAATAATTTGTGTAGATGGGTAGATGAAAAATTAAGAATTAATGATAATCTACACACAAATCCATGGTGTGTGTAAAATTGTGCAAGTTCACTCATGGAGAAGCACTCCTAATTTGTTCAGTGGTAACAGTTCATTATCCTGTAACAACCTGTTCTAAGGTTTACTTACATGTTGTTGATATCCAGAAAATCTCTTAGCTGATGATGAAATGGCAGATTTCACATCTTTTAATAAATCCCTCTTTGTCTGATCTGGTGTAAAACGTTTTCTCAAATGTATCAACTTTGCAAGTGACCTTAAAACAGCAAAAGATCAAGTTAGAATATTAATTGTTGCACATAAATGAGTAAAACTTATGCACTGCTTAGCTATTCATACAGAAAGAAATACATATTTATTTTTGTAAATCTAAATCATTTTCCAATTACAAGGCTAAATAAAGAAGTGTTAGAAATTAATATGTTTCAAGAATTTTTTTTTAAAAGTCTCTGATGGCAGACAAAATGTTATTCAGTGGAAAACTTTTTTTTTTTAATTTACAGTAACTGGTGTGCTATTTGAACTTGTTGAAACGTGGTCTTTGATGTGAAAACATTTAAAACTGGCACATATTTCCTTGTAAGCCCAATGTAATGGATTTTAGAACAAGATCTGCAGTGTTCATTCTCAGATTTTTCAGATGGGGAAATTTTCAAAAAAATTCCTTTAAAACGTCATAAACATCAATATTTTTGCATTCATTTAATGTTAAATACGGCCTCATAAGGCCTTAACAATGGGATCATTTGCAAAAATAAAGGATCAATGGCCCTCTTCTAGAATAAAGACTGAATCTGTAAGAAGAACAGTGTAACATAACAATTGTCAATTCACATTGTCAATTAAAATTTCTTAACCAGAGACAGCTGATGCTGACATTCAGGCAAGTTTTTCTTTACCTAATATGGTAACCATGGTAACCTAAAATATTGAATGGATTATTTACTCACAAATATAAAGAATTTCTGGGCAATATCTTCAGTATTCTCTCGTTCACATGTAAAACATCTGTTGAAAATGTATCCAAACTAAAGAGAGACTGCAAAATGGCATTCATGTAACAAGTATTACCTAAATTTGAAAACCTGAAAAAAAAATAATACAGTGAATTGTGAGAAATCCTGTTTCACTAAAATAACAGAAGTCTCCCATACTAATCACCTAACTGTGAAAAGTAGGTCTGACAAATGAAGCTGGTAATTTAAAACATGGATTAATCCAGCTCGATTTTATTACCAAATATGAGTATAATGGTTATATTTTCACTCCTAAAACATTAAACATCTTTCCCTAAATAAATTCTGAAGAAATCCATCATTACTTAAAAATTTCACCTCTCAAAAACTCTGGGAATTCTATATTTGTTAACGAGTGAATAGCCAAACGGTAGTTGTTGAATGTTGCTTAGCGTGGCATCAGCAATTTTTCAGCTACCACTCCCCATGTCACATTATACTGACACCAGGTGAACCAGTAAAGACCAATGGCAAGGAAAATTCACTTTCCCACATGTGGTCTAAGTGGGACTTGAACTCACAGTGATGAGTCACTGGACTTGTACACTATTAGATCATCGCAGTCTCAATAGCCAAATTGTAGGTTAAATAAGTGGAGTGAAGAAATGTTTTTTTTTCATGCCTAAGATTTGTTCATTCAAACAGAATTAGTCAGTTTTGGAATGGTGGAAGAAACTGAAATACAAAGAACAGGGTTCATACAGCCATTGCCAATAAAAATTTAATGACTTTTCCATGACATTTTCATCTTTTTCCAGTACAGGTGGCATGATTAACCATGTGTTTACGATACGAATCACATTAGGCGGAAGTTTACATTAGATTGTAAACTACAAGTCTGGCGTGGAAACAGACAAAACAGGATTTCACCGTTTCACGTCTTTGGGGTTTATTTGAACCAAACTGTATCTCACAAAGTCGGAAACAGTTTTATAATATTTATTTTGCTTTAGTTTCAGATTAAATCGAAGTTTTTTTAATTAAAATTCAAAATTCCATGACTTTTCCATGACATGTTACAACATTCCATGACTTTTCAAGGCAAAATCTCAATTCCATGACTTTTCAAGACAGAAGTCAAATTCCATGACTTTTCAAGTTCTGTGCGAACCCTGAAGAATTCCACCAACATTCATTCATTCAGCAAGCAAACATGCCATAGTGGGTTAAATGAGTGGAGTGGAATAATGTTATTTTATGCCCCAGTTAAGATCCTTTCACTTATGTCAAAGCAGTCAGTTTTAGGATGGTGGGAGAACCCAGAGTGCCTGGAGAAAAACCACAACCTCAATAATACTGACAAACTTTTTCTCCATGAAAAAATGCCTGAGTAAATTCAATCCTAGGTGGTAAGAAACCACTAGGCTACCAAAGCCCAGGATAAAATGACTTCAAAAAAGCAAATTAGTGACAAGGTTTGAACCTTTTCAGTATCTAGACCATCAGAAGGTATAAATCAGAGAACATAATACAAACCCTTGGAAATGTTGTTGTTGATTTTGTTTGGTGTCCTGAGATTGTACTTTTTTGCTCCATGTGTAAGGCACATCATCTGAAAGGCGTGATTTCTTAAAAGTAGGAGTTGGATCTGGCATTAAACCCAAGGAAGTATTGGCACGTTTTACAGAGCTAAAATGAAAAGAATCAAAATCTAAATTTTTAATATCAAATTAAATATATTAATCTTTATAAATAAAACTCGAAGAACATGACAAAATCATAGGGATTTTCAAAAGGCCTTAAAAAGTCCAAAAATTTGAAAATGACAATTTTTCTCTAAAAGTTTTAACTATATTTTGATATTACTTTTGATCAATTAAGGCATGTTTGATTTGGTACGCCAATATAAGCTTTCAGTGCAGGTTTCTTAATTGTCACAATTTTCCTATTGTAATGATATATGGCATTCTGTAAGCAAAAAGAACAATCCAAAAGAGCAAATAAATTCTGTTATGAAAACACAGTTTTATGTGTTTTGACAATTATGCCACAACTATGGGGTAAATTTCACTTTTATTATTATTTTTGCATAACCCTATGTTGGTGCTTCAAAAATATAGCAAAAAGTGAAATTCTCAATTTTTTTTTTTTATCTAAGGGTTCTTTTTGCACATGCATCGTCAATTATATATTTTCCAAAATTTGACATTACACTCCAAATAACGTTCTAAACCAGTTCAGAAGCATTTTCTAGCTCCAATGTATTTTTCATAAAGTATTCAATTATAAAAACAAACCTCAGCATAGTAAAGCCTCCATAGTGTCTAGCTGGAGCTGGAGTACTTGTTTTATTGTAAAAGTTATTAGTACCAATGGTTTCCAAGTGTTCTCTGGCCTTCTCTGTACCTCTTTGAAGAAATATGCTACCATTTCCTGTATTGTATGGGCTATCAAAACAAAACAAAAAAATATCACACTTTTGATTTTGAAATTTCTTCATCGGCCACTTCAATTGTATGTTTATCAATCTAAAGGTCTGTTTATGAACACATATGTTCAAGTTTGATGACATGAGAGACTCAAAATGTTAAAAAGTTTTCGTATTGATGCAAAGGACTTTGACCTTTATTTATCAGCCTCTTGATCTTATTGTGATTAACTATCCTATAGATCAAATATAATCAACAATACTGTATGTCAATAAAGCTCAAGCAGGGTTTTACACAACTTTTCAAAAATGTGGGTATTTGGGACTCCAATAAAAAAATAAATGGGGTCCAAACCTATAGATGTGCGTCCCATAGCTGGATTAAATTAGAAGTATTAATTATATACTTATGATTATATACAGTCCTGGTGTCGGGATAATGTTGAATTATGAAAATTGTCATAACTGACTGTGGATGCATCATTTCCCATGCACAGATGCATGAATCACCACGGCCATTTCGTTTTTTTTTTTTTGTGCAGTGTATTTCAGCCATGGAAATTAGTTAACAAATTTTTTTTGTGTCCTTCTGGACGCATAGGATAATTTTTTTTGCGTCAGACATAATCTATTTTGCTTAAAAAACGCAGAATTGCGCGTCCTGTAAAACCCTGCTCAAGCTTAGTGCTAAAGTCAGACTTTGTTATTTATAAGAGAAAATATGAAAGCGATAGGTTAAATGAGAGAAAATGCATTAATTCAGACACAGTTTTTGATTATTTAGGAAAAAAAAGCAAAATAATTCTAAAGATGTCTTACCCTTTTTCATTTTCTTTACATTCATCATCATAAAAATCTTCCAGAGACAACCTCTCCTTCTTGTGTGGTTCTTTTACACTGAAATGGAAAGTTTACAGTATAGTGTCTTGAAAGTCTCGCCATGTGAGCAAAATAAATTTGCAATATCCAGGTATATAAACATTAAGTGATAATAGAAAATGTTATTATCACACAGCCATCCTTTGACGAAATGAAAAATGTCAAATACTGATAAGTTAAAACCTCCAAATAGCTTTATATTCTCTCTAGATAAACCTACAAAGAATATCTTAAAAGTAATCTTAAATATTTTAAAAGAGTTTTCAGAAGAATGGCATAGCTTGACTGCTTATGATCAACTAGTTGAACAAAAACCCAAACATTTAAGGTTTTTTTGAAAAACATTAATACAAAATTTAAATATCCGAATCAGAAATTTGAACAAAGTGTATAACATGAGCTGCTCTGTGGTGCAAACTTGCTCTTAAATGTTTTGAAGAAAATGAAAATACCTGGTAAATTTTTGTGGTGATGGTGACTTAGTAGCAAACTTAGATATAGGAGACGGTAATGTTGATGTAGATTTTGCTATTCTGTTTTCACAAGCTGATGAAGAGATTTTGGACAATGTTGCTTTTGGAATCTTCTGTTCATAAGCTAAAGAAAATATAAAATACATTTTAATGAATGTTTTTCATACATATGTACAGTGATTTTGTTTGCCTAAAATTACTATGGAATAAAGGTAGTTTCCCATTGGGAAAATGAGGAAAATTTGACAACTAAAATTCCTAAAACAACAGTGATTGACAAGCAAATCAAATCTAGTTGTCTTTACCCACAAAATGTTAGATATTGTCACAATATAACATCTTTGTAAGGAGAACCTAAAGCCATTTCAAGCATATCATATTGCTGTTTGCTGTTATTTCAAAACTTCAAATTTTCCCAATTTAGAAGGCAGAAGGTAGTTTTAAAAAATGCGTCAAAGTAAAAATTCAAGAGTCAAATACCTGAGGTTTCCAGTGAATGGAAGCTCTGTAGTCTCAATACTGTGAAAGAAGAGACAAGTAAAATTGTAAAAGTAGCACTGAAGGAAACCCCTTTCTCATATGAAGTGGATTACAGATTAACAAACTGGTTTAATAACATCTAAACAGTTTTACTTACATGCATAATTTTGTTTCAGATCTTTTAACAGATTAGAGAGCTGATTCATTGCAGATTTTTCTTTATTATCTTGTGGCTTGTAGTACAATGTAACATAATCTACCCCAGTCTTCAGTTGTATACACATTGTAGCCTGACATATCACATTAAGCAATGACACAGGATCCAGCTAAAACAGAATCACAAATACAAGGCAATAATAAGTTGTCACAAATTTAAAATTATTAGTAGCTGTATTAGTACTATTACTAAAATTTGTAAAAATATAGTCCTTTTTATTTTATTTTTTTTCTATCTACATACAAATTTGCTAAAATAGATTACTTTTCGAAAGAATTTCTCAGACATTAGTAGCCGAAGGCGATTTTCGTTGACCGGAACGGAAACTTAACAATATCATATCATCAAAAATATTATACTGTTATATACATTATTGATACAATAACATGTAATCAAAATAACATCATAGATCCATACAGAAACCATCAGTCTGTTTCATTCACTTCTAGTTATAAGCATCTTCTGTAGTGGCCACAGGTGCCCTACTCTTTTTTTTAAACTCTACAAAGGTGTCTTTAGCATGCACTGGGACACAGGTCTTCGGTTTTAAGTCTCATCCAAAAGACTATTCTAGTAATGAGCTTTTTACTGCTCTAGTATGGGCAGGAGATAAAATTATCTCAAAAAATTTTCAAGTCCTGAGTGAGGTTCAAACCCACAACCCTCCACTTCGAAATCCATTGACAGTACCACTTAGCCATGTCTGCCCATCTTACTCTTATTAATATAATCCATTATATTTACCTTATAAGATAACAAAGGTCTTGAAGAAGATGTACAATACATTTCAATCAACCATCCATTCTCATTACAATTAACTACAACACTTCCACTTCTCCATGATGGCTGTGATCCACTTGTTATGCCAGAATATTTCACCATACCATGGCAAGCAAGGTGGTTCACCACATCTATGGATGGCTTCATGTCAGCTCTAGGAAAAAAATATAAATATATATTTACAACTACTGATTTTTTCTTACATAAATTAATTGATAAGAATAGTTTTTACCTTTAAATAAAACTAACATGACCTGTCAGCCTTTCATCAAGTCTAATTTTGGTTTGAATTGTTTTAATATTGTGACATCAAATGTGGCTAAATGCGTTAAAAGTGATGAAATGACATCAAAGAAGATGGGGCTAAATGCTCTGAAAAAAATAATGGCATCATTTCATTCATTGAAAATACTAGTGAATAAGAAACGAAAACCAGTATTTTGTAATTAATTCCAAGCAAAAATGTCAACGATTAATACTGTGAATATAAGAAATAACTTTCAATTTCTTGTGGCTTACAGGGTTATAAACAAGATTTTGAAAGTGGCAATTCCATCATAAATAAAATTGCAAATTGCCACTTTCAAAATTTTGTTCATACCCCAACAAATTGAAAGTTATTTCTAAAATATATCAGTATAATCTAGCTCAACCTTGTCTTACCAAAAGGAAACAGAAAGAGAAAGAGCAGCTGTATAAAAATAAATTATACAAGTAGTTTCTCCTCAATGAAGGTGAATGTACCTACTGCTGAACAGATAAATATGGGCGTTACTTACACACACTTTCATGTGAAAGAGGAGGAAAAGGCTGAAAAAATCCACTTCCTCAGTGAGTGCCCCGACTGAGGATGAAACTCTGCCCTCCTGGATGAAAACCAAGTGTTCTACCATAAGGCTTACGTTACAAGACCAAGACCAGAAAGTCTGGCAGTAAATCACTTTATTATATCTAAATTAGACTGGGAAAGAATGGAAGAAAATCCCAAAGAAATAGAGACAGGCCAGGTCTGAAATTACTACTTAGTTTCTACAGGTAACAGTGTGGGTGGGGTCAATAAAGACTTTAATAATATCTGCAAACTTATATTTGGGTTTGGCCCCTGTGATTTATGAATAAAATCTGCCATGTTTACAAACCTCAGAAATAATTATTTAGAAATTATAGCAATTGTGTAAAAAGGAATTATCAATTTCCACAGTTAGTTCGATTTTAATATGAACTTACCTATATCTTCTGATAAATTCATAAATCTCTTAAATTAAATAGCTAATATGACTCAAAAACATTTACCACTTCTGCTGAAGAAAATTTCGCGGGGTCTTCGAGCCGGAAGTTTCAGGAATTTTGACCAATGAAAATCGTCGTTCCTATTTTATTCGATGTAGCCATGCCCATTTCCGATGTTTCCGACAGCTCTCCACGATGATGAAGAAAAAAGAAATTGGAGTCTTTAAAGAAATATAGCTAGTTCTTAGAGGAAGAGTTTATCTGAAAATCATCTTCAGATATTTGTCTGTAGTTTGCGATTTAGAAATAGCAATTTGATATCGAATTTGTGTACTTTCTTTGTGTTACGATTGGGCTCATTTTCAGCAGCCCCAGTCTTTGTGCCGGCATATCGCCAGCTGATCTAACTCAAAAGTCGACATCTAGGCCAGTTTTATCCAATATTTAGTAACAACTGGAATTTTTTCATTATTTAAGTTCATATTGTCGATTTAACCTCCAGCATGCACAGCCATGTAAAAGGACTGATTTTTTCATACTGCAGACATTGAAGTAATTTAAACATTTATAAGAATAATAAAGGCAAAATATTGAAACATGGGCAACAAGCATTCATGCTGTGTGTATGGAAGTCCTAAGGACAACAGGAAAAAGAAGGATATTTATAAACCAGAAATCAGCAGAAGTGAAGAAGTGGGTTTGACACCAAATGATGCTAGTGCATCCTCAGTACAAGGAATACCACAACACATCAGTGAGCGAGAGATCCTTCCAGAAGGTGTTTATTTATTTACGTTTTTTGTTTATGATGAAATCTTCCTGTAGTTTTTATTAAGACGGTAGCTGTAAATCAGTAGAATTTATTAATGTGTAACAGGAAGGTGAAAAAATGCAGGGTCGGATGGGGAATCGAACTGGGGTGTGACTTCACACATAGGCGAGTGCTCTATCACTGAGCTACCCAGACTGCTACATTCCTCTTCTGTTATATTTGAGCTCCCTAACTTCCCAAGTGGGAAGTCTCGCACATTTTCTCTTGGATGGACTTTAAATGGCCTGTAATTGCCAGTCTGCCACTTCCGAGGGCCACACTGGCCACCAAACTAAAAGGAGGGGGGAAAATGCACAGTCTGTATGTGGGTGGTCTTTATTTGAACACCGGCTGGGTCTTACCAAGACTTAAAATTGATGGTGGCTGTTGTTTCACCAAAGGATCAGCATTAAGAAATTAAGTCATGGGGTCCCTCAGAAGAGACCTTAAAAACCGATATCAAGTGTCACACAAGTTGTGGTATTTTAAAAACCCTCTGCAAATTGTCCTGAGTACACTGCAAAGGTAAAACTTTCTGCCACTTCACCTATAGCTGGTGACATCTCAATATAAGTAAAATATTGAATTCTTTACTATTACCCCCTCCCCCCCATTCAATCAATCATAAAAAAATTGAAGGTAAGGGGACTTAATGTGTCATTGGCAAAGTTTGTAGATTTTTAGCTCACCTGACCATAGGTCATGTGAGCTTATGGCATAGCGCAGCGTGTGTATGTGCGTGAATGCGTGCGTGCGTGCGTCGTTAACACACATTTTCGACTTCTCCTCTGAAACTACTGGACAGATTTCAATGAAACTTGGTAAGAAGTATATATGGGCCGGTGCAATTCAGATTTGTTCGTGGCGTTGCCATGGCTACCATAACTAGGTCAAGGTGACCTAGGGGTGCAAAAATCTTAAAAAATCTTCTTCTCCGAAAGTGTTGATTGGAGAAAAAATCTGATGTGATATTTGGCTTCTCTAGGGTCTTAAGCCTAAAGTTTGTTCATGTTTTGAAATTCGGACAAAAATAGGTTACGCGTTTTTGCGTTTAATTTTGAAAAAATCGTAAAATACCTTCAAATTGTTAAAACTTGACTATTTGACCAGATAATGACATGGGGTTTTCAGTTTTGACATATTCTTGTAATTACCTTCAAAATGGTGTCAAGGTCAATTATGAAGGTCATGACCTAATTTTTTACCTTTCTAATATTATTTATTATCTGGAAAACTATAAACTTTTTATTAGGCATGTAAATTAAAATATTGTTGGTATTGAGGTAACGATCATTTTGATGTATAGATAAAGGTCATTGGTTGAAAGGTCAAGGTCACAGTAGCAAAACAATACCAAAATGTTTCTTTATCTTGAAAACTATAAACTTTTTATATAGGCATGTATATTAGAATGTTGTAGGTATTGATACAACCATCATTTTGATGTATAGAAAAAGGTCATGGGTCCAAAGGTCAAGGTCACAGTAGCAAAACAATGCCAAAATGGTTAATTATCTCGAAAACTGTAAACTTTTTGTATAGGCATGTATATTGGAATGTTGTTGGTTTTGATGTAACGATCATTTTGATATATAGATTAAGGTCATTGGTTTAAAGGTCAAGGTCACAGATGTGAAAGAATACTGAAATGGTTCATTATCTTGAAAACTATGAACTTTTTGTATAAGCATGTATATTAGAATGTTGTAGGTATTGATACAACGATCATTTTTGATGTATAGAAAAAGGTCATTGGTCCAAAGGTCAAGGTCACAGTAGCAAATCAACACCAAAATGGTTAATTATCTTGAAAACTATAAACTTTTTGTATAGGCATGGCATGTACATTGGAATATTGTTGGTATTGATGTAATGGTCATTTTGATATATAGATTAAGGTCATTGGTTCAAAGGTCAAGGTCACAGATGCGAAAGAATACAGAAATGGTTCATTATCTTGAAAACTATTAACTTTTTGTATAGGCATGTATATTAGAATGTTGTAGGTATTGATACAACGATCATTTTGATGTACAGAAAAAGGTCATGGGTCCAAAGGTCACGGTCACGGTTGCAAAACAATACCAAAAAGGTTCATTATCTCGAAAACTATGAACTTTTTGTATAGGCATGTATATTAGAATATTGTTGGTATTGATGCAATAATCATTTTAATATATAGATTTTGGTCATTGGTTCGACAGTAAAGGTCACAGATGCGAGTAGCAAGTTTCATAAATACCTAAATATCCACATCAGAGTTATTGCTCCTTAAATGTAGTATTTATTGTGTTTTTGTGCTGTTAACGGCCCAGGTGAGCGGTACAGGCCCTATTGGGCCTCTAGTTGTTTATATTAAGTACACAGACAATAAGGCTCTAGTTTGATTTACATTTATAGTTGGTTGTGCAGAAATATGTACTTGCTCAGTAGATGTACAGGTGAACTATGCCATTCTACTGACAAGTCTTGTTACCAACATGTTATCATGATATACAAATTTTTGAATTTTGTTTAATTGGTAATGGAGCAATTTAAAAATGATCATGAAATCTTAAATAATTAATGGTATATTTTTCATTGTAGACAATGAAGCTGACCCATCCTTGCATCCTAGCACTCGACCAATATTTTCATCAAGATCACAGAGTGAATTGAACAAAAGTAGGTGTAAACTTAGCTTATTGATATTTTTGATAGGTAAATTTTCAATTTAAAATGACAATCTCAAAACCACCAATGTTTTCATTTCACCAACCCTGAAAATTGATGTGAATTTCAGTATAGAGCATTCATAGTCATACTGAAGGGTGAAACGGGCAGACAGTGTAGTACCATTGGCATCCACATTCTCATCAAGGTTTAAGTTTTAGCATTTCTGCACTTAGACGTTAATAAAGTTCAATCTTACATTAATAGATACAAGACAAAAGTATTTATTTTAGCATTATTAGCAATAGAAATGAGAATATTTCTGAATTTTTGGCTAAAGATTGTTGTTGTTGTTTTTTTGGACTAAGGAGTTAAGTGAATGTTTCAGGGTAAGCTCAATTTCAGCACTTAGAAGGTAAAGCTAACGGAATGTCAACTTAGGATTGCTTTGCTGTTTTGTAACAGCTCTTGTTATGTGTAATTATTGTTATATATTTGTAGATAATAAAAACAGACGAAAAAGTCAATACGACAATCGAATACTTCAGATTCAGGTAAGAAAATATGATAAAAGTGGCAAGCATAAAGCGTATAACAGAATATAAGTGTTGGACAGAAACTTAGGGAATATCAATATGTGACCTAAAATCTCTTTAGAAGTTCAGAAAAGCATAAAGGAGAAAGAATGTAAAAAATTGCTAAATAGAACCGTTAGTAAATAATTACCAACCTTAACATTTCCTGTTTTTTTGGAGATGTTCATTCACTTATATCAGTCTATACGATGTACATGTATGTTCAATATTTGCATTAAAAAATGGCAGTTTAAACGGGCAAATTATTCTTCGTTTAGAAGTTAAAATCCTTAACCTTATTCTGCTTCCTGGGAACTTGACAATACTGTCAAAGTTGCTGAGTCTTAGCTTTTAAGGTGTGTTAAAAAACATATAAATATAAGTTACATTTGTTTGTTTTTTGTAGACAAGTCCATCATGGAATTCTTTAAAGAAATACAGTTCTTGTTCAACCATATATATAGATGATTCCACAGTTAGTCAACCAAACCTAAAGAATACAATTAAAGCTGTGGCATTTGCTATTTATTTTCACATCAAAAACCGAGAAGACAATCATACACTGGAAGTATTTGACGAAAAACTTCACCCATTATCTGTAAGTGGACTTTAATGAAACATTTGGTACACAGTGATTTTGTTTGCATAAAATTACTACCGAATAAAGGTAGTTTCCCCTAGGGAAAACTGACTAAAATTTTACAAATTTGACCACTAAAATTTCCAAATTAACAGCGATATACTGGCAAATTAAATCTAGTTGTCCTTACCCACAAAATGTTAGATATTGTCACAATTTAACATCTTTGCAATGAAGACCCCAAGATATTGCAAGCATGTCATTATCATGGAGTTTGTTGTATTTTAAAACTTTAATTTTTCCCAATTTCAAAGGCAGAAGGTAGTTTTTAAAAAATATAACAAAATCACTGAGTACAAATGTAAACCAGCATGCAAGTGTGTGTCATGAACCATGTTTAGTTATGTAGGTCAAAGGTCATGAGGATGATGTATTAGTGGGAGGTTGCTCACTGTTCCTCTTGTTTACCTTAGAACTGATATGATGTAAGACCAACAACTGCATTAAAAAGCAAAGAACTGATCAATTTAATGTGTTGATCCAGCCCTGATGGTGCCATTTGGAGAAACAATTACAAATGGTGATACCAGATTTAAAAACCTCAACTAAGTGTTGTTTTGCTTCTGTTTTAGAATTTGTGCTGGTAGCACAGAATAGGTTCTAGACAAAGTATGCAAACTGACCAACAATACAATCATAAATCCCTAGATCACTTTATTCAAATTCAGGGTCTCTCATCGCTGTGAGTTCCGAGTCCCACTCAGACCACATGTGGGAAAGTGAATTTTTCTTGCCGTGGCCTTTACTGGTTCACCAAGTGACGGTATAATGTTACTGGGGGAGTGGTATGTTTGTCTGCGGTGCACTGACTCGGTGAGCTTGCACCTTAAAGTCGCCCTGAGTGCGCACTGGTACAAGGCAAATCATACAACACACTCACACTTCACATGCATACACAAAGTTGTTCATAGATTAATCCATAGAGAATAATAAAATAGTTTTCGTAATGAATAGCTAAAAACTGCTGATGCGACTTTAAGCAACATTCAACTAACCAACCTAGATCACTTTATACTGACACTAGTCGCTGAACTTGCAAAGTAAAAGTCTACTTGAAAGAAATTGCCTAAGATGCTATAATTTGGGGGGGGGGGGGATCAGACCAACAGTATCACTGAAAATTTCTTTTTAATTTTATCAAATATTATTTTTCGTATTTTCAGAGAGAACCTGTCCCTGAGGATTATGATAAGAGAGATCCAGAACATAAAACTATTTATAGATTTGTTAGAAATTTATTTAGTGCAGCTCAGTTAACTGCAGAATGTGCAATAGTGACATTGGTAAGTTTTGTTAGAATTTTAACTAAGGAACTCGCTGTTGTGACATAGTACTAGAACTATATTTTCACCTTATTCCATATATGTGCATGTTGAACAAGTCTTGCAGGGTTTAAAATTCCCCAGATCCAAGATCTGGAGCCTATTAATTTTACATTTGGACCCTTGATACTTAAATTGTAAAAGTCCAATAGACCTGCATGTTCTTACCTGGATAATACTGCTCTTTCTTTATGACAAAAAAAAATGCATATGGACCTTTCAATGTTGATAATGGATTTTCAAAACTTTATGTGGGTGGACCTGCCAAAAATGAAAGGCAAATGGTCCTGGACTTTCCATTACAAAACACAATTTTGAAACCCTATCTTAACAGTTATGCATGTACATGTAATATGATTATGAAATGGGGTTCGCCGCCGTACCACGTGATCAATACCTCTTAACGTTTGTGCGGAACATTTTGGAAAACGTCAACGTTACAAATTCCGGGAATAACGTCGTTTTTACGGGAAAGCGTCATATTGTGCGATTCCATGTCCATTGGAAACAAGCGTTTCACAGACACATTAGAATATATCACAGGGTACAGCGGCGAATCCCATTAATAGTGCAAAGATTCAGTTATCTCCTGATTTGATTCTGGACCTGTGGTTCAGTTCATTTTGTTTTGGTTAATTTTGTAATGAAAAGCAAACAAATATCTTGGTGTATCTTGTTTGGTAATTATTGAATGAAATCAAGTAGGAAATAATTTCAACCAAAACACATTTCACCTTAGCTTAAGTGTATATAAATAAAACAGGCAAATCAGTTGGAAGGGCACTGAATTTAGTGATAAAATGTAATTGTTGGAATTATTAATGAATTAGGTGACAATAATAGATGAGCATTATAACAAGTTTGTATGATGTACTTCCTATTTAATGTTATATTTATTTAGTTATTTATTGGATTTTAGGTGTACTTAGAAAGACTTTTACATTATGCCGAAATTGACATCATGCCGTCAAATTGGAAGAGGATAGTTCTTGGTGCAATATTATTATCTTCAAAAGTGTGGGATGACCAGGCCGTATGGAATGTGGATTATTGTCAAATTCTTAAAGATATAGCTGTAGAGGATATGTAAGTAACAAGATACGGTTCATTAGATATTGATGAAACTTGATAGGATTGGTTGGTTGGTTGAATGTTGCTTAATGTCGCATCAGCAATTTTTCAGCTATTCGCGACGAGAACTATTTAATTAATCACTATGGATTAATCTATGAACAATTTTTGTGTATGCATGTGAAGTGCGAGTGTGTTGTATGGTCTGCCTTGTACTAGCGCGCACTCAGGGCGACTTTACCGTGCTAGCTCACAGAGTCAGTATGCCGCAGACAAGCGTACCACTCCCCCAGTCCATTATACTGATACCAGGTGAATCAGTAAAGGCCAACGGCAAGGAAAATTCACTTTCCCACATGTAGTCCAAGCGGGACTCGAACTCACAGCGGTGAGAGACCCTGGTTTTGAAGACTGATGTCTTATCCATTAGGCTACCACGCCCTCGAAACTTGATAGGAATGATAAGTGGGAGATGTGGTCATTTGACTATGCATCTTATTTTCTTTTTCTAAATTCAAAATATTTTTAATGATCATTTTGGTCTGGGATAACATGTGTTTTCACTCAGAAAAAAATATAGGTTTGAGCCTTTTAAAAATCCTAGCATTATTATTTAAATTTTTAAGTTTTGTCAATAAAATTGGCAAAAGTGTATCATACTCAAAATGTGACGTTAAATGTCCCTCCTTGCTAATGGTTTAGATGCCAAAATGTAGGAAATTAAGCTAGAATCGAAAATTTATAAAAGGTTTTTTAGTGTTTAATAACTTTGTATTATTAATTTTGATGAACTTGATGTTGTTATGAGTTACATGTTTTTGAGAAGTTACACAGCCTGATGTGCCTTGTCAACGATTTAAGTACCCTGAGCCACAGATGAAGGGTACATCTTTCCTCAGGTAAATGGGGCTGTGTAACTTGTCTGAAACTTGTGTAGTGTTTTTGTCACCCTTGATGCTAGTTTGGTCTTCTCAAATTTAGTTTCACATTCTGTGTGACTTTGTAGCCATGTTTGTTAACTGTTACTGCAGGTCATCTGTGTTAAAGTTGTTTCCCGTTTATGCTAAATGTTTCAAAACATCTTGCACAAACATTGAGGGATGTTGATCACATGATACAGTGGCGAACAACATTTCCATGAAGGGTGACAAAAAACATTATTATGGAGTTATAGTTGAGCTTGTTATGAACTTAACCATCTGCCTGTCTAACAAATTAATATCTGTATTTAACTGTTGTTACTTTTTACAGGAATGAGTTAGAGAGACAGTTTTTGGAAATGTTACAATTTAACATTAATGTGCCATCGAGTGTATATGCTAAATATTATTTTGATCTGAGAGTTTTAGCTGATGCCAATGAACTTAGCTTCCCATTAGAACCACTTAGTAAAGAACGAGCTTTAAAATTAGAGGTAAGTTACTTTTATAATAGACCTATAACTATTCTACAATACCAGTAATATGTTTGTTTTAAGTTGCATACAGTTTTCATTGTGCCTGAATAAATTACAGGGGGGCTTATGTCATATTCTCAGTATAGGCATTGCACACCATTGTTAAAGTTTTCAGTTAAAGTGTTTTCATGGTCTAGAACCATTCAATCACATTGTATTTACACCAAGCCAACTACATGTAGTAAAGGGCCAACACAGGGGAAACCCTTCTTACATTTAGTTTAGTGGAATTGAACTACATTAGTGAAGGAATTGGTTAGATTTTCATAATCAATCGGGGATCGTACAGGCCTGGAAAAGTCCTTTAATTTTGAGGTTTGCCCTAAAAAGACCCTAAAAACAAGACTGACCCTTAAAAGCCCATGAATTTATCCTGGCCAGTTGGGTGTCTGTATTTTGATATTAAGTGGTTGCAATAAGACTGATATAAATAAATAATTATTTGATAAGTTACGGTGAAATGGGCAATTTAAAGGTACCTGGCCCAACCGAATGCCCAACTTCAACCTCTACTTCAAGTGTCATTACTATGGACACAAATAATTGTTTTATTGATTTAATTGCCTTTGCACCAACGTTTTTTGCTAAAATTGTCCCTCTGATTAGGCCTTAAATTTGCAAATCAGATCCTGAAAAGGCCCTAAAAAGTACTTAAATTTGGAGACCAAATATCTGTACGAACCCTGTCAATATTGGTTCTGATAAACCAACTAAACAAGTTACAGCATTTTGAACTAAATTTTGCAATAAAGATAAATACTAGTATATAAAGAGATTCTGTATACTATGTTTCCATTCCTGGTAGCCAAAATCGCCATTGGCTACTAATTTTTGAGGAATTCTTTCAAAAAGTAACCTATTTTAGCAAATTTGTGGGAAAATACTTTAAAAAGGACTATATTTTCACAAATTTTGGAAATTTGGCTACTAATTATTTCAAATTTGTGGAAACCTAGGTATATATACTGGTGTCACTATCGGGCTTGATTGTGTAGTTTGAGTTGCTTCCCCTTGTACAATTAATAGCTAATAAAACAGAACCTTACAACCCATGATTGGCATAGACACAACAGTTTAAGACATATATATTGAACATAAGGCATAGACATCCTTCTAAAAGAGTAAAATGTAACCTTTTTTTAGCAAATTTGTGACAAATATTACCAAATAAAAGCTATTTTTCACAAATTCTCTAAATTTGGCTAACGGTAATGTTAAATTTGTAGAAACCTAGCATTCAGGTTAAACTTGTGATCATATTTCAAAATCTTACTATGTTTTAAACAACAAAATGGGACAATAAGACATGTACTTGAGAGTAATTCTTGTCAGAGATTTATACGATTTATTATATCAGGGATCACAACTTACTTTTTTGGATGGGTGCTAAAATCTGCACAGGCCTTTAAATCTTCAATGTTAAATCAACTGGAACCTGTGCACTTTTTACCATGACTATTATAGCAATGAAATATTTTGCATTTGTTTTAAGTGATTATGTTCAAATTTATTAACAAAGTGCATGAGACTGTTCGTGTTTGTTTTTAAAATTCCTGTTTCGAATGATTCTGTTACGTAGAATATGTGGAGATCGTGTGGGTCAATGCCAACATCAATGACTCCAATACTAATTAAAAAAGTTTATTTTCACACTAAAGAATGACTAGTCATTACATTTATCACCTGGGGTCGACTTCTAGGTCGCATTTTCAAAATTAAGGTCAAATTTAGCATAATTTCACACTTAATTTGAACCCCTTTATATTTTCAGGCATTATCACGAGAAGAGACATTAGATAGAATATCCAAACCATTGCTAGTACGATCAAACAGTTTAGATGGCATGACTACAAATCCACGACACAGTGTAGCCATTATTTCTTGACGACCGGCAAGGGAGGTTATTCATGAAATAAAAGACTTATTTTATAAACCAGAGATGGCATTGATTGTGAAGTTAGTAACAAGGACAATATAAACTATATTCAGAAAAGACTGAATTTATATATTAAATCATATGCCATTTTAAATGAGGAAAATTTGACATGATATGGTATCAGGATCGACCTGTTGGTTCTTGTGGAAAGTCAGTCAATTTTTGCTGGAAGTACGATTTCCTGGTATATTTTAATGCCATCACATAGGAATATGCATGGATTCATAGGTTGAATATTGTACTGTTCATAGGTCTGCGACCACCATATATTTGCCTTGGTCCATTACTGCAGCACTGGTCTGGTGGATATTTTACAGGTTGATCATTGTCAGAGGAATAGAATAGCCATTTAAGAGATTTTCTGGTCAAAGACCGTTGCGTTTTTGTTTCGGACCAACAGATATCAGAAGTTACAGGTCCAAAGACTAGTGGGTCAAAATACTTGAACTCAACGGAGGTCTAAGACTGGTGGGTCAAAGTACTTCAAGTCAGCAGAGGTCCAAGATTAGTTGTTCAAAGTACTTGGAATCAACAATGGTCCAAGATTAGTGGATCGAAGTACTTGGAATCAACAATGGTCTAAGACTAATGGATTAAAGTACTTCAAATCAACATTGGTCCAATATTAGTGGATCGAAGTACTTGGAATCAAGAATGGTTCAAGATTAGTAGATCAAAGTACTTCAAATCAACAATGGTAAAAAATTAGTAGATCAAAGTACTTTAAATCAACAGTGGCCCAAAACTAGTGGATCAAAGTACTCCAAATCAACAGAGGTCCAAGATTAGTGGATCAACGTACTTCAAATCAACAGTGGCTCAAGACTAGTGGATCAAAGTACTCCGAATCAACAGAGGTCCAGGACCAGTGGTTTGAAGTACTTCGAATCAACAGTGGTCAGTGAATCAAAACCCTTTGAACCATCAGATCCACAGTTGTACTGGTCCTGTTACCATATTATGCCAAATCTGGTCCATTGTTAATAGTTTTACACATTACATTCAGGCAATGTATTTGTGATTATTTATTTTTTATTGTGTTAGGTTATTACTGCCACAGATCTTGTATAACTTATTATTCTCACTTGAGACAAGAAATTAAATTTAATCATTAAAGAATGTACAGGAGTTCAAAATTCCCTGGGTCCGAGGTTCAGGACCTATTGATTTTACATTGGGACCCTTGAAATTTAAAATGTAAAAGTCCATTGGACCTGCTGGTTTTTACCAGGAAATAAATAGTTCTTTTTCTATATGATTACTTAACTGCAAATAGATCTTTCAATGTTGATATTGGGCTTTCAAAACCTTATGTGAGACCTACCAAAAAAAAAAAAAGAAAGGTCCTGGACCTTCAATTACAAAACAATTTTGAATCCCTGATGTATTTGTTTTTTAATGTATAATTACAATAAGTTTTTTTATCGGCTACAACTGTACAAATGCAAATAAACCTGTCATCAGGGTTTACCTGAACAGGAGGGACATTAATAGTTGCTACCATGCACCTCCAGATGTCATCTTTCTCAACAATCCATATCCCCAATGTCAACCAAACCCAGCTACAGTTGTACAAATGCAGTCAAACCTATCTTGAAAGATTTACCTGAACAGGGGCGACTTTTGACACTTGCTGTCATGCATCTCATGGTGCCATCTCTCTCCACAATTCGTATCCCCAGTGTCAACCAAACAAACTGTTTTATTTTTGGAATTTTCTACTTTCCTTTTTACTTTCACACCCCAATTACCATTCTAACACCCAACATATATAATTAATTCTGGGTGGTATCAGCTATACAATGAAAATAAGAACATGTCAGTTGTCTTTCTTTGAATCTTGTAGAAATGAAACAAATGAGGGTAATAACTGATTTTGATTTTAAATTGCTAGTTGCATTGAAAGGTAAATTTGACTTAAGTCACTTCTTACACTTAAAAAGGTCATTGAAGACATTAAAATGTATATTATACTGGCATGCTGTACTGATCTATATATATATATATAAGTCGGTGTTGATTGGAATTTCACACATTTTGGTATTTCTTGAGAAAAACGCAATTTATTGGGTGTTTATAATAATTATCTAGATAAGAGATTTGACGTCATAATTATAAAACCCTGTTAGAAATAAATTAGATCTCAACACTAATTAACAATATTTCTAATTTTTAATCATGACTAGTTTCACCAGAGATATTCTAGCATCTTCAGTATAAAACTTGTACTATATTTTCAACTTAAAAGTGCATTTCAGAAACTATAAAAATGTCACAAAATTAACTTTGAAAAAAAAAGACTTTCCGTCATTTGAAGTATCAGATAGTACATTTTAATTAAAAAGAAAAGAGAAAAGCATGTGAAGTAATATAATATACAATTTTTTCTCCCAAGAAATTATTTGACCTATCAGTCATGTAGTCATCAACATCAGCAACTTTTATTTAGGGTTATAGAGAGATGTAATTATTCTATTCTGTTGCCGATATCAACTGAATTCTCATCCCCCCCCCCTTTTTCCCCCAATTACAGTTATGGGTGAAAATTAACATCTCCCAAATAAGTAAACATTGATTAATTTGAGGTACCATATATGGGCTTCAGGATTACTACACATTTCTAAACCTATTTTGTAAATACATAACTTTAAAGATAGCTTTAAAATTTGTAGCTTTTCTTTGTGGTTGCTTTGTTGAATATTTACAGAAAAAAAATAATATTGGTTGTAAAAATTGTCAGAATACAAGAGTCTTTTGTGATTATGCTTCAGCTTTATAATTTAATATGTGATGATCATCTTCAGCGTACTACATTTGAACCATATAAAATTCCTAGATTTTCATCTTCGACCGGTCCCAGAATTTTTAATTTGATTATTTTCATTTTTGTGATCCGGATCTGCCTTGTACATTCCCATTTGTACTTGTTTTGAATCTGAAAATAGAAAATAAAATTTGCCCCTCCAATATTGAAGAAAACCAAAAAAAAAAAAAAAATAATAATAATAATAATAATAATAATAAAAAATAATTTTAAAAAAGATGAAAATCTAGGAATTAATTTTATATGGCCTTTGACTAGCTACATAGCTTTTTGATATCTTATTTACATTTTGTACTAATGATTTATACATGAAACTATTTGTCTGTTTATGCTCTTCATCTTTTGATGGTTATTTTTAACTTCTACAAGTATTTATATTCTGTTGGGATGAAATTTTATTTTTGGATCTTATGCAGGGATTAAGATTATCCAGGGCTTAGTAGCTAAATATTAGCCTTTGCTCCTAATTCTTCACCTTTAGGCTATTTGTAATTGCTACAACTTCTATTTTGTAATGAGCTGGGCCCCAACTCAAGATGCATATGTTGGCAGGTTTGTCACACACAGATGTGTCACATGTAGATATAATTATGTTATATTATACTGGATGCAATGTTCTTCTTTGCTCAAAAATGATTATTTGTGTGCATATTTATTTCTGTTGTTTGTGACTGAAACATTAGTCAAATATTTGATTTAAAATCATATTGACTTGAAGTTTTGTTTTCTGTTTTTGCATTACATTTACTTTTGTTTCCATTTCACTTTGCAAGTCAAGAAATTATTGTTCGGAGTAAATCTCCAAATCTATTTCATATATAAAGTTTACAAAACTTGCTGGACAGTATCAACAGTGTTACTGTTAGGAGATGAATATATCATAAACCATTTTTGCCTTTTTTTTGTTCTTGGCCCTTTGAAGTTTTGAATTGGAAATTCTTGCCCAGAGGTAACCATGTTGATAGACTATGTGCATATTATTCAACTGAATCTGTTTTTCTGATTTGCTTGGAATTCGGACTCTCTGAAGTTTTTAATTGGAAATTTCTTTTCAGGATATGATTCTCCAAATCTATTTCCAAAAGTTTCAAAACTGGATATCAAGTATCGTCGACCGTCCTAAAATCGAGAGCGTCCTAAGATTCGAGGCCATTTTTGTTTTCAGTTATTATACGCGAGTATCGTCTCTGCAGTGACGATTTCATGCATTAAAGACAAAATTTAGGTATCTACTGTGAAACTATCCAGAAAAATCAGTTGTCTATTTTTCAGCTCTAAAATTCTTGTTGCGTTAGCAAATTTAGTTTGTTTTCTATTAGAGTCTCGAATTACGGACGGTCGAGGATATTGCCAGTACCATTGATAGGGGGTGTGTATATTATTGAACTGAGTCCCATAAAGTTATGGCCCTTTGAACTTTTCAGTAATTTTCCAAAACTCTTATCAAAAGTATAAAAAAATGCAGGAAAGTATTATCAATAATATCAATGTTATTGAACATATTGAGGGTTACTCACAAAAAGTAACTACTTTCTAGGGTTCTGAATTCACTGAATTTGCTGGTTTCCAGCTTATCATAATAACAAAATGCCAAATTTCATCTGTAGATGTAGATGAATATAGGGTAAATGTTAAATGTCATAATAGAAATGTCAAAGGTCATAATAGAGATGTCAAAGTTCATAATAAAAATTATCTAATGTCAATATAAATGAATGTAGATCTAACACCCTCGGTTAATTATATATTATTCTAATTTGATGTTGTTATTTAACGCATGTCTATTGGTTGTATAACATGTCTAAAAGGGTAAACCAATTATGAATGAAAAGAATGTTTAAGGGGGGCGTGTTACTCTTGTCACATTGATGGTGTTTTTTTTAACATACAAGTGACTTGGATCATGGTTTGAGTAATAGTAAAAATACTTGTACATGTATTTGGCTTTTTTTAATTTCAAAACAAAAACATTTTGTAATGATTTTGTTTGCATTGTATTAAATATTGTAAAATCTCCTTACTGACAAGGCTTTTCTAAGAACTTAATAAAATGCCCATTTTAGATAAAAATACAGACCTTGTAAAAACAAATTCAGAAATAAAATGCTGATAAATAATTAAATACATAAGGCCTGATTCAGTTGTACACATGTGTTAGTATAAATAATTAACATGCTACCTGTATCATATATACTTGCACAGAAAAATCTGCCATACATGTAGTTGTAGGCACAGGCTTAATTTCTGCACCTTTGCCTATAGCTGGCAACATCTCGATATAAGTGAAATATTCTTGACTGGGATGTTAAACACCATAGTCAACTCGACTTCTATCATAGTTGTAATGAAAGGATCAGTCTATGTCAACTACTGGCCCCGGTTTCTCAATCATTTCTTAGCTAAAATTTGTCTTAACTTAAGAAATTTTTTGTAATCTCTTTTAGGAACTACTGAGGAATATTTTTGTCCAAACTAAATGCAAATGTTTTAATCTAGAAAATAACTTAAAATTGGCACCTTAAATTCCTGAATATCTTGAAAAATAACAAAATTATGAAGATTTTGAATTTTGCAATATTTAAGTTAAGAAAAACCTTAGCTAAGGAATGATTGTGAAACTGGGGCCTGGTACTCCAATATTTATAAACAAGTTATTTAATCTCAGACTAATTTTATTTTCTTTTATGTCTTCTTTATTTCTTGCCAAATCACTTTATGATGTCAATATTATTCTGAACAATGATAACAGGAAGGTTTTACTTTATATATTATTTTGTGTTATATATTAAATATATATATGTTTGCTTCAAAAGATGAACTAGTCAACTTGTATAAAACTTCATAAGTTATCTGTAAATAAACAATGCATGTTATATTGTATATAAATAGATTAATGTTATTACTAGCATAATGTCTGCATCAGTTACAATTATTCAGCCTAGCTACCTACATGCTACATAATATACTTCAAATGTTTTCATTTCAAAAATGTATTTTTTCAATTCCATCATTGGAGCAGAATAAAAAAAAAGAAAAATTCTGTAAGAAAGACATTGTGTTCAAGTTTTAATTGTTTTCGATAAATTGAGGATTTCAAATTTGCCCATTCATGGTTGCTGCCCAAGCTGGAGTTATGGGTTCAGATGATATGGTAGTAAATGCTTTAAGTTGCTTTGGAGGTGGGGGGTGGGGGAGCATGGGTATTTAAGATTTTAATGTTTTAAGGTTCGTGTTTAGTATTGGGGTATATTTAGCCACACTATGTTATTGTTTACTTGGTATGCATAAAGAAAATGTAGCAAATATAATAGGTTTTAAAGATGTTACCCATATGTAATTATTGGTTAAATAACTACCAAGAATACTTTCCTTCTCTATTTTAATACACAGACTATTTGTAAACAAACTGCAATACCCAAAGTAAAAAATTATAATTTTCCTACCCGAAAATTTATTTGTATAAAGGCTATATACAATTCAATTTTTTATTTACTGAGCCACTTATGTACAACATACACAAAATGCAAGGTCATAATATCATAAAAAAATACTAAAATGCTATGCTTGCTTGAACCTTAAAAGCTACCTAAATGATAGCAGTAAGATGTATCTCTGTAATGCCTGGTGAGCTTCAATCTTATTGAGTGTTAAATTGATTAATGAATGGTTTAAAAATTAACACCCATCATAGAGTCTGTTTATGTATATGTGTGATTCAGTTTTTATGGATAAATGGGTTAATGTCTTTCTTCAATTTTCATTTTTATATGCCTATGCATACAGACATACTATCTTATGCTTGTCTGTCTGTCTGTCTGTATGTGCACGTGTACATCACTGTTTTTCTGTCTACTCCGTAACTCTTGGAAAGTATTAGGGATTTTACTGAAACTTGCCATGAATGTTTGTAATGTACAGAAGATGTGCAGAGCAGTGCTTCAAGGTCACATGTTTATTTCATCTACAAAGTGAGAAACACTAAGCATAAACACTGTCTACCCATGAAAAGGATGGATTCTCCTATTTGAATTGGGTTGGTCAATATTGTTTGTCTACTAGTATATGACGCCTTGCTCTGCAGAGGTATTGTTTACATATCTGGCTCGAAATAATTATTTGTAAATATGAATCTCATACAAATGTCATTTCCTTTGTTTTTACTGTGTATACAAAATGTTAAAATCTCCTAGTTTTTGTTTTTTTTTCTCAAAGGTTAGATAGAGATATAGGTAAACAACATTGACCTGTCCGCTTGACCTTTGATTTAAATATTCATTATGGACAAGTTGATTTAACATCAGGGACCACATGTGTAAACTTCGTCTATATGATGTGAACACTCATCATGGGCAATTTGTATATGTATTAACTGCGAATCTTGATACTACCCATGTATTGGGTGGACCCTCCTATATGAATATTCCTAATGAAAGGTCAAACAGACAGGTCAATGTTGTTTACCTATACCAAAATGTGTTGTTGATCAACACAGAATGCAATATAATTTTCAGCACACTGTTTTTTGCTTTAACAGATTTTCAGGTTTTTTTTTCTTTTTTTTTTAGAAATCACTTCTCAGTTGTGAAAGATAACCCAAAGTTTTTTTTTGTTTTGTTTTTTTTTGGTTTTTTTTTTTTTGGACAGAGGTTTAAGATTTTTCTGTCTCGCACAAAAGTTAGTGATTTGATTTTTTTCAACATATGTTATGAGCACGTTCAAAATTAACAGAAAACATGCACTATATTTATCAGAAAGTCAACATTTATAAATTAAACTCATATTTAAAATTTTTAAAAAGACCTCAAAAATATTTAAATACAAGTACAGCTTTTATGCATTTTTCTGCTGTTTAGTTCACCTGAGCCAAAGGCTTGAATGAACTATTGCTATGGTTCCCGTTTGTCGTGGGTTATGTGGCATGTGTCTTTAAACATTACATTTTAATGCACTCATCCTAAATTTCTTGGTGAAATTTGATACTTTTTGGCAATAAATGTTGAGGTGAAGGGTTTTCAAATTATAAAAAAAATGAATGTGTTCCCATTGGGGGGGGGGGGCATTTTAAAAGCCTGTTAAAAAGAATATAAGTGCTGGATCATATTTCTTCAGATCTAGCATCTGTGTTAGACATAGTTTCTTATTTATACAATGTTGTGTATGGGGTCCTAAATGGCCTTATTTCTTAGATAATGCGTCCCTAAGTTTTAATAAATTCGCAAATATTTTAACAGTGGGGCCCCAAAAGGGGCAACTGTATAGGACCCACCTGTAAATCAAATTTAAAAGCATTTTGGATACATTTACAATAGCTACAAGTTATATATTCCACATATAGCTTTCTTTGGACATTTGGTATTTAATTTGCAAAGATAACTTGGCAGCAAAGCACCAAAAAGGAGAAACTATATAGGAAACCATGTAATACAAAAACTAGACCTTAGATATTCTAGATGAAGTGTAATTGGGACAAGTGGTATTTGATCAAAATCAAATACAAACTTACTTTTCCTGTCCAAAACACAAACCATTAAGCTAAGTGAAATCTTTGAAAAATGGCAAATTAAGTCAAACAAGTGAATTTGCACTAAGGAAGTGAGGCAGTAGGGCCCCAAATTGGGAACTAAAGAACCCTCTCTAAATTATTTTTTTCCATTAAGCCTTTGCATATTTTATATTTAATAACCGCCACCCCACCCCACTGCAAGATATATTTGCCATGTCCTCAGGTGAGCGATAAGGCCCATGGGTTTCTTGATAGTACCACTAAAAATGACAAATTAAGCCAAACAAGTGAACTTGTACTAAGGATGTGAGGCAGTATACCCCAAAATTGGGAACTAAAGAACCCTCTTTAAATTAATTTTTTTTCATTAGACCTTGCATATTTTATATTTAGTAACCGCCACCCTGCCCCACTGCAAGATATATTTGCCATGTCCTCAGGTGAGCGATAAGGCCCTTAGGCTTCTTGGCAGTACCACTAAATTCACAGTTACACTAGAGCTTTGGATGCTAACATGGATCAATATATTATATACCAGTGCATGTCTTTTGTGATATTACTTCATAAATATATATATATTGTTAGGTTTGTGATCTGTCTCATTTAAAAAAAAAACAAAGTGATATTTATATGTTCATTTTTGTGTGTAAAATACACAAGTTATTAATGCTGAATATATAAGCTGTATCATTTTGTAGAATAAACATCACAATATTAATACACCCATGTCTTTATCATTTATTTAATATCACATATTTCAAACCACTGTGTTGGCTGAGTTGGTAGAGTGCTGGCTAAGTAAGTGTGAGGTTGTAAGTTCGATCTCTGGCTGGGTCTGACCCAAGACTTGAAAATAGGTAGTGACCGTTCTTTTGCCAAACACTCAGTATTATGGAATGAAAGTCACGGTTCTTTTGGATGGCGATTTAAAACAAATTCTGTGTCGCCGAAGGCGTGGCATTATATAGAACCCAATTGTATAATGCCATCAGCGAAACACAGGCAAAATGCACCATCCGTGATACATGCATTTATATAACATTGTGACGCACATAATAACCACCCTGAAAAATTAGTTCCATTTGTTCAATTAAAAACCCAAAAGAAATTAATTTGTTTCTAATTCATTTCATTCAAACGATACAAATTACATTCTCTCTCTCTCCCAGTTTTTCAGATTTTTCTCTCGCATTAAGACCCCAAACATTAGTTACTAAAAATTACGGTGAATCATGAATCAGTCAAATAAATACAGCCAAACCTGTCTATAAAGGCCAATCAAGGGAACAGTAAAAGTGGCCTTTATTGGCAGGTGGTTCTTATATACAGGTTCAAATAATATGAATAAAGTGCATTTGCAATCGAGATTATATTTTACTAGCCTTTAAATGGAGGTGGTCTTTATATATAGGTGACCTTTAAGGCAGGGTTGACTTTACGAGTTTCCATAAGACTCCAAGCAAAAGGAAGTAGATTTATTCCTTAGCCTTTGATGATTTTAAATACATTTTAGCAGCAAATTTAGACAACAATATACCTAAAGGTGTATTTATAAACAGTAAAATTAAAGACGGGGGCAAAATTGAAAACGGTTTTACGTAAATGAAATCTCTTTCTGTTAGAGAAGGTACCAAAAATGAAATTTAAGAAAAGGGGCAAAATTTGAAAACGGTTTTAAGTAAATGAAATATCTTTTTGTTAGAGAAGGTACCAAAATGAAATTTAAGAAAAGAGGCAAAATTTGAAAACGGTTTTACGTAAATGAAATATCTTTCTGTAAGAGAAGGTACCAAAGAAATTTAAGAAAAGGGGCAAAATTTGAAAACGGTTTTACGTAAATGAAATATCTTTTTGTTAGAGAAGGTACCAAATACATGTATGAAATTTAAGAAAAGGGGCAAAATTTGAAAACGGTTTTACGTAAATGAAATATCTTTCTGTAGGAGAAGGTACCAAAATGAAATTTAAGAAAAGGGGCAAAATTTGAAAACGGTTTTACGTAAATGAAATATCTTTCTTTTAGAGAAGGTACCAAATATGAAATTTAAGAAAAGGGGCAAAATTTGAAAACGGTTTTACGTTTTATTTTTCTGTAGGAGAAGGTACCAAAATGAAATTTAAGAAAAGGGGCAAAATTTGAAAACGGTTTTACGTAAATAAAATATCTTTCTGTAAGAGAAGGTACCAAAAATGAAATTTAAGAAAAGGGCAAAACTTGAAAACATTTTTACGTAAATGAGATATCTTTCTGTTAGAGAAGGTACCATTTACTTGTTTTGACACCGACACCGACACCGCCACCGACACCAATGGAAGTGTTGACACTGACCGATGGAAGTGTTGACAGTTATTGAAAATATTTTTTAACTTGAATTGAAGATGAAGGGGTCTTGTTTTTTCCGTTTGTGAAATTTGCAACTGAAAATAATGTATTTGGCAATAACCAACGTAACCAAGTTTACAAAACAAGTTTTTGATAAAACAGTTAAACAAAACAACATAAAGGAGAGACAAAAACATTGCAATGACTGATTATAAAAAAATATTGACTTTGTATTGGGATTGGCGTACATTAAAGTGCTCCCGACAATCCCACTCATTTACAAGAATTGGTGTATACATGCGCTAATTTATCCTTAAGTTAGTTTTACCAAACTGTTAAGCCTTGCATGTATAATGTGTGACCCATAAAAGTGCACAAGGAACATATATTTTTTAATAGTTGAAAAATGTACTATACAAAGGAAAGCCAGTTACAGTTCGTTGCTTTAACACTTTTCTTAACGACGAACCCTTGAATGTAGTTTATGTGATCTATAAAAACGCAAAGGGAACATATAGTATTAAAAAAAATTATTTTCATAGTTGGAAAATAAACTATAGAAAAGGAAGTTAGTTTTGGAACATTGCTTTAACAGTTTACTTAACGATGAATCTTTGCATGTATGATATGGTGATTGGCGTACATTAAAGTACGCCCTACAATCCCACGTGTTTTACACGAATTGTCTATACATTGTCCGTATTAAACTTTAAATCAGTTTTACCAAACTGTTAAGCTTTGCACGTGCATAATACGCGATTCATAAAATTTGAAAACGGTTTTACGTAAATGAAATCTCTTTTTGTTAGAACCGAAGTAAATACATTGACTTGTTTTGACACTGACCGATGGGAGTGTTGACAGTTATGAAAAGTATTTTTTTACTTCAATTGAAGGTGGAGGTGTATTGCTTTGTCATATATTTTGTAATAATTGGAAAATATACTTTACAAAAGAAAGCAAGTTACGTAACGTTGCTTTAGCTGTTTACTAAACGATGAACCTGTAATATGTGATCTATAAAAATGAAAAGGGAACATATAATATTTTCGAAGATTTTGAAAGAGGTTCAAAATATATATATAAGGATAGAATATATTTAAGTAATTTTAGCTAATACTACTTTGAAAGAGGGCGTAGACATTAGTTTTTGAGGATTTTGAACAGCAAATTTAGACAATAGTGACAATATCAGTTATAATTAATAATATACGAGTATTCATCACAGTAAAATTTAGAAAATTGACAAAAGTTGAAATGTTTTACGTAAATGAAAGCTGGTTTTGTTAGAAAAAGTAACATACAGGAAACCCAAGTAAATGCTTTAGAGTCAAACCTGTCTTGAAAACACCTCTATACAAGGACCATCTGCTTTTAAAACCTGCTTTTAAAATTTCATCCCAATTGCTCTTGTATTCAGGTTATTTGGACCTGCATAAAAGGCACACTTGTCCATAAAAGCTACTTATGCAGGCTCCTATTGGTGGCCTTTATAGACAAGTTTGACTGTTCTTGGTTTGTCACTGTCTTATGGAAATGTTGACAGTTATAGAAAATATTTTTAACTTGAATTGAAGGTGGAGGGGTCTTGTTTTTCCGTTTGTGACAATTTGCGACTGAAAAACATGTATTTGGCAATAGCAAACGAAACCAAGTTCAAAAAACAAGTTTTTGGTAAAACAGTCAAACAAAACAACACACAAAAGAGACAAAAACATTGCAAGAACTGATTTTAAAAATATTGACTTTGTAGGTGATTGACGTACATTAAAGTGCGCCCGACAATCACACGTATTTTACCTGAATTGGTAATGCGCTAATTTAACCTTAAATTAGTTTTACCAAACCGTTAAGCTTTGCACGTGCATAATTAATACGTGATTCATAAAATTTGAAAACGGTTTTACGTAGATGAAATCTCTTTTTGTTAGAACCGAAGTAAATACATTGACTTGTTTTGACACTGACCGATGGAAGTGTTGACAGTTATGGAAAATATTTTTAACTCGAATTGAAGGTAGAGGTATATTGCTTTGTCCGGTTGTGACAATTTGAGACTGAAAAACATGTATTTGACAATAACCAACGTAACCAAGTTCACAAAACAAGTTTTTGATAAAAAAGTCAAACAAAACAACATAAAAGGAGAGACAAAAACATTGCAAGAACTGATTATAAAAATATCGACTTTGTATGGGGATTGACGTACATAAAAGTGTGCCCGGCAATCCCACTTATTCCACAAGAATTGGTCTATACATGCGCTAATTTCCCTGGTGGAAGTTCGCGTGTCTAACCTAACTTGTCAGTTCCAAAGTTTTTACTTTGCTTCTGTATTGTGATTCGGACATGGTTTAGTATGTTTGTTTTTGATCAAATTAGTTTTTCCAAACTGTTAAACCTTCGCGTATAATATCGGATCCATAAAAATGCAAAGGGAACATATAATATTTTATAATTTTCTTTACCTTATCTCACCTTTCCTTAATGCCCTCCTCTCCAAAAGACGCATAAGACTATATCAATATCTTTCCATTTTTGTCCTTCGCGCAGCTGCTTTGGTTGTGTTCCAGTTAGTCCATCTAGCGGCGTTTCTTTCCTTTTCTGTTGTTCTCCTCCATGTGGACTTAGGTCTTCCCCTTTTCTTTTTCCCTCCATTACAATCATTTTTATTTTAATAGTTTGAAAATATACTACAGAAAAGGAAGGAAGCTAGTTAGGGTATTTTGCTTTAACATTTCTGACAGATACAGATGTGATAGTAATAAGTCCCGTCCACCTCTGTAGATCTTTATAAGTGTGTCTGTCATTACTTCCATGCGATGTTACCAGCGAGTGTATAAGGCAAGAGACTAATAAGATTGAAGATTGTTTCTTTACACGTCAATTCTTGAATTGTTGCTTTAACATGTCTGCCCGACCGATAAGGGATAGTAATCAGGCCCAATCCACCTTTGTAGATTTTGTAAGTGTGTCTGTCATTACTTTCATCCAATGTTACCAGCGAGTGTATAAGTCAAGAGACTAATAAGATTGAAGATTGTATAGGTTTCTTTGTACTTCAATTCCAGATCAGTATTGCTTGTACCAGGATTTTTAAACAAATTGTTTTCAAGGAGTTCAAAATATATTCAAAAGGATTAAATATATTTAATTAAATTCAGCTAAGGAAATGGTGTGCAAGAGGGAGTATACATTGGTTTTTAAGGATTTTAAATAGCAGCAAATTTAAGCAATAGTAACAATATTAGTTACTTTGCTTCTGGATTGTGATTCGGACTAGTATGTTTGTTTTTGATTGCAATTAATAATATATTTATCAACAGTAAAATTTAGAAATTGACAAAATTTGAAATGTTTTACGTAAATGGAATCTGGTTTTGTTAGAAAAGGTAACACGCAGGAAACCCAAGTAAATGCATTTACAGTCAAACCTGTCTAAAAGATCATCTTAATATAAGGACCACCTGCTTTTAAAACCTGCTTTTAAAATTTTATCCCTATTACTCTTGTATTCGGGTAATTTGAACCTGTATAATAGGACCGCCTGTCAATAAATGGCCACTAGGGTCCCTTGGTTGGCCTTTATATAAAGTTTGACTATACTGTACTTTGTAACTTTCTGGTTTTGACACTCTGATGGAAGTGTTAACCGTTATGGAAAATATTTTTAACTTTTCTTGAAGGTTGAGGGGGTATTGTTTGTGACGATTTGCAACTGAAAAACATGTACTTGGTAATAGCTAACGTAACCAAGTTCACAAAACAAGTTTTTGATAAAACAGACAAACAAATAACACAAAAGAGAAACGAACACATTGGAACAACTGATAATAAAAATATTGACTTTGTATTGGAATTGACGTACATAAAAGTGCGCCCGACAATCCCACGTATTTTACCTGAATTGGTCTATTCATGCGCAAATTTAACCTTAAATTAGTTCTACCAAACTGGTAACCCTTGCACATGTATAATATGTGACCCATAAAAGTGCACAAGTTTAACAGATGAAAAATATACTATACAAAGGAAAGCTAGTTACAGTGCGTTGCTTTAAAAGTTTTCTAAACGATTAACCCTTGCATGTATAAAATGTGACCAATAAAAATGCAAAGGGAACATGTAATATTTTTATTTTCATAACTGGAAAATAAACTACAAAAAAGGAAGCTAGTAAGGGAATTTTGCTTTAACATGTCTGACCGATACAGATGTGATAGTAATCAGGTCCCGTCCACGTCTGTAGATCTGTCATTACTTCCATCCAATGTTACCAGCGAGTGTATAAGGCAAGAGACTAATAAGATCGAAGATTGCATAGGTTTCTTTATACCTAAATTCTTGAATTTTTGCATTAACATGTCTGCCCGACCGATAAGGGATAGTAATCAGGCCTAATCCACCTTTGTAAATATTGTAAGTGCGTCTGTCATTACTTCCATCCAACATTACCAGCGAGTGTGGAAGGTAAGAGACTAACCGTGCCTGTGACACGATTTTGAAACTATTGTTTTCAAGGGGTTTAAAATATATCCAAAAGGATCAAATATATTTAACTAAATTCAGCTAAGGAAATGCTTTGCAAGAGGGAGTATATATTAGTTTTGAGGATTTTGAATAGCAGCAAATTTAGACAATAGTAACAATATTAGATATAATTAATAGTATATTCATCAACAGTAAAAGTTAGAAAATTGGAAAAAATTGAAATGCTTTACGTTTTGTTAAATAAAGTAACACACAGGAAACCCAAGTAAATGTATTTACAGTCAAACCTGTCTTAAAGACAACCTCTATATCAGGGCCACCTGATTTTAAATCCTGCTTTCATTTTTTATCCTAATTGCTGTTTTTAAGATTATTTGAACCCGTATAAACGGACCGCCTGTCCATATAGGCCATATTTCCAGGTTCCCTTGGGTGGCCTTTATATAAAGTTTGTAATTTTTAGTTTTAATGGACGTGTTGACCGTTATGAAAAATATTTTTAACTTGAATCGAAGGCGAGGGGTATTGTTTGTGACGATTTGCAACTGAAAAAAAACATTTACTTGGCAATAGCCAACGTAACCAAGTTCACAAAACAAGATTTTGAAAAGAACAACCAAACAAAACACCACAAAGGAGAGACAAACACATTGGAACAGCTGATTATAAAAATATTGTATGGGGATTGGCGTACATTATAGTGCACCCGACAATCCCACTTATTTTATAAGAATCAACAGATCGCCGGCCACACCCAAAATTTTCTAACAATGGCCCAGCATGCTGAATTACACACATACTAAGTTAGTTGATCTGTTGCTGTGACGCTGCTTTCGTACTGTGATGGCGGTCAGTGTCGGAACATAGAAGGAATGGCCGGTGATACGTCAATTGGTCTTTACACGCGCTTATTTAACCTTAAATTAGTTTTACCAAACTGTTAAGCCTTGCGCGTATAATATGCGATCCATAATTTTTATTTTCATAGTTGGAAATAAACTATAGAAAAGGAAGCTAGTTAGGGAATTTTGCTTTATCTCTACCTCTGTAGATCTTTAAGGTCAATAATTCCCTCAAGCGTTACCAGTCAATGTGATAGGCAGGAGACTACTTAGATTGAAGATTATATAGATTTCTTTACCCATTTCAGGTTCTTTTTTATAGCATGCTGCCAATTAACTGCAATTTACAATTTTAATATATCCAAATATCAAGTATAAAATATTTCAAGAACAAAAATCTGATCGCTAGTTGTTTTTAAATCAATTTAGAAATTTTTTCTGAGAAAATAAATGTTGCTAAGAACTAAGAAATACCCCTATATTTTTGGCAATACCTTGGTGAATTTTGAAGACAAGTCTTCAGATATCACGGGGACTTCAATTGGAACTTATTGTGCATCATCAAGTTAAATCTCTGACATTTTGCTTTACCGTAGAGAAAAATAATTCATAGACAACCAAACACAAACTAACGACACAGATGGTTGGAAAATTAATGCCACAAAAATGAAAAAGGCTTGTTACTGTAGACGCTTTAACATAATCTTTTGGCATGTATGCATCTGTGATGTGTTGAATATTGATACACTTGAATTTAAAATTGCTTCCTCTGAATAATATATTTTTTTAGTTTAAACAATATTTATTAATCAGTAAATACAAATATTCAATATAGAAAAAAAACTGTAAACTGGATTCGGGAACAAACGCAAGCTTATTTAAATTCGTCTCCAGAACAAATGTAATTAATAATAGCTAAGGTAAGCAGTACAGGTTAAAGTATGATCATGTGGTGTCAGCCGGAAAAATGAAAAAATATATCAAAATAAGCCGTCAAGGTTATTAGTTTTAAGAATGGTTGAAGCCCCCCCCCCCCGATATTGTTGTAATCACGCCAATTGTCAGTCATAAACCCCAGTTCTCAAACAAAGCTAAGTAATTCATAACCAATGCCTCTGATGTATCTTTTGGTTGTATTGTCGTTTTAAGCTGTATCATCACCAACCAACTTGTTTTTTGTTCTGTTTAAGTCTAAGTTTATTTTTTTCTCTTGTAAATTTCCTTATTTGTTCATGTCACAATAAGTTGCACACACTATCCCTGCATTTCTTCGATCCAGGAGACTTTCAATATTTTCAGCATCAAAATAATATCATAATAGATGTTATTGTTTTTGGTGATAAACAAAAAGGCATAAACAGTACCCCTCCACGTTACGAATACGTTCTCTTAAATATCAATTTATTATATTTAGCTAACTCTCAATTTCAGTTTGTTCATTCGAAATGCACACCCTGCATTTAACTTATTTGTGTGATATATATCCACTTTAATAATTTGACTTAGGATATAATAATATTAGATAAATGTTTGGTCCTATACCATATTTACACTTTTATTTGACTGGCCAGAAAACCCAATATTGAACATTATTTACATGTTCAGTCTTTTGATTTCTAACTTTCAACGACAGGGGGCATGTATTGCTTGCAACACTGACCTTAAGCTTGTTTTGATTGCATTTCGTTAATATTAAATCATTCATACCAATTCATGTCAAAATCACAACCCCAGTGGAAAGTAAAAACGTTTAAACTGCCAAATTGATTTCAAACACATGAAATTCCACCAGGGATGCGCCGGGAAGATAAGGACTTCCTGCACAGTTAGGTATAATCGCCAGGCGTGGAATCGATATGGGAATGAAACTATGGGACGTCAAAATTTTGGAAGACATCATACATACCGACAATATTGTCACGACAACCATACAAGGAAGAGAGCCTTGATTAGCCAAGGTTTGCAGTAACCCTGGGTCAAGTATTTTCTAAACTAAATTTGGTTAAATAAGTTTTAGTCTTTTAATCTTTATATTCTTGCTTCTCCTTGAACTACGAAATACGCCATTCCTTTTTGTAGTTTTCAGATATCAGGGAGACTCCAATTGAAGCTTATTGTACATAATCAAGTTTAATCTCTGACATTTTGCTTTACCGTAGAGAAAAATAATTCATAGACAACCAAACACAAACTATCGAACCAGATGGTTGGAAAATTAATGCCACAAAAATAAAAAGGGCTTGTTACTGTACACGCTTAAACATGGCCTTTCGGCATGTATGCATTTGTGATGTGTTGAATATTGATACACCTGAATATAAAATTGCATCCTCTCAATAAGTTTTTAGTTAAAACAATATTATTAATCAGTAAATAAAAATATTCAATATAGAAAAAACTGTAAACTGGATTCGGGAACAAATGCAAGCTTGTTTAAATTCGTCTCCAGAACAAATGTAATTAATAATAGCTAAGGTAAACAGTACAGGTTAAAGTATGATCATGTGGTGTCAGCCGGAAAAATGAAAAAAAAAATATCAAAATAAGCCGTCAAGGTTATTAGTTTTTAGGATGGCTGAGGACCTCCCGATAGTACTATACCCACATCAAATGCCAGTCATATACTCCAGTTCTCAAATAAAGCTGAGTAATTCATAACCAATGCCTCTAATGTATCTTTTGGTTGTTTTGTTGTGTTAAGCTGGTTTTTTTTGTTCTTGTTTACGTTGGCTGTTGGCAAATTCATGTTTTTCTCTTGTAAATTTCCTTATTTGTTCGTGTCAAAATAAGTTGCACACACTATCCCTGCATTTCTTCGATCCAGGGGACTTTCAATATTTTCAGCATCAAAATATTCTGATAATAGATGTTATTGTTTTTGATGATAAACAAAAAGGCATGAACAATACCCCTCCACGTTTCGATAGCTTTCTCTTGAATGTCAATTTATTAGGTTCAGCTAACTCTCAATTTCAGTTTGTTTATTCGAAATGCACACCCTGCATTAAACTTATTTGTATGAAATATATGCACTTTAATAATTTGACTTAGGATATATAATAATAAATGAATGTTTGGCCCTTTACCATGTGCAACTTTTATTTGACAGGCCAGCATACCCAATATTGAACATTACTTATGTTTAGTCTTTTAATTTCCAACTTTCAACGACAGGGGCATGTATTGCTTTAAACACTGACTTGTTCTAATTGGATTTCGTTATAATCAAATCATACATAGCAATCAATGTCAAAATAACAACCCCAGTTGAAATTAAAAACGTTTGAACTGCCAAATTGATTTAAAAAACATGAAATTCCACCAGGGATGTGCCGGAAAGATAAGGACCTCCTATACAGTTAGGTATAATCGCCAGGCGTGGAATCAATATGAGAATGAAGGGAACATGAAACTATGGGACGTCAAAATTTTGGAAGACATCATACATACCGACAATATTGTCACGACAACCACACAAGGTAGAAGGCCTTGATTTGCCAAGGTTTGCAATATCCCTGGTTCAAGTATTTTCTAAGCTAAATTTGGTTAAATAAATTTTAGTCTTTTAATATTTATTCAACTCCTTGAACTACGAAATAAGTCATTCTTTTTTGTAGTTTTCAGATATCAGGGAGACTCCAATTGAAGCTTATTGTGAGCCATCAAGTTTAATCTCTGACATTTTGCTTTACCGTAGAGAAAAATAATTCATAGACAACCAAGCACAAAATATCGAACCAGATGGTTGGAAAATTAATGCCACAAAAATGAAAAAGGCTTGTTACTGTACACGCTTAAACATGGCCTTTTGGCATGTATGCATTTGTGATGTGTTGAATATTAATACTCCTGAATTTAAAACTGCTTCCTCTAAATAATATTATTTTAGTTTAAACAATATTTATTAATCAGTAAATAAAAATATTCAATATAGAAAAAACTGTAAACTGGATTCGGGAACAAACGCAAGCTTATTTAAATTCGTCTCCAGAACAAATGTAATTAATAATAGCTAAGGTAAACGGTACAGGTAAAAATATGATCATGTGGTGTCAGCCGGAAAATGAAGAAGAAAAAAAAATAGTTTGTGGGATGGCCGAGGACCTCCCGATAGTACTACACCCACATCAAATACCAGTCATTTCCAGTTATCAAATAAAGCTGAGTAATTCATAACCAATGCCTCTACTGTATCTTTTGGTTGTTTTGTTGTGTTAAGCTGTATCGATCAACTTGTTTTTTTGTTCTTGTTTACGTTGGCTGTTGGCAAATTTATGTTTTCTCTTGTAAATTGCCTTATTTGTTCATGTCACAATAAGTTGCACACACTATCCCTTCATTTCTTCGATCCAGGAGACTTTCAATATTTTTAACATCAATTTATTCTGATAAAATATATTATTGTGTTTGGTGAAAAACACATAGGCATTAACAGTACCCCTTCACGCTTCGAAAGCTTTCTCTTGAATATCAATTTATTAGATTTAGCTAACTTTCAATTTCAGTTTGTTTGTTTTGAATGTATACCATATATATATATATATATATATATATATATATATATATATATATAATATATATATATATATATATAGACAATATTGTGACGACTACCATACAAGGTTGAGGGCCTGGATAAGTTAAGGTTTGCAATGTCCCTGGTTCAAGTATTTTCTAAGCTTATTCAACTCCTTAACTACGAAATACGCCATACCTTAGTGTAGTTTGAAGATAAGTTTAATGTATCCTTGGGTTTTCTTGTAAATTTCCCTATGTTTTTTCCATGTCAAAATAAGCTGCACCTATTATTCCTGCATAGGGAACTTTCAATATTTTCAAAATAAAGATTATTGTTTAAGTGATAAACAAACATGCATAAACAATACCCCTCCACGTCACGTTTAGATTCGAAAATAATCCAAATTAAACGAGCTAGGGGAGTTTCAATATTTTCAACATTTTCTGAAAATGAGATTATTGTTTTTGGTGATAAACAAACACGCATAAACAATACCCCTCCACGTTTCGATTCGGAAACAATCAAAATTAAACGAACTAGGGGAGTTTCAATATTTTCAACATTTTCTGAAAAGAAAATGAGATTACTGTCTTTGGTGATAAACAAACATGAATAAACAATATCCCTCCACGTTTCGATCCGAAAACTATACAAATTAAACATTAACAGAAATATAAAAATTGTCAACACTTCCATAAGAAAGTGTCAAAACACGTCAATTTGTTTACAAGACTTCTCTTTAGGTTACATTTAACGACGAAAAGACATTAAATAAGCATTTCACACTGATAATTTTAAGAATTGCACTGTTACACGTAAAATAATTTTGATTTTTCTAGTGATTTGAAAAAAAGCAAAATAATGCAATAATTCCTGCTATATAGTAGGTGACCTGCTCTATATAAAACAATCAGACAATCCATTAAGATCACTATCTTAAATTCATATTTCTTAACCAGCAACCAGAATGAACATCTGCTTCAAGATCATACCCCCTCTCTCTCTCGTATCAATTTTCAGCTATAACTAGGTGTTAAGAGAAGTTATTAATTGGTTAGTTAATTAAAAAACACCTAATTATTACTATTTAGTAAGAAGAACAAACTTGTATTTAATTGACTGATTTATCATGATTTTAATAGCTTGTGCTATTGTCTATATATGGGAGACAAACAGGAGAAAAAAATTCAAGTATGTATAGGTAAACAACATTGACCTGTCCGCTTGACCTAAAATTATGGATATTAATGTGGGAGAATTGACATATTACATGGGTAGTATTAGAATTCGCAGTTCATGAATACATGATACATGAATAGTGTTCATGCTTAGTGTTTTTCATTATGTGGACGATATAAACACATAAGTTCCCTATATAATTATACTTGTTCATAATAAATAATTAAATTAAAGGTCAAGCGGACAGGTCAATGTTGTTTGCCTATATATGTCGTCCATGATCTAATTACAATGCATTCAGAGAGCCGGTAACCGTTTATGGAGGGAGAGATTATCCGACATATAAGTATATGTGTCTACTTCTTGGTGTTAAAACACAATATTGGTAGAATAGTAAAGAAGAATAGTATCAATACCCTAAAGTTATGGACGTCATCACAATATTGTTGATAAGAATAATATCTCTGTGTATTCAAAATTATCTTCGATATTTTTGACGCCTCTAAATTCCTTGAAACCTTCCTTTCATTCTCAATTTTAACTGCACACGTACAGGGTGCATATAGCTAGAGAGGAGGTACTTTCCTTTCCGGAGCACCCGGACCTACTTCCCTGTTTAAGTTTTCACTTTGTTTTGGGGATTGATTTCGTTTAAACGCTTTTCCATTCTTGCCTGGAAACCAACTCTGATAATAGATATTCATGTTTTGGTGATAAACAAACAGTCATAAAAAATACCTCTCCATCTTTCGATTCGAAAACAAAAACACAGTGCAACCTGCCTAAATTGCCTGTCGAAAATTTGTATTAAACTTATAACTTCACAGTATATGAATTTATTTTTTTCATTCTGGCAGATTTATTGTAAAATCATAGGCGAAGGATTTTCAAACTTAATGAAAAATCACTCTTGTCCCCAGTATCTGAGGTGTTCGAGGGATTGGAATGAAAATTGATTCAGATAGGTTTTCTTGGCGATTAGTGTATTATATTTTTTTGTTCAGGTTTAATTTTTTAATAGAACATGTTTGTAGCTAAAAGCTTATGCATCAATTAAGTTAGTTAAAATTTGAAATTCCTCAAAACTAAGGTATACTCCCTCATGCAAAGTATTTCCTTAGCTAAATTTGGTAATAGATATTTTGGGTCTTTGGGTATCTTTTCAACATCTTGAATAATTTTGGTCTAAGCACTATGTGATGAGGAATTGTTTTCCGAAACTGCCGTCTAGTGCTGTAAAAATAAAACTGGTATAATATGATAATGACACCTATAAAAGGATTCATTTTAAGCTATTTTCAACTTTCGTCTTCATTGCAGCAATAATAATATGCCTGCTTTTCCTGTCTAGGGTGTATTTGTTTCACAGTTAAATACTTTTGTAGAGCTTGTTCCCTCTAAGGGAACTTTATGCAACGAAAGTATATTCTGCTTAGAAATAAGTAATTAACCCAGGGCTATATAATTTATATAACCAGTTTTATATTTACAGCACTAGACGACCTAGACTAATGGAGGTTCCCAAAAAGTGTTACTGCGGTCATAACGATGCATATGGGTGTAAATTGTGTCCTTAGAAACGCCCCTTATACATTGTAAAAGTGAGAAAAATCGCAGTCGGGGGCACATTACACGCCCTAACATTCAGAGTAGCAAGAATATTCAGTATGATCGGAAGTTATATTTGATGAACTGTGTAAGCATCTGCCATAGCAACCACGACGAAGGTGTGGTGAGAAGTAGAAAGAGTATAAAGTGTATAGCGAGTACAATAGAAAGACATACCACGAGTACAGTAGTAATACAGTAGTAATATTTACAAACATGGGAACTGTATGCAGTAAGAATAATGCTGGTAAGTCAAAATTAATTTTATACCAGTTTTAATTTTACAGACTAGATGGCCTTTTCGGAATATAATTCCTCATCAGTAGTGCTTGGACATAAAATTGTAAAACCAAAATTTATTCAAGGGGTTAAAAATATCAAAAAGGATCAAAATATATTTAACCAAGTTTAGCTTAAGAAATACTTTGCATGAGGGATTATACCTTAGGTCTTGAGTTTTTTCTGATTTTAACAAGCAGTCAATTTAATTAAATGCATTCCTCCGTTGTTCCAAAGCAACACTTAAAATTTCTAGGGGTGTTATTTATTATTTATTTATTATTATAATTATTTAAAAAAAGAAAAAAAAGAAATAACACAAACTATAATGTAAATGTTCTCTTAAGTTTTTTGGTGCTACGTCAAAATGTTTCAAGGTTTTTAAAATTTTTTTTTACTATTTCACATGAAATATATGACAAAAATTGTTTGGAAATAGTTTTTGTACAAATACTGGCCTTTATTAAACTACAAAATCGAAATGTCAACTATCCTAGATGATCTAAAACTAATTTTTTTTGCAAGATGGGGCAGGGTTATAAATATGTATGGTACATATTGAAATGTTGTTTTTAAAGGACGTGTGTATAATGCAAAAACTCAGTATGAGTTATGAATGTGTGCGAGGGAATGGTGTCTTGATCTATCTTGAATATTATTTAAAATATAAAATATTTAAAATAAAATGTAAAATTTTAAACAATACAAATAAGAAAGTAATTCAGAGGATTCAGAATTATATCGGATCAGAACATCGCCTAATATCAACCAAACTAATACGAGACACTGCCTATACTAATACAAAGAAGCAAACATACCAATTTATGTCAAAACCACAATCTAAAAGGAAAGTAAAAACTCGTAACCTGTCTAATCAGGTTAAACACGTGAACTGTCATCAAGGAGGTGAGGGCAGGTACTCTGGAAGGGTTTACACCTCCTGTTTAGCTAGCTAATAAAAACAAACATACTTATCCATGTCCGAATCATATTCCAGAAGCAACGTTAAAACTTTGGAACAGTTAGGTTAGACACGTGAACGTTCACCAGGGAAATGAGACCGGAAGGGTAAGGTCCTGTTTAGCTAGCTACACCCGCCACGTGTGTAAACAAATTGGAATGAAAGGAAGATGGAACTATTGGACGTCAAATATATCCAGGTAATTTTGGATACAGAGATATACTTTTGACGGCCATAAAACTTTTTGAGGATATTGATAAGCCTAGGGTTGCAATATCCTTGTGTCAACAATTCATTTTTGGAACTCACTTTACCTTTTTATTACAATATTTGCAATCTTATTTATTATTTTCTCCTTGTACATCTACTATAGAGTACACTCACATGTAGACACTCACATACACGATCATGTTGTTTCCGAACGTAGGTGTCTAGTCGATGACACTCACACTGGGAACCAAACCTTTACGTCATCATCGAACGACGATATAATGAGTCATGAATGATTTTCTTAAGGCGAATGACTGCCATACATATAAACTCTAATGCATTAATTTTTTCATATTGCTTTGAATACTTGGTTAAATAATGAAAAACAAAAAAGAAATCTATACAAGGCACTGCTTATACAAATGCAAAGATGCAAATCAAAAACAAACATAACAATCCATGTCCAAATCACATTTCCAAAGCATACTTTGAAACTGGCAAATTAGGTTAAACAAGTGACCTTCCACCAGGGAAGTGATTGCGGATGTTTCAGAAGGATAGGCACATCCTTTAAAAATAAAATGCATTTTATAATGATATATGTGATAAAGAGCATGGCAATTACGAATTTAAAATGTTGTGCCTCACACTTCATTAAATCTTCACGCTTTCCTATAACCCCAATATCTCGAATCAAACCAGAGATGGTAAGCAATTTAGATTATTAACATTATTAGCTTTGACCCGCCCTGGTCCATCAAACCGAAGATGGTAACGTATTTTGTTAGCATCATTAGCCATGGTTCTGACCTATCAAACAAGAGATGTTAAGCAATTTGGTTTACATTATATTAGGCATAAATCTGGTCCATCTGGGGCTGATCCATCGAAATCAAACCGTAAATGGTAAGTCATTTGGTCCGGTTAATCAAACAAGAGACATTAAGTCATTTGGTCTACATTATCAGCCATGGCTCTGGTCTATGGAACCAGATAGTAAGCCGTTTGGTTTACATTGTTAACCATGGGTTTGCTCTATCAAACAAGAGGTGTTAAGCCAGTTGGTTTACATTATTAGCCATGGTTCTGACCCATCAAAATCAAACCGTGAATGGTAAGCCGTTTGGCTTACATTATTAGCAATAGCCCCTGTCCATCAAAATCAATCCGGGAATGGTAAGCCAAATGTTTACACTATTTGCAATTCCACATTTCCATCAAACAAGAGATTCACATAAAGCTATTTGGTTTACATGATTAGCCATGGTTTAAATTATCGGCCATGTTCCGGCTCATCTTGAACAAGAGATGTTATGCTGTTTTGTTTACATCTTGATTAAATGACCAAGCAGACGACAATCCTCAACAGTTGATGTATTCAATTACATACGTCAATTCCGTGGCAATTATTACCCAAGAAAAGATGAACATATACCAATCCTACAACCATGACATGTGTCGATCAAGTAGAAATGATTCCGACAGGAAATTCTGGAAAACGTTGACCACAATGTTAATCGGTCAAGGTTTTCAATGAAAACCTAGATTGAACAAATGATTACTAATCTTGGGGAATTCTGGACACGTGGACATATGTCAATCCCGGAAACAATATTTTCCACGAAAATCCGGAAAAATTAGATATATGTCAATAAGGCAGGAAATGCTGGAAACATAGGATAGATAAACCTATCTATAAAAACCACACAAGGAACCATTAAAAGTGACCTTTATGGACAGGTGGGCCTTATAATGTTAAAATAACACGAATAAAGAGGAATTGGGATAAAATTTTACTGGGTTTTAAAAGCAGGTGGTCTTTTGTCACAGAAAAATCCGGAAAACTTAGGTAGATTTCAATATCAGTCACAGAAAAATCCGGAAAACATGGTTATCTTTTTCAGAAATATCTGGAAAAGATTTGTTCTTCCTTCTTTTACTTGTTGAAATTTTAAATTCATATTAGGTGTTTAAAATTATCCAATAAGGTAAAAGTATAAAAGAAAGACGGAACAGAAAAGTATTGTGAACGTATTAAATTTCGCGTGTTCTTATTTTCGAGGTATAAGAAATTTAGACTTATCCGCATAGTTAATTTTTTCCGTTTTTAATATGCTCTATAACACAATAAGCATAATATAATTTTCACTCAGTATTAATTTTCACGCAAAACAAATGACCGCAAAATAAGCGAAAACTAGTACACCGCGAAAATAAATACGTTTACAGTAGTAAGGTTGAAACCGTGCGAATATGTAGGTTTATAGGCGTTCATTTATGTTGTTCACGAAACGCCATGGGGTGCTAGGAAGGAAGGTGCTGATGTCTAGTGCGTCAAGTTTGACCTGAACGTTTGAATTTAATTTGAATATTCAAACGGATGTATCCATTATGTAATTTAGGGGCTATAGAAAGTTTATATATAAGGATGGATGGTAGTAATACTGGGTACCGGGTGTTTATGGTAATGACATAATTAAAAACCAACATACTAATTCATGACCGAATAAATCTAACATTCTATTGGACAAATCTAATATTCAAATTAAAGGTCAAACGGGCAGGTCAAAATTTCTATAAACGCACTATAACTGATAAGCTAAAACATTGCCACGTGGTTTGGTTACTGTATATCACATGTTTACACGTGAGTCACTAAGGTACATGTGTAATGCTATATAAATATTACATTTCTGATAGGGTGACAATACGGACTGACTGCCACTCTATTAGAAATATTCAATTTATTATACCGATTCTTGGTGTTTATTTAAGAAATGACATTCTGATCATGGTATTTCAAGGGGTAATGCAAGATAGTGTGGCACATGCCAAATTCGATGAAGATTTGAATTTGGCACGTGCCACACTATCTTGCATAACCTCTTGAAATACCATGCGCAGAAATGTCATTTCTTATATTTACAATTCTTTCTTTCAATAAATATTTTGATTTGTTTTAACCCTTAGCGATATTTCTTCCATACTTGCTCATTGAAATAGGATTTTAAGCCATGCGAGATCGGCTTATCTCACATGACCACGTGACCCCCTATGTAGGACATGACGTAATATTGCGGGAAAATTGATGCACATCAAGGGTCATGACCCATATTGTCTTTCATGGGAATTGCAATACAATTGCTTCTGTATGTTTCATCGAAGACAGGTACAGTCATATTGTAAATATTATACTGTGCAACCAAAATATACTAGATTGAAAATCATGGCAGTCAGCTGTCGTCTGTAAGCAGCTTGTGAGACGCTTGAAACATTTATCATATTTATAAATTATATTACTCTAGAAAAGCGTTTTACTGATTAAGAAGACGAGTGCGTTCGAACGCAGTTTTTCTGGGCCTTTGACATTTTTCGTAATCTCAACCGCTCAGGTAATGTCACCCTTTGACGTAAATTAAATAGCTTTAATAACTTCTCTTGAACTTTACATATTGGGATGATATTAGAATAATTAAATAAATAAATGTTCTGATATTTAGCTTTTTGTACAAACCAACGCTCTACATAAACAGGTGTTTTTGTACAAACCAACGCTCTACATGAACAGGTGTTTTTGTACAAACCAACGCTCTACATGATCAGGTGTTTTTGTACAAACCAACGCTCTACATAAACAGGTGTTTTTGTACAAACCAACGCTCTACATGAACATGTGTTTTTGTACAAACCAACGCTCTACATAAACAGGTGTTTTTGTACAAACCAACGCTCTACATGAACAGGTGTTTTTGTACAAACCAACGCTCTACATGATCAGGTGTTTTTGTACAAACCAACGCTCTACATAAACAGGTGTTTTTGTACAAACCAACGCTCTACATGAACAGGTGTTTTTGTACAAACCAACGCTCTACATAAACAGGTGTTTTTGTACAAACCAACGCTCTACATAAACAGGTGTTTTTGTACAAACCAACGCTCTACATGAACAGGTGTTTTTGTACAAACCAACGCTCTACATAAACAGGTGTTTTTGTACAAACCAACGCTCTGCATGAACAGGTGTTTTTACACAAACCAACGCTTTCCATGAACTGGTGTTTTTGCACAAACCAACGCTCCATATAAACTTGTTTTTTGCACAAACCACCGCTCCACATGAACTTGTGTTTTTGCACAAACCACCACTCCATATGAACTTGTTTTTTGCACAAGCCAACGCTCTACATAAACAGGTGTTTTTGTACAAACCAACGCTCTGCATGAACAGGTGTTTTTACACAAACCAACGCTTTCCATGAACTGGTGTTTTTGCACAAACCAACGCTCCATATAAACTTGTTTTTTGCACAAACCACCGCTCCACATGAACTTGTGTTTTTGCACAAACCACCACTCCATATGAACTTGTTTTTTGCACAAGCCAACGCTCCACATGAATTTGTGCTTTTGCACAAACCAACGCTCCAAATAAATGAACTTGTGTTTTTGCACAATCCAACGCTCCAAATGAACTTGTGTTTTTGCACAAACCAGTGAAACCACCGCTCTACATGAACTTGTGTTTTGCACAAAACAACGCCCCATATAAACTAGTGTTTTGCACAAACCAACGCTCCACACGGATTTTTGTTATTGCACAAATCAGCGCTCCGCACAAACGTGGTTTTTCACAAACCAACGCTCCAAATGAACCTGTGTTTTATGCACAAACCAACGCTCCAGATGAACTTGTGCTTTTGCACAAACCGACGCTCCAGATGAACTTGTGTTTTGAACAAACCAACGTTCCAAATGAACTTGTGTTTTGCACAAACCAACGCTCAAAATGAACTTGTGCTTTTGTACAAACCAACGCTCCACATGAACTTGTGTTTTTATACAAACCAACGCTCCACATGAACTTGTGTTTTTGCACAAACCAACGCCCCATATGAACTTATGTACAAACCAACGCTCCACATGAACTTGTGTTTTTGCACAAACCAACGCTCCATATGAATTTGTGTTTTTGTACAAACAAACGCTCCACATGAACTTGTGTTTTACACAAAACATCGCCCCATATGAACTCATGTTTTTATACAAACCAACGCTCCACATGAACTTGTGTTTTTGCACAAACCAACGCCCCATATGAACTTATGTACAAACCAACGCTCCACATGAACTTGTGTTTTTGCACAAACCAACGCTCCATATGAATTTGTGTTTTTGTACAAACAAACGCTCCACGTGAACTTGTGTTTTACACAAAACATCGCCCCATATGAACTCATGTTTTTATACAAACCAACGCTCCACATGAACTTGTGTTTTTGCACAAACTAAGGCTCCACACGGATTTGTGTTTTTGCGCATTATGCAGTACTTGAATCACAATACTGAAAAAATTGTTATAATATTCGATGTCTGCCTTATCGCAGGGATTGTATAATTGGTGTTTTTTTGTTTCTGTCACTTTATTATTTTTAATTGATTTCACTCTTTGATTTTCAGTGAAGGTTGTGGAAAACCCAATTTCGGCCGGAACTTCAAGAAACACAAGCAAAGCAAGTGACTATGTATGATTTTAATTTATCTTTTAAGAGTCTTAGCATCAATTTGACCACCAAATTACGGTATACACAACTCTTACATCTGCTATCGATATTTTCTCATCTTTATATGCCCAGATTGCATTTTTATATGTATAATTCGACTTGTAAAGTGCTCAACAGACTTGTAACATAAAATAGCTGTTGTTCATAAAAGACGCGTTGAGCACTTTTTACCATGGGAAGTTGTTGTATGTAATCAGATTGGTTGAAAATAAAGATGGGGAAATAGCAATTAATGGAAGAGCCTCAATGGAAAACTACCAGTCGAATACTGCAATTCTTTTTGCCACTTGTCCGAAGTTGTACCAAATCTGTCAAGGGCAGGCTGACCAATTTGACCAATTTACCATAAAAAAAGGATAAGCGGTGTAATAAAATGAAATGGTCAAATTGGGCGGATTTTTTCCCATTTTGACGTTTTTTTAATTAAAAATACTGAAACTTGTGACTTTTTGTTTGGCATTGATACCAAAATCACACATTTAACAATAAAAACTACCTAAATGACAACCTTGCTCACTAAAACATACCAATTTGGACCAATAAATAAATTTGATTGGTCAATGTGCAAGGACATGAGTATAATAATACCTTATATTACATTGGCTTTTGTCAATTACTGTAAAGGGGGGGGGGTTTCGCGAGGGTAAAATTTACGCTTAGTTTGCGCTTAAGAAATCACCGCGAAATTTTTACCCACGCGAAAATGACACCTTTACAGTTTTATATATCATAATATAGAGAATATACACTAACCTATATCGGTAACGCGGAAATTACACCAACGCGAAATGTCAGATTTCAAAAATCGCGAAATTTTCACCCCGCGAAAATAATCCCCTTTACAGTACATGGTTTTATTGATTCTTCAATTAACATTTATCGCAGTTATATTTTTTAGTTTTATGACCATTGGCAGATTCATTTCTACTGCTTTATTTGCCGTTTTGTCATCATATAAATTTTTGAATTTTCTGAATGAAATATTTAAAAAAATTATAATATAACAACTGTTGTCATATTATAAATTTTTGAATATATCATTCAGAAAATTCAAAAATTTATAATATGACAATTTCCCTACGTTTAGACTACTTGTTTAAAAATAACATAATAAGCACTAGATTATCTGATTCAGATGTTTCCTGATATAATTTTGTCATGTTTTAATGGGTCTGTATTATCAATGATCATTGTCAGTATCAAATGGTATCCTCCCAAGACTTCAAACTTTTATTTGTTTGGGCTTGGCACGCTAAAGAACCCTGCTGTATAATGCCATCAGTGCAACGCACAGGCAAAATATCTACACCTTCGCCTATAGCTGGCGACGTCTCGATATAAGTGAAATATTCTTGACTGGGACGTTAAACACTATTACTCAACTCCATACCCGGTTGTTTTCAAGTGTTTGACTTAAGACCAAGAGGTACAAATAGACGCTAACGTTAACACAGCGTGTACAAATCTTTGCGCTCTGATCGTATGAATGTAAGTACTTAAGTTAACTGTAATAATGTTTGATGAATAGCATAACTTACATGGAATAAAATGCATAATATCTATCAATTAAAAAAATTAATGAAAATGTACAAGAAAAACATACGGTACAGGAATGAATTAAACTCAGTAAAGATTTGCCTTTGATACCTTCAATTCATACAAACACGTTTTTCCATAAATTTAATTGATGATATTTCATTAATATATTTTTATATTTTTCATAAACTTTGACTTTAAAAATATATTTGTAATGACGTCATGAAAATCTATACTGAAATAAGAAGTGATATTTTAATGACGCACATAATTTCTGAGTGACGTATTTTCGACCAATCACTTTCTCCGGCCAAGTAAAAGGTTTTGAATTATAATGATTTTTTTCCCATCACAATCAGGATTTTGTCACAATAGTTTACTATCTTTTTCCTGTTCAAATGTAGCCATTGGCAATATTTCGACGACTCTGACATTTTCAGATGCGCCTCAAAAATATTTAGAAAAATGAAAAAAATCAGAAACTTGTAGTACAGTGCCCATTTGCACCACCCGGTCTTAATACATTAAACTTTCTACTTCCATAGGGACCAAACGGAATACCGGTCGTGTCATGCGTTTTAGTAACCAATATGCCTTTGTGAATCCAAAAATATTTATAGTAGATTGTTAAGTAAAGTTAGTTTTAAAGCTAAATAAGCTATCTTTGTTTTACAGAGTAGTCACAGAGAAAGGCGGGAAAAAATAGGGCGTAACCATGACAGCATGTGTTTACCCAATGGGAAAAAAGGAAAATGTATCATCGAGATGACATCAGCAATTATCTCGCCCAATGACCTACGTCGTGTCCAAACCTCTATTACAGAAAGATACGTCATCATATTAAGTATCTGTATAACTATTCCTGGCTCCAGAAAATCCACGGTGGTATTCGAAAATGCAAATATTCACTGGGGAAAACTTCGTGTTGCTCGACAAGGTACAATTAAAAAGTTATTTTAAAATGTACTTAAACTAACAGTACTTTAAATAATAGTAATGTTTATTATGGAGAGCTGTGAAATATAAATGAATGACGATACAGTTGCATAAACACAAGTCAAGTAGTGGAAGTACATTTCGTTGTTTATCAATGTCTTATAAACATTTTATACAAACCAAATATTAAAACAATTCGTGAAGCGTTGTGCTAAAGGGTGCAGTATTTTCAAAGATGCTTTAAATTTCATTTATACACCTATACACACGCAACGTTGTCATTAAAGTTTTCAGCTAAGCATGAGAGAAAAGATTGTTTGACCTTGTAATGTATCAATATTGGGACCTTTTACACCAGGTTGTGCACATCTGCAAAACTTAGGAATCCAATACAAGTAAGGAAGGTCAAGTTCTTCCTCTTTTATATTGATATCGAAAGACTCGAGAACTCTTGATGTTCTAGATGTTTAAGTAAAAACCGAGATGGAGGCTTATTTTAAATTTAAGTAGCTTAACATATTTCATCACTGCACGTTGTTTAGATACTTTTATATTTTTTTTGCAGTTCCAGAGAAAGTTACTTTGATATCTGGACAAGGAACAACACACGTGTTTGCTATTTTAAGTAATTGCAGTACACATGACGCTGATATAACTCTGAGTGGTTACTGCCATGGTAGTAAGGTGAGTTTAAATTGTGTTTTTTTATTATGATTATTTTACTTATATAGAGACAGTTAGTTCTTGTGAATGTCAAAATTTTGATAGAATTTGAAAATATATGACCAAATCCTTTTCTGAAACTATGCATAGATATGAGGCATCAGAACATTGGCACCTGGAATTATCAGTTTAATCGGATGTATTTTGCGGAAATTGTTGCCATTTGCAGACTCTTAAAATTTAGACGTACATAAATGTAGAAGAGGATTAATTATGACCCAATTTATCTGAAACTATGCAAATATACTGGGCAAAATAAGAACCTTAGCACCCGCAATTATCAGTTTCATCGGTGTATTTTGAAGAAAAATATTGCCATTTTCTGACGTAGAATTGTTCCAGAGGATGAGTTAATTATGTATGATTATATTTTTCTGAAACTATGCACAGATTACAAAATAATATCATAAGAATCCATCACCCGTGATCAATTTCTCCACCAACAATTTCGAGGGCGAGTATAAGTCTACTTTAGAGACGGTTCTATTTTTGACTTGCATGTACGTTGACTTTATCCAGTATTTAACTATCAATATTGGTTGGTTTTAATGCTGTTCATGAGAGAGAGAGAGATTCCGGGGTTCAAACCCACAACCTGCAACTTACGGATCGAGCAGTCTACCAACTAAGCTACCGCAGTGGTTGTTGTCCATTAGACATTGTTTTCAAAATGTCACAAATGTTCTAGATCTCTAGATATAGGTCAAATTCAGGGATGGAAAAAGTCATTAGGTTAATCATGACATTGGCATTTATGTATTGACGTCAAATGGATGGTTTGAATTTTTTCCAGACGTTTCGTAGCTTAGTATAAGAATAACATTATGTCATCAGATTCAATGTACGATAAGATTTTACCCACCTGTCGAAACTATTACTCATATGTAAAGGTTATTTCATCTATATCAAGAGTTCAGTTAGGGGCATAGCTGTCTATACGCAAATACACACGTGCATGCACTTTAGAAATCCAAAAGTAGGTCAAAATGGAGAAATGGTAAACATAAAAAAGCAGGCATGGGGCAAATTACCTTGCAATGTAATGCATTACATTACAATTACTTTGACAAAAGTAGCATTATATTACAATTACAATTACATGTATTTTGGAAAGTAATGCATTATATTACAATTACTTTACCAAAGTAATGCATTATATTACACATTACATTTCATAAAGAATCCAAACATATAAATACGATATGTTTCGGATTCAGAATTTGAATTGTTCTTTTTCTATAAAGTTCTTATGTTTTGATTTTCAAATGTTTAAAACAGGAGAATATATAGTCAATAAGTGCATGTATAGATTCTTTTTGCTTTGGGTCATTCAACTGATATTTCTGCTGTTTACCAGTAGGTTTTACAAAATTTGTCAAAGTTGATTGTTCATCTATGTCAGGTTTTTTTTAATTATCCAAATACTTAGGATACTAAATCCAGTATACATGTCTGTTTTACTCTAAAAATTAAGAAGAAAAAAAAACAGAGATGCTGTAAGGATTTTTTTCATATTATATGTTTTTATTTTTTATTTATTTTATTCACTGAATGTTTCTTAATTACCATTAAATCAAAACAGTAAAAGGAGTTGATAGGTATACAAACTAATTAGTGGTATTGTCAGGTGTAATTTATAAACCATACTTAACAAACAACTTCTTTAATCATTAAAGATAGGTTACCTTAAAAGCATATAAAAGGATTACAAAAAAAACAATTTCTGGTAAAAATAAAATTGTTTTTATCACAGGTTATCAATTAAAGCAAAATTACAAATTATTGTAGTTACTGAAACTTATTTTTAGATATGTTGCAAATTTTGTTGTGATCTTTAGACTTCCTGATAGTACTAAAAACAGGATTTGCATTTTGCTTTAAAATGTATTTTTATCCTTTACATTTGTTGGAAATTCAAAATGATCTGAAGTATACTAACTTTTTAGCATTTTATATAGTTTTAGTATTAAGGTTGAATGAAATAAATCATTAGTTTGACAACAGTTCACAGTTACAATTTTTCTAGACATTGATTTTTATATTTTATATTAGGGAAAAAAGTAGCATGAAGGTACTTACTAGCCCTGAATTGTAATGATAATAATATCTAACATTTAATACAGAGAAGTAATGCTATGTAATGCCATGTAATGCTTAAATTACATGCATTTTTGTCTATGTAATGCATTACATTACAATTACATGTAATGCAAAAATTAGGGCATTACACATTACATGCATTACTTTGAGAAAATGTAATGCATTACAGGGCATTACAATTACAAATTAGCATTACCCCATGCCTGTAAAAAAGTCTCATGTTTGGCATTAATGGTTCAGAAGAACAACAGCAGGCTTATCTACTGTCAGTATAATGGACCGGGTGGAATATAGTTTAAGTGTTCTGAGACTGCCACCACAGTAACCTAGCACCTTAAAGTTACCCGGATCGCACGCAGGAGTAGTGCAAGGCAGATCACTCATAACGCATTGCACCAAACAGCAAACACTGTCAGTCACGGTAGCATCGGGATCTACCTGACACCAAGGTCACATTAAAAATTGAGAAATAGATAATTGTTTATGTTATTGTGAATGGAAAAAAGTGTAATAGATGATAGGGTATTTTAGTTTCAGCAATATTTATGAGAACACAAATTCATTCAATTACGTTTAGACACAGTTTTTACAAATCAGGATCCTAAACAGTTATAAAGATAATAGTTTTGTAGGCAAGAGTACCAACTTTTGGCAAGCCGAACAAACGAGTGGAAATTGAACCTCGGTCGAAATGTAGTCCTTTGAATCGTAAATGAAATAGCTTTGTTAGTATTATATATACGATATTGTATGCTTTTGATCTTTACATTAAATTTTTCATGTGGGTATGACGCACACAATGTCGTTTATTGTTTTACAGGTTGTTCTCGTGTCAACTGTCTCAAGACATTATTTAGCCACATTAGATGATATTCATGAGTTTGTGTACACCCTACAGGTAAATACAAGCATAAAATATTTTATTCCAAAGAAATAAAGTCAATGCATTAGCAATTGTCATCAGACAGGAGAATCAGTAATAAGTGTTCTTTCAAGAAGGTGTCTTAATGTACTGTGTAGATTAAAAAAAAACCCCGTCAAAAGACCAAGTCAACGCAAAAGTTAGTCGTGATATGTCATGAAAATTTTTTGTTAAAGCATCCTTTCTGAAAAACCTTTTGACTAGCCCCTATTGACGTGCGTACACCTTTTATGTAAATACAGACATAAAACATTAATTTCAAAAAATATAAAGTCATTGTATTTACAATTGACATCGAAAAAGATAACCAGAAGAAGAATTTGTGATAAATCGTCAAAACCTATTAGCAGTTCCCCATTATACTAATTATTTAATGGTGGACTGCATAACAGGTTTAACCTTTTGAAGGATGGGGTAAATTACTTGTCAAAAACAATCAGTAGTTAAACACGATTTCTTGTTGAAAATAGCAAGTGTGTCTACAAAACCAAGCAATTCCTTACTTACTTTTCAATCGCTTTTAATTGTAAGCGTCCTCTGTAGCGGTCACAGGTGGCCTACTCCTTTTCGAACTCTACAGAATTGTCTTTTGCGTGCACTGACACACGAGACCTCGGTTTTGAGTCTAATCTGAAAGACTATTCTAGGTTTTCAGCTTTTTACAGCTCTAGTATGGACAGGAGAGGAAAATCGTTTCAGAATATTTCCCAATTGCGTTTGGAACCTACAATCCTTGATCTGAAAGCCAGTGGCAGTACCACTCAGCCATGCCCGCCAATCGGATGACGTTAGATTATCCCCGTAACAAAACCTACAATCACACGTGTATCGAGATAGTCATCTGAACCCAAATGTTAAATCATCCTTAATGCATTGCCGCATTTTAGGTCGTAACAGTTAAACTGTAATACCCAGAGATTGATATAGTGATATCATGATATAGATAAACGCTATTGTATAATTTTATATCCAACGTGTCGCCCCTTAATCATTACTCAAATTAGATGCATGTTAAAATTATACCCAAAAGACCAAGTCAACGCAAAGTTTAAACAGTTAGTCATGGTGTATGATGGAAATTTTTGTTGTTAAAACCATCCTCCCTGGAAAGCCTTTCGACTGGCACCTATTGACGTTATAACACCTCCTTGGGCAGATGAGTAATATCTATACCTTTGTATCACGATTTACTTACCTCCATGAGGTCCATGAGGTTTTTAAAACAATATTCGCAGAACCAAAATTAAAACTCATAAATAAGAGCACTGCATATGTTTGTGACGGTAAAAGTGCTGATTTGAATAAAATTAGGACATGGTGCTCATTTTTAAATGTCAATCTCGGAAAAATTTCATATTTAAGCCATATTCTGTTACTTATTGTTTATTGGGAACTGCTTCATTCCAAGAGGGGAATGAAAAAAAAAAAGCACACATCATGGATAGATCTTATAAGAATGGACACTTACTGATTTATTGTTTGTCTATTTCTTAAAATAATATTTTACACATTGTGACACAATAACAAGATTTCGTTTAAATATGATTTTCTATCATAAGAACAGATACATGACACATGGCATATCAACACGTTTTAACAATATATGTAAGATTTATATGTTGCAGTTGGGAACCAGATTTGAAACCACATATATCAAATAATGTATTGGCTATTAACATAGCAATTATAAGTACATGCTTTTCAATCCCATCACCACCTATAACAATACTCGTCGATTACAATATCTAGCGCTGAATTGAAAATAAACTGAAGATACCATCAATAAAATAGATAGCATAATTGTTGTTAGGTAATATAATTTTCCACCAATCAATCGGTATACCAAAAAACACAAACTGTGCACCATTACTTGCTGATTTGTTTATTTATTATAATGAAGCAGCATTTATGCAGAACCTTGTTACATGTGGAAAGAAGACTGTCGCCAAATCATTCAAGTCCACATAGAGATATATAAATGACTTTGTAAATGTCATCTATTCTTATGGGATTTAAATTTAAGATACGATTGATTCTTTTTGGTTTTCTTCATATTTAGACTTATACCTAAATAATGACACAACAAAAAGGTACATTTGAAGTTGTAAGACAAACATGATGACTTCAATTTTTCTATTATCAATTTTTCTTTTCTATCCAGCCTGCTTGATCCCACTACAGGAACCCATAACATTTTGACGATCGTATCTTCAGTATCTTATGTTTGGAGTCTTTATGTCAAAATACTAAGAATCCCTGTTTAGCACTAGATATTGTTTTCTCCCATATTAGACAAGAAAATCCCGCATTTTAACAGGGTAAGATAAGCTACACGAGCTATACCGTCACAATATCACTTTGATTGTGACGTCAGCAATTTAAATTGTGACGTCATTGGTTGCAAACGCAATCAGTGCAATTTTTGCGTAGTTTTAGAATATTTTTGTCATAAAACATTCACAAAACAGAAAAATATTAGATATTGGAGAAAAAGAATCAAACACCGCTTTGTAATGAAGACATAAAAATCTCAACCTTCGGAATAAGATTCTTTTTTTCAAAAATAAAGGATCTCATCCCTCAGGTCAAGATTTCTTTGTCTTCACTACAAAGCAGGGGTAGATTCTATTGATCTTGGTTACCGTTTTTGCAAAAAAAATGACAGATAATTTGTTTAAGACGGTCTTTTAATTTTGAATGATGGATAGTGGTGTAAAACGTAGAAAAATAAGAATAATAAAAGGCATACGATAATTGAATTTCAATGTATTAAATATATATCGTTTAATTTGTTGTAGAAGGAGAATCGACGAAACAAAGGTAAATATACAAGTATTTGGAGTATTAAAGCAGCTGATTAACAAAAAAATGTTCATTTAATGATTCATATATTGTGTACACGTTGCAAGTACAGATAGCTAAACATTGAGTTGCTTACCTGTCTGCTTATCTTTCTGGAGCAACAGGTCTCAATTTACTGGTGGAAGTTTACGTGTTTAACTTAATATGCCAGTTATAGAGTTTTTAAGTTTTTGTCCATTAATCTACAAATCTAAATGTTTATATTGTGCTCCAAAGTCATTCAAATACTGGAATATTAGAATGTATTTAAAATACTAGTAGTTTCTATATTGAAACTGTTAGGCGTATTTAGGTTGAAAATAATAATTGGTATGTTTGATTTGGAATACTATTTTTAATTGATTGTATACTGAAGCAATTGTAAAAAGTGTTTAGTTATATAAAGAGGTAAAAAAGTTACACTTATACCTGAAAAATACACGAAACCGATGTGTATGAACGTTAGAGTAAGAGTGTTTTTTGTGTTTAAGCCACGTAAAAGACTTGTTGATATGTTGCTTAAGAAGATCTAGATATTTATGGTTTTATTTATTTTTTGTTCTAAATCAAATACAGTTATTAAAATTTGAATTATTATGCAGTAAATCTCAAGTAAAAATAAAACATTTCCATGTATTTATAGTTGTTTTTTTTGGTTGTTACATTGAGTGTGGTTTGTACGACGCAAGATATATTTCTGTTACATAAACTTAAAAATTTACTTCATAATATAAGAAATAAAACCACAAAAGAAAGCACATACTTGGCAACAGTCAACACAAACAAGATCACAAAAAACTAGACAAGACAAGAAAAGTTCGTGACTTTAAAACTGACAAAGGGGTAAATATAAACGTTTTGTAGTACATGAGTGTTCTCATTCGCTTTGCAGTGGCTTAAAAATACAAACGTTTGAAAAACTTTCTATTTAACAAAAAATGAACCAACAATGTGTTTAAAGAATCTATAAAAAATTATGAAAAATATATTTTTAATGATCACAATTTTTGTCTTTAGAAAATATTCGTTGGGCGGTATACCACAAAGATGTAAAAATTATAACATTATTTTCGAAATTTGTTATTCATGTTGATATTTTATTTTGAACATCAGACAAGAATGTCTGTCCAATTTTATGCTTTTAGTCGATAGTAGAATTCCTTATGTCCCACGCTTTTCCAGGGGTTGGAGTATAAGGAAATCCTTTTCTATTTTCCAAGAGGAAGTATTCTTAGCCCCACAAGATGCACAGGATGCACATTACAGGATGTAGAGGATGTACCTCAAGACAACTCTGTCGATATAAATATAACAAATATAAAAAACATAATCGTCTTACCAGTCTTTCCCGATTTTGATTTAACAAGTGCAGGGGATAGTCCGTGACGTATGCTGATCGGTTATTGAAATGTGTATAAACCCGCGTGGGATGATTATAATTCTGAATGACTTATACAAATAAAGCTGAATGGTTTGTCACAACAATTAGAGAAACATTAACTATCATTCAATTTATTCTTAAATATTCCAAAATCTCAAACACTACAGTGAATTTTTATTAAAAAATTATCAATGTGATTGAATATATAGTATTTCAAAATGTTTATCTTTTTAAATAAGCATGTATTGCTAAAACAAACTTTGTTCAAAAAGAGAAAAAAGTCCAGAAATTTTATTAATATAAATTAAAAAAAATCCGAAAATTACTTAAAACTCGAAAAATCATGTTGTTATAAAAGTCTATCGAAATTGTATCAAGCAAGGTCACTTGGTGTGAAGCACAAAAACCACTCAAAACAAGTTTTTCCTCAATGAAAAGTGATAAAAAACGATAGCAAGTTCTATATTATTATTTGAGTATAATACGAAATAATCAAACAGAATCTATACAAAAGGTCCGGAAAATTCATTCATATAATTTTAAGCTTAATAAATCCAGACAATTACTTAAAACTCGAAGAATTATGTTGCTATGAAACAGTCTATCGAAATTTATCAAACAAGATATCTTGGTTTGAAGCACAAAAATCACTCAAAACATGTTTTCCTTAATGAAAAGTGATAAAAAACTAAAGCACGTTCTATATTAATATTTGAGTATAATACGAAATAATAAAAAAGAATCAATACAAAAGGTTCGGAAATTCTTATCATATAAATTAAAGCTAAATCAATCCAGACAATTACTTATAACTCGAAGAATAATGTTGCTATGAAACATTTGAAATTTCAAGTCTATCAAAGTTGTATGAAGCAAGGTCTCTTGGTTTGAACACAAGACCACTCAATACATGTTTTTGCTAATTGAAAAAGTGATCGAGCTATAAAACGTCCTAAAATAATATTTTAATAAACACTGTACTAGTAATGTATTGAAAAATGATCGAACTATAGTACGGTCTATATTTATAGTTCAATATAATCCGGAATAAGCAAAAATAATCTGTACGTTTTGTCTTGTAAATTGTCATATCGGATAACAAAATAAGTGTAATACAGTCGAATTGGTCTATAAAGACTATCCAAGGGAACCAGTAAAATCGGCCTTTATGAGCAGGTGGTCTTTATATACAGGTTCAAAGAATATAAATATAGAACAATTGGGATACAGTTCTGCTGGCCTTTAAAAGAAGGTGGCCCTTATATAGAGTAGGCCTTTAAGCCAGGTTTGACTGTACTTCAGTTAAAGATTAGATATTTATGGCTCTGACTAAGTGCATGTGATTGATCAGTTTAACTCGTGCTTGGTATGTATTTCTGGTAACATAACTTGATAACCGTCAATGGAACTGAGAACACAACATAACAAACAAATAAAACATATGTGTAATACATTGTACTTCAGTTATATGATGGACACACCGATATCTATTCTTGTAGTGACAGTGATTTGGTTTATTGTTTTCAATACCACTCAATCACTTCACTTTACTCTGGAGGTTTTTTCTTCATATGGTAAGAGATTAGCGTTTACATAAATATTTGAGCAAGTCCGATTCATAGTTGTTAGTTAGATTACACAATTTCAGTTTTTCAAAATGTTTTATACACCACATATAGACATTTACATTTCTTTATTTTTTCCAGCTGCATCTAGACATAAAAGCGTTGGTTCTGATACAGGCTATTTTAGCACTAATTGTTCTGAAGGTACATCAATATTCACAACAGATTCAAGTCATAGAATGCATCGTAAGTGGGTCTTTTTATATACAGCTTTGGCCTTTAATCTAAATTTTGATATCCATGCAGTGTTTGTTGCTTCATCGTTTGATTATGTATCTTGAAACATGAGTCTATTTTAAAGATGGATGGTTGGGCTTCCCCCAATATGACATCACTATTACCAAACCATTTAACATTAACTACAGTGATCGTCCAAAGTGGGTTATTCTAATATGTATTTAACGTTTATTGTCTTGTCCTCGGTTGCGTTGACTGTTACCAAGTATTTTCGGTTACAATTTCAAATCTGAATTCAAAATACTTCTTAGAGGAATAATTTTTCGCTTTTGATTTATGTGGATATTAAAATAACCAATGTACACAACTTGATACAACGCATTTTTAGTAACCTGATGGTACATTTTCAAGTTTTTTTCCTACGAAACCACGTTATTACCCTCACATAATGGAACATTCTGCTTTTAATTTTACACAAAATAATACTAGCGTCTTATATTACAAGATATGACAAATGCAAAAAATAAAAAGAATAAGAATTTGAAATAAAATTAAATAAAAATAAAAAAAATTTAAAAATCTATTGCCTTACATTACACGTTTAATCTGCTGATGAAAGACAAGTGCTTGAAAATGTCATGGAAAAGGTTTAATGACAGAAAACAAAATTATAAATTCTATGGATACATACCGCATTGTTGGTATGTTTGGAGAAAGATAAATATATACAAACTTGAGAGCTTGTGGAAAACTAAATACTCTTCTGATACACAAATTGATTTTTTGCCCTTTCCAAGTATGTAGTTTTTTTATCATTGGTTATATTTCTATGTGTCTTGTTTCTTATTTTATTTAACACTTTTATGTAATTTGTAACACTACTTTGACCAAGTGCATGTAATTTGACTATTACTTGGTATTTATTAATATTATTTAATTGAAACATTTTTGCTAACTACCAATGCAACCGAGAACACAACATAACAAGCTAATGAAAAGAGAAAAGAATACATCAATTGACATGAATATTTGTTCTTTATATTTTGTAGCTGTGTTAGATGAAACGACTTCTATAGACAAAAGTTACTTAACGGAATATGGCGTACATGTAAGTAAAAATCAGCATGTAATAAAAAACAAACATACTAGTTCATGTCCGAATCACAATCCAGACTCAAAGCAAAACTGACAAATTAGATAAAACACGTGAACTTCCACCGGAGAAGTGAGACCGGGTGTTCAGGAAGAGTAAGCATTTCCTGTGTGAAATTAAATGAGAGTGTAAAGAACATTGGACAATGAGACGTCAGATATATCAAGTTTTTTTTGTGTTTTTTAATGTTAGATCCGTATATTTATTTTCCATCTTGACGACATAACGGTATTTCGTTTTTCTGTTAATCATTTTAATTACTTAATTCTAAACGCATTTATCTGTTCATTAGAAATTATTTTGTAAGCGATAAGAGGAACATCCAAAATAGAAATTACCATCCTTGATTTTTTAAAATAAAGAGTAAGAAAGACTATAAGGAACCTAGTCCTTTCCGTTAGTTTAAAAGAATAAGTTTATGTTATCTTTACTAAATTGTTAAATATTCATAGTTTGTCGTTTTAAACATTTCAGCATAAAGCACTGCCTATGAAAATGGTGCCGTCAAAGAAAGATTTAGGGACATGCAAAACGCAAGGTAAGTTACCCTTAATATTATATTGTATATTAATTAACACGTTTTTAAAATAATAGTGATTTTTAAAACTTTACGACCACGGCCAATTTGCATACTGATTCATTATCTTAGTTTCTTTTAGACAGAACACCATTTACATTTAGCACCATAAAAGAATTCCGAAATTTGTAAGAAATGTACTGAATAACATTGGCTATTTTCGAGTTTACCTATTCGTTTAAATTATTTTTTTGTTGTTAACACGTATATACTTATAAATATACGTATGTATTTGTCATGGTAGGATCGTCATGTAATCTGGAAAGCAATGTGGAAAGGCTGACAAAGAACATCAATATTAAACAGTTAACTGGTGTGTGGGGATTAGAAAGAGAACCAGAGGTCCAAATGTCTCATGTAGAACATCGTGATAGATTAAGAGACAGCTTAGCGTCTTTTATTTCATTTACAAGTACCGATTCTGATGTATCATCAAGGAGAAACTACTTCTCTGCCTCGGATATAGATTTACATGACAGACTATATACCAGTACAACTGGATCAGATCAATTTGAGACGATGTCAGCAAATTCTAACGGCAAATCTGATTCCTCAAGAAGAAAGAGTTCCAAAAACGTACAAGGTAAAGTAGATTCTTCAAGATAATTAAGCAAGAATATAAATGTTAGGACATGGATATGGATATGTTTGTTTTTGTTTAGGGGAATCAAACAAACTCGTCAAGAGAACCATATATTAGAAGAAGTCTCTCCTCCCCGTTCTTTCTTTCTTTTCTAGCCAGATTCTAATACAAAATACATGTACTAATAGGAACTAGTCTTTTAAAAATTGGTTTAAACCATTAAGTGGGTCTTAACATATACACTATGTAGTGTAGTTTGATGTCAATTTTTTAAAAATAAATAAGACGGTTGATGTAACAGATGGAACTTTTTGAATGAATAGAAGTAAAGTATGAAATGTGTTGAGCTGAATAACGGTGATTAATGTCCAAGGCAAACATATTTCACTTATATCGAGACAACTTTAGGTTAAGATGCAGAAATTTTGCCTGTGCGTTGCGCTGATGATTTTAAACACAGCAGGTTTCTTTTTCGTGTCATGCCTACCATGACATGAGGTCTCGTTTTTTAAGTTCCCATCCGAAAGACTTTGAAATGCCGAGTGCTTGGCGAAAAAGCTATCACTACCAACTTTCAAGTCTTGGGTCAGACCCGTTCGGGGTTCGAATACCCAACCTCCCAGTAGTTAAAGTATGTAAGGGGTAGCTGCAGAAAACACAGTGACGTAAGAAACAAAAGAAATAATTCCTCATCTCTTCGTATGCTGTACCTTACCAACCAACTCATTCTAACTTCATTCTATAAAGCAATTCTATTATTCATCTTTATCATATACTACCAATGTTTCCATCTACCCACTATTGAAGCGTGTTTGAAAATGTTACATTACATAATGTACTTGCATATAACACTTCTTAAATTGCATAGTTAGCAGCATCTAGTTACGTATTATAAAATTTACTTATGAGTATTTCATCTGTACACTAATATAAAGCTTAATATTTAATACATGTACATAGCTTAATACGTACCACTTTTTGTATCAACCCGATTCTTAAACGGGATAAAATCAAGGTTAAGAAACAGAGTGTAAAATACTGGTTCTGTCTAAAATACTGTAATTGTGGCGTAAATAAAAGTTTGGCGAATCACGCGAATTTAAAAGAAGCGAATAAATATTAAAGTGCGTTCACGCGAAAATTAGATGACGCGAAAATTTTCCAATCTGTGCATATCCTGTTTGTGTTTTCATGTCATATTAGGTTGTTTGTATCATTGACCTGTACAGTGTTTGGAATGCAGTAACTGGTACAAAAACAAACTTACTACAGTTATCCCTGTCCGAATCACAAATTAGAAGCAAAGTGAAAACTTTGGAACTGACAAGTCAGGCTAGACAGGTTAGCTTTCACCAGTACTAAGTTTATTTCTTCAGTCACAAATGATTTCCTTCTATTATGTACAACTCAAAGACATGCCATGTTGACTCTGTAATTATATCAGAAAATTTAGCATAAAGGATTACTTTTTCAGAAAAATATGGATCGGAGACCAGTTAATCCATCACCCGGAAGCGGAAGTTCAGTTAGTTCTTGTCAGTCTTCATGTACCAAGACACCACAAGTCGGTAAACAAAGACGCCCAACTCCTATTGTTGTAACACAAGCACCTGATTCCTTCAGAAAGAAATATCGAAGACTTTCGCCGTCACAAAAAGCAATTTATAAGAAAAGTAGGTTTGTTTTTATTTTGTGATTCAACCGATAATTTAAAAAAATGTATGTAATGCTCAGAAAATATTTAACACCTTCAAATTTTATTGTATTTAATTTCTTGCACTTAAACTGTCATGTTAGAGCATGTCTAGTCATCTAGCTGAAGGACACCTTTACAATAACAAATAAACATGTTTTGAATAGGTGTTGTGCTTCAAATTTAATGTGTCTTTAATATAGATTGAAATTCCGTATTTGCTATAACAATATACCCTTAACGGTTACCAAAGTGCAAGGACTGTATTTCAAATGCATAGGTGTTAACATAATCAGTTAGCAAATTTTTGTACCTCAGGTAATCGACATGATGTTCAACCGATAAATACCTATTTCAGTTATGGAGACCTTGACCTTTGATCCCATGACCTTAATCCATATAAACGATCACTGTATAAATATTTACAATAGTTTATTCAGTAATTTAATAAACAGTCCTTTAAGACAACAAGATATTTAAAGATTTTACTACGTGGGGTCAGTGTCCTGAAATGTAGATCAACCAGCAACGCAATTTTGGTAGGTGGTGTTTTGATGTTATAAATGAAGTTTAAAGCCTCTAGGCACTTTAGTTTTTGACAAAATGTTTTAAGTTTTTACTACATTAGGTAATCGTAACTTTGAATGCAGGTACAAATCAATCAGTATTGCAAACTTATTAGAGTGTCATGCCCTTATTCAATTTTGACGTTTTACGCTTTTATGTTTCGTTGTTCACGAACAAAAAAAGTTTTTATTTTAAAAAAGACTTTAAGTTAAAATTTGAAATTTCTCCAAAACTAAGGTATATTCCCTCATGCAAAGTATTTCCTTAGCTTAATTTGGTAAAATATGTTTTGGTCCTTTGGGTTGCTTTTCAACATCTTCAAAATAATTTTGGTTTCATAATTTTGGCCCAAGCACTACTGATGAGGAATTGTATTCCGAAACGGCCGTCTAGTGCTGTAAAATTAAAACTGGTATAATATGTAATTAGTACTTTTGATCATTGTGAAAATGGCAAAATTGAATAAAACCTGTTTTCTCTTGATTTCGTTGGTATAACATAATCGACAGAAGCATTTATTTAACTCATTCGTAACTAGCATCTGATTGGCAAGGAGACATTAATGTTAAATAAATGTTTATGCACCGTATTATTAAGTGACCATTTTACGCCATGGACATTAAAATGAAGAATAAGAAACATGCATTATGATAATTTATTTGCTTTTGATACATTTTAAACTAAATGTTTCATCGATAACAAATGAAAAATCACATATCAATAACAAGTAATTATTGGCGGTAATGTCTTTTACTACATGGAGCACATCATCTAAATTTTAATTTCTGATGAAACCTGGTTTTATTCAATTTTTAGACAAGATTGAAACATCGTATAAATCAAAAACAAACATACTGATCCATGTCGTAACCACAATCCAGAAGCCAAATAAAAACTGACAAGTTAGGTTAGACACGTGAACTTCCACCAGGGAAGTGAGACTGGGTGCTCCGGAAGGGTAAGCACCTCCTGTTTAGCTAGCTACATCCGCCACGTATGTAATCAAAATTGTGTGAAGAAAGGAACATGGAACTATGGGACGTCAAATATATCCAGGGCAATCCTGGACACAGAGACATCAAACTTATCAACAATACTGTGACAATATGGACAGATGTTCATACAGCAATAATACGAATTGAGTTAAATAATACGCTTTCTTTTTATCACACATCTGTATTCTTTGCCGTTGAAGTAATCACTGATTATTTGCACTACTGGTTTGTTTGATAATGATATAGACAATATGGTTATTAGTTACAAGGATATTTAAGTTTTGATACTATATATAAACAATACCTTCTAAAGTCGAATAATTATAATATAGGTAAACAACATTGACCTGTCCGTTTGATCTTTCATTAGGAATATTCATATAGACGGGTCCACCCAATACATAGGTAATGTTATGATTCGCAGTTAATATATATACACATTGATCATGATTAGTGTTCACATCAGGTAGATGAAATATACACGCGTGATCCCCATTACATAAATTTACTCGTCCATAATGAATATTTAAATCAAAGGTCAAGAGGACAGGCCAATATTGTTTACCTATACATGTATCTCATTATTTTTATCGTCTGCATTGTTCGTTTTTTAATGTCTTTTTTAAATTTTACATTGTCAAATAATCCTGTGTCTTCATCTTTTGTGCGTATCATTTACATCTATAAAATCATATTTTTAAAACTTTTTTACTTGACAGAAATTTCGCCAGGAAACAATTCACTAAGAGATGTTCCTTTGATGGAAGAGTCTGAAGACGAGAAAAATTTTCACGGTAAATACAAAACTACAGACAATGGGGAGGAAGGATTCCAACACAAAAAGAAAACTGTAAAGCGACGAACAAAAAGCGAGGAAACAAAAAAAGAAGAGATCGTGAAAGAAAAGATAATCGTGGAAAAGTTGATCACCCCTAGCTGTTGTTGTGATGAGGGAATCAGATCTACCCTGAATATAGTTCCTGATAAAAGATGCCGTAAAACTGTGTCTGGTGGTTGTTCTGGTGTTTATTCTGAATTACGAAGTAAGTATCCGTCCATGTCCAAATCACAATTCAAAAGCAAAGTAAAAACGTTGAAAATTTACAAATGGCGTTAAACAGTTGTAATTATTGCTAGGTAAAGGACTTTCCAATTTTCACAAATGCGAGTTATGTCCAAGTGAGGTCCCATATACCAGGCTCTGGTTTTCACAATCCGTCCTTAGCTAAGATTTTCCTTAACTATAATCTAGCAAATTTTTGTAATATTTTTTGGAACTACTAGTGAATATCTTTGTCAAAACTAAATACATATGTTTTAATCTAGAAGTGATCTTAAAAATGACATCTTAAATTCCTCAATATCTTGAAAATTAACAATATTATAAAGATTTGAAATTTTGCAATATTCAAGTTAAGAAAAATCTTAGCTTAGGAATGATTGTGAAACCGGGGCCTGGAATATTTCATGTATAATAGTCTAAGGTCACATAATTTCAAATTTCAAATCATTGTATGTGGAATTTTATATGTGTTGAATAACATACGTGTAAGAAATCTATGATGTTTGGTATATTTTTTTATTATTACTTTGTGTTTCAATGTCGTTTATCATATCGATATTCCAATGCTGATTTTAATTAAATTTCATAGCAGTATTTTCTGCATCAAGCTAAAGTCAAAGATTTAGACCCATGGACTCTTTTTATAACCAAGCTTTATTAGGAAAAGTAATATTTAACTTGCAAATATCTTGATCATTGGATCCGTTTGATTAAAGTAGTTGTCTATTTTGCAGGGTATATGGGACATATCCTCAGCTGAGCATTAAATCTCACGTATCTCTCTTGTTTTTTGTAGCTCTGAGAATGAGGACATTTCGGAAAACTAAATCTATGCCAGTTATTCACGTTCGGTGTTTATCACGGGATTCGCCATGATCATAAACTAGGAGATTTTCATCTGGAAGTGCTAAGTTTCATTTCATAAGCATATAAGATTCGCTGTGTTCTCTCTGCTTCAATGATTAGTTTTAAAAGATTCATTTCATATGCTGAGGGAAACGTTATAACGTGGAACAAATTTTTGTATTTCATGCCTTTTTTAATTTGAGAGAGAGAGGGGGTAATAAATGAAGATGTCCTTGTTGTATATATCGTGGAAACATTACCATATTTTGTTGCAAAGGTATAATATTTGGGCAACAAATTTAAAGTTTAAGAAAAAATTAAAACTATAAAATTTAATGGTCAAATTGGATAAACCCCTTTGATTTTGTTTAAAGAACAACACTTTCTTAATATTTTAACAAACCAACAAATTCACTTTGTCTAAATTACCCGTTTGAAGCATTTGGAAATATTTACAAGGTACTTGATGTTACTTTCAATGTACCAGAACAACCAAAAATGTACTCATCCATAGCCACAAAACCATTATACGAACATTAAACGTGCGTAATTACACCAGTTTTAATTTTACGACATTAGACGGCTGTTTCGGAATACAATGGGGTTCGCCGCTGTACCAAGTTATCAAAACCTCTTAACGTTTTTGCGGAACGTTTTGGAAAACGTCAGCGTCACAGATTCCCGAGCTGACATCGAAAACGTCTTCTCATACGATTCCATATTCATTGGAAACAAGTTTTCCGCATAAAAGTTAGAGGGTATCACGTGGTACAGCAGCGAACCCTATTCCTCATCAGTAGTGCTTGGAACAAAATTGTGAAATATTGGACCAAAATCGAAACAAACAAATAAAACAAGTACTAAAATCGTGTGGTCAGTATATAACTTCCCTCAATAGTCAATTAAGCACGTTTTATTACAACCTACCAGCATATCCTCTTCACTTCCGGTGGAGCATAAAGTTAACATAAGACTTCACCTCTCCTTATTCTTGGCTTTGGCCTCTGCCTCTCTCCATGCCAGGTTAACATTAAAAAGCCTAACAGAAAGATTGGCAAGGCCCGCACCGTACTTATTGATGTTTTAGTTTGAGAGATGGATAAAATTGTTTCTTGTACAAAAAAATGTCAATGCTACGAAACAATATGGACAAGCCAAAGAATTTGAACTAGGTAACATGTACCTGTATGTTTAAGAACATTACTGGAAACATATCATAGCTTTGAAAGAGTGTGCAAGTGCTTGCAATTAGTAACAATGTTTTCGGTTTTCCCCATTAAACATTTAACTTTTGTAATTTTTGCCAATAACAATATTTTGGTATGAATCATCAATGTCTTAATGCCATACATTTTTATATAATAAGTTTATGCAATGCTTTTGAACTTTGCTTACAATTTTTATTGGTTACTTATAGTGCAAACTTATATTTCATTAAATGTGTTTAAGAGTTTTGTCAAATGCCTGTAAATAATTGTATCATGTACATAATAATAATTTGTATAAATATGATTGTATATTTAATGCTAATTAACAAATTGGATTGAATTGACCTCCTCACATATGTACATATGTATGTTATTTTAAGTTTGTTGCATGTATCAAATTGTTGCAAGGAACTATTTCGAAATGTGGTTTTCAGGGTGTGTGGATGTGTTATACTGCAGTGTGTATTCTTAATGGGACGTTTTAATATGTTGTAAATAAATTGTAAATATAAAAAACATGACTTAATTGTTAATTACAAATACAAGCAATAGGTCGAACAGAAACAAATAAAAATTTGATGTACCTTCATTACTGCCAATGATCAAGAAATAGTCTTATAGACATCAATAGATGTGATCATTTCACGTCGTTCAAAGAGTCAAAAATAACTGACGATAGTATAGATTGAAAAATAATTACACAAGTTGAAGTGGATCAAAATCAAACATAAATTGCAGTGATCTGGCATCGTTGCATCCGTTGTTTTTAAATATTATTACACTGCGTCACATTGTGTTTTCATTGCCATCAAATATTAAACAAAACTTTATCCCACGTTAACATCAATATTGAATCTACACGAGTACGACTCGACAGGATACAGTACGTACATGGAAAGGGAATCATTGTGCACGGAAAGTGACCACCGATACAAGCCAACAATTTTTGAATAACCAAATTTCACCACTGGACAATAGCTTTCAGAGCGACTGTATCTAATGGACATTTTCACAGCAATCACAATCTACAAACACACAGTCACTGCCAACTACAGCTAATCAGTATATAAAACTCACTAACAAACAAAATTATCAACGAATACTCAACAAAATCACACCAAGTGGACATCAAATGTGCACTTCCTAACATCTTAAACTTGTGAACTTCAACCAGAGAACCAGTGAAGCCGGGCGCTCGGGAAAGGTCAGCACCTCCTGTTGTAGCTAGCTACAACCGCCACGTGTGTAATCGAAATTGAGAGGTAAAGGAACATGGGACTATGGAACGTCTAATATATCCAGGGAAATCCTGGAAAGGAGACATCAATGAAATTCAAAAACAAACATAGCAATCCATGTCCAAATCACAATCCCACAGTGAAAAACTTTGAATCTGACAAAAAAGTTAACCACGTGAACTTCCATTGGACAAGAGGAAACGCAAAAAAGGTTTAAAACAAAGCTGGAATTATAGACCTATCAGTAAAATTTCTCCTGTACGATTCTAGAAAAAGGAATCATAGAGGCAAAGTAGAAGACATGGAACATTATAATCTGTTCAATCCAGCAATACTCGGTTTTAGAAGTGGTTATCCCTGTATTACACAGGTCCTGGAAGTAATGGGAGAATGGATAAATATGTTCTGAAACACAGAGTGCACCGACTTTTGTATAACTTGACATTTGTAAGACTATTGACAAAATTAGCCTCTATATACTCCTTTAAAATGAAAGAAGTCCAGTGCAAGAGTAAAATTGAATTTGAATAAAGGTACAGATTGTATTTATATCCGCACAAAATTATATAAAAAACAAACAAACATACCAATACATTTTCAAACACAAAGCAAAATATTTTTTGAAAACTGACAAATTAAGCCACACGCGTTAATTTTGACCAGAAAAGTGTTACGGTAAGGTAAGCACCTCCTGTTTAGTCACGTTTATGATCAAATTGAGAACAAAAGGTACATAAAACTATGGGACGTCAAATATATCCAGAGAAATTTTGGATATAAAAACATCAAAATTATCAATAATACTGAGGGCCTTGATAAGCCTAAGCTTTCAATATCCTTGCGTCAACAATTTATTTGTAAGTAGCTTGCTTCGTTGTATTAAGTTCCCGTATGGGAACAAGCTCTACCATAGGGTATTAATTGTGAAACAAATGCAAGATATAAGCAAGCAGGAGAAGCAGGTATAGAAACACGTTTCTGCATAGATAAGGAAACCAAAACACCCGACCTCAATTCCACTTCTATGGTGGAAGTTCACGTGTTTTAACTTATTAATCAGTTTTAACTTTTACATGGTGAATAAGACATGAATCAGTATGCAACACGTTTTGTCCATTAAACTGGTAATGATTCGCTATTGGAGTCATTTGGCAAGGCCCCCTTTCTTACCTGCAACCGATAAAGGTGAGATGCCTTAGATGAGAAGGTTTACGATTTAACCACTAGGCCTCTTTGGATGACTCTGGATGTGGTGTCTTGTAGGAACAATGGCCACGTTTGGTATACACAACCAAAACAACAGCGTCCAATAAACACGTTTTTAATAATCAAGAATGCACATGCGCGGTTTACTATAATACGCGAATAGGAGAATGTTAGAAGACGGAATAATCCGGAATATACATACATGTATATAACACTGGGTCGAATAATAAAATGTTATCTAGTACTGTTTGTATAATCTTCATTCCACTTATGTAGCAACCAGTTTTATTAATGTTTAAGTTGCAGATAAGTGACAGGAAATTAATCTTGTTTAAAAATGTACCGACGTGTGTGACACTACAAGTATGTTAAATTATTTTGGTGACATCTGCATAAATATCTTTGCTGTTCTGTATAAAGAAAGGCAAGAAGATGACCAAATCTGTTGCAAAGACGACATGCAGTATTTGACACATGACAATAGTTTAAGCTGGGGATATTGACTGAATTATTAGTAACGATGATATAACCCACAAAACACATCACTGTACACAATTCTCTGACACACAATTCATTGAAAATTGGGTTCCCCAAGGAAATTCAATAGTTTCAACGTCATGGAAACAGTATACGTCACAGAATTCCGGAATTGGTTATTTTGCATGACAATATTCTACATCTAACGTAGACAAGCTATAAATGAAATAACATTCCAAAAGTCCCCCAAACGAACCTCAATTGGACAACCCATCTTGTATTCCTTTTTTTTTACCCTTTTGATACACACGGTTATCAATGTAAATACTTTAAAATGTGAAGATAATAGTTAAGTATGGGCAGAAAGTTACACTATAAAACGTTTATAGAGTCATAATAAGGGCATGATATGTGTCAAATGCCACTGTTTGTTTTGTAGGAGATGATTTATAAATTAAACATTTTAAGATTTTATGCTTATGACTGTTAATTTTTGAATATATATATACTAGTTTATAATCCGCGAACGTCACTAAATCTGTCAGTATAACATCACGTGACTATATTAACATCACGTGATAAACCACATCTGTTTAGCAACGGTAAAACGGCAAAATAAGTACATTGTCAAAACTCTGTACACTAAAGAATATTAATAAGGAGCATGCCTGAAAAAGAAGACGTCGACGTTATTTTGAGAAATATTGGTTCAAAGGGACCGTATCAAATAATGCAATATGGATTTATAATGCTTTGCCAACTCTCAATAGCGTTTTCTACGCTCGTTTACGTCTTTATTGGTGAGTTGAATATTTTTGTTTTAATCCATTTTAAAATATTTTTATTCGTTCGGGTTTATTTGGTCACTTGTAGTTTTGATAGTGCTTTAACTACAACACTGGTAATCGTATTGTCATATATATATCAAATGCCACTTGCCGTCCAGAGTCGAAAACAGTGCGTGAACTACAACACTGGTTATCGTTTTGTCATATATATCCAGTGCCACTGCCAGCAAGAGTCCAGACTTTGATAAAAAACGTTTTTTCAATATGCGTTTTTCGCTTATTTTCAATGCCATTCTTATTTTTGTAGCGTTTTTGTCGTTGTTAAAATAAGCAAAGAACATATTATTCAACATTTAAAACTGCTTTTAAAGACCGTTTAAATAATAAAAAAAATCTTTTTGAATATATTTTTGGGTCCTCGATGATTGGTATTTTAATTGCAATGTTACTCGGAGGTTAATTAAAGGTAAATAGAGCACGGCTAATAATGAAAAAGTACCACTATTGAAAGGGCTACATGAAGCATAACCATTTTTTTTACCGAGATGAACTCTCTGCAACAGGACAACGTCAGAGTTTATACTTGCAAATTTGATATGGGCGCTGTAGAACGAAACGGGTATGAATAAATGCCACATCCTGCCTATTCTTCCGACCTAGTTCCTAGCGACTTCTCAAAATTGAAAAAATGATATCCTTGGACGATTTCTGGTCTGACGAAGTTGTGAAGACAGTTGAGGAGTTTGTCAATAGAATGACCTTGACTTTTTTAGTTCTGGGTCGATGGCACTTGAACACCGTTGGTGTAAGTGCATCACAATAGATCGCAATTGCATTGAAAAAGAAGAAGCGAATCTCAACCGGAAATGAGTTAGGCTGGTTAATTTTTGACACGTCTTTGTAAACTGGAAACGAAAAATTAAAAAGATCGAAAGCCAGCACGGGAATAACGTACTAAATACAAATTCTCTGTAAACAAGAAAGGATTTACAAGAGAGGTAGTAACGCATATACACAGATTTTGAACACACAATATCAAATTCCTTTCTCAATCGAAAATTAAAAACCGTTGCCATGGTGATGAAAACCATTTAAAAGAGATAACTGTCTTGTAATTTTCGATTTGCAAGCGTATATCGTGTATATAGACGTTGTACTGTCGCAAATTAGTTTTATTTCAGCGGAGCCAAAAAACGTTATTTGCGACAGTATAACCACCGATATACGTCTGCAAATCGAAAATTACAAAACAGTTATCCCTATTCTAATTCAAAACATACTTTAAAGGGAAAAGCAAGGATTTTTTGAAAATGATACTATAAATAACTCGGGGTTTTTCCAAATCCATTTGAAATGGTTGAGACAGATCACACGGACCATCTCCCGCATTAATTGGACATCTCTGACTTTTAAATCTAATTCTATGAAAACAAAATAAGTACAATTCGGATGAGACGCGATCGCTTACGGACACTGAATTGATGTCGTCATAACCATTTTACGTAAGAACGTCAACAAAATTTTATGACGTCATATTCTGAAGGCACGGTTGTTGGCATGAAAACAGAATATTTGATGCAAATATTTGCTTACAAATCGTGTTTTTGCGTGTGAGTAAAAGAATCCTACACACAGGAAAATAATCATCCTCGTTTGAGATATCTGTGTAAGTTTCCATTCATCCAACAAGAGTTCAGTACTGAATATGCACGTGCAAGTACCTGGAAAATTTGAAGCAGTGTATTGTGATTTTACTGTCGGAATTTGCGACAGTATATCGACGATTTTACTGTCGCAAATTTTTGACGTCAGTCAATAAAAAAGGGCGTTACCTACAGAATGAATTAGAATATATTTTATTTCTTAACTAAAAGTTATTAATATAATACACGTTTTTGTGTTTTTAAACAGAATTCATTTTTTTCAATAAGTTCCAAAAAGCATTATATATACAATATATATATATATCTTGGTGCACTTACATTCTACACCCAATATGTTCTTAAATTCGCCTTCGTGTAAATATGTAAATGCATATATTATAATGATAGGTACGCAAGGTCTGACAGTGGGAAAAAATAGCGAAACAACAACAACAACAACAACGAAAAAAAATACTGAGAAGAGTTGATAATATTTATGCATATTCATACACATGTTTGTATGTCTGTATGTGTATTAAATACAAAATTAATCGTCCAGTAAATGGTTCTAGAAATGTCGTTGACTTCGTTGTAGATAATGGGTTACAGGCAGCTGCAGTAGAACGTGGGTTCTGTCTGAAAGACTATTGTTTACAACTTATTTACGATATAATTGTTGCTCTAAAATCTCTCTCTATCTCTCTCTCTCTGTTATAATTGTTTTTGCGATATTATTATTATCTATACATGCATATGTGAATACATTTACAATTCCAAAATCTTTGCTTCAATAAAGTGTTTGACATCGGCTAAAACTTTGCAACTCCATAGAGACATTGCTCCGTGCGTGACGTGATGACATCAGATGTCAAATGCTCTTGTTGACTGACATGAGACTGCCCATTTTATGAGAAGATGCACCAACAGCGCATTTCAAAATTTGAAAACAATTTTAGAAATTGTCATTATTAGTTACCCTTGCGGAGCCCCCGACCTCACTTCTCTGGTGGAAGAGCACATGTCTTACCTAACGTTTCAAAGTTACAGTTTTTACTTTTGATTTTGGATTGTGGTTCGGACATAGGTTAGTATGTTTGGTTTTTTATTTTATAACACAGTTGACAAAAATGCATATCACGTGTTATTGCTTCGTTTGATAAAATAATCTTATTTTAAATGAACTTTTCACACCACCTGTTTGATACAAGAACTCCATCACATACTGGTTGTTTGTTTTTGGGTTTATTTTTTTCTCCAAAATATCAGCTGGTAACTACAAACAATAAAACATTGTGTGGTTTTGCTTATCATGGTAACACAGGTTAGCGATATGCTTAAAATAATATTTAATTATAGGATAAAAATTCCATTGTCTAAATAAACCGCCAGTTGAAATTTAAAATTCCTAAAAAACCAAGGTATTCACCTTTCGTTAGCTGAATTCAGTAAAATATATTTTGGTCCTTTTGGTATCTTTTCGACATCTTGAAAACAATTTTCGTTTCACAAATATTGTCCAAGCGCTACTGATGAAAATTGTATTCCTAAACGAACGTCTAGTGCTGTAAAATTAAAACTGGTATACAGGTAAAAAAATATATAAGAGTTATTTGATTTTAGTAAATAATGACTAAATTTTGGTTAATTCAACAAAGGGAAGTAACTCTAATTCAACATTTAGCTATTATTTTGCCATAGGCTTACATTATAACAGAATAGGGAATAAAAATGACATGTATATCCGTGGGGTTAAATGATGGTATGAAAATGTTCGTCTAAATGAGCTGAATAACATAGCAAAAGCTCAACTAGCGACGACCAGAGAAATTTTTTGCTACCCTAGCAACCAGTAAACTTACTGTGTATGAATCTTCAAACCGGAACAAAATGGCTGTAATCAAGGCACTTTACTTATCAAATCCCACCACCTCCACATGTTGCACCACACTCTTGACTCTGGTGGTTTCTTCCAATTTAAGGTCCACCCTGTCCATATATGTCTTCGTTTCATTCAAACTGTCCATACAAATCTAGAAAAAAAATTGGAAAAAATACTTTTAAAATACACCAGTACTACATTCGTGGGGGAGGAACCTTTGACCTGGAAGTAATAGAGTCATGCCAGCTAAAGCAGTGCCTTCGTACTTCCGTATGCTATGCCGCAGTAAGATTGTTTCCGTAAATCACGTAATTAACTTCAAAGTTTTTATTTTGCTTTGTCATCTTTGTTTAGATATGGATTGATATATTTGTTTTTGAATACGAATAAATATATGATTAATTGACGAATAATAAAAAAATAAATACCATAATACTTGTAAGTATTTTTTTTGAGTTATGTTGATTTCATGTATTTTATTTTAGGATATTCGCCTTCACATCAATGTAGGGAACTATCCCGTTCCTTAGGGGACTATACAGAAATACCTCATACACCATTATTAAACCTATCCTCCGTATCACTGAAATATGGTAAATGTAGCATTGACATTGTGTTACATAACGACAATATTACCAGTGTCAATGACAACGTACCATGTTTAGATGGCAACGACTTTAATGTTAGCTCTGACAGAACTATCGTCACTGAGGTAAGATAAAAATAGACCAAGAATAAACATGTCTAACTCGCAATCCCGAAGCAAAGTAAAAATTTTGGAACCGTGAAACCACTTGTTGTTCAGGAAATTACTATACTCATAGAGATTTGAGAATCTTTTATTCTAAAACATTTTATGCTATTCCTTGCCACAACGAATTTACTTGTATGATTAATATTTTTAAATTTTGAAATAACATTCAATTTATTTGGTATTTCATGTTAGTCATTGCGTTTATTGTTAAAAGTCGGAATCTCGTGTTCTCAAATTGGACTTGCAAGTTGCAATTACAAATGGCAAGTGTACGTGTGTTACTCGATGCTTGAGTTGTTCCATGATATAATAAAATGTTTTATTTTCCTTTACATGAATATACATACATACACCTTTATAACGAAGTAAAGCATCTTTATATCACAAAACCCTGGGGACTTTATTTTAACTTCGTTATTTGGTATAAATAGACTTATATAGAGGAGCGGTCTGGCTCAACATTTGACTTCGTCCTATCCATGTATTCGTTGTAAGCGTGATCGTTATAATAGTCTTTTTCTGTATTGTATTCTAATACTGTATATTTATTTATTTCTATATAATCTGACAGTGGGACCTTGTGTGTGACAATCAAGGTCTAGCAGAACTTACTCAAACATTAATAACAGTAGGACAGATGATAGGGGCAACATTCCTAACGTCCCTGTCGGATAGGTTTGGACGGAAGCCAATTCTAGTTACCACACACATACTTATGCTGGTCACCACCGTCATATTGGGAACAATTCAGTCGTATGCAGGTTTTGCAGGAATCCGAGTTATCATTGGGGTTATTCAAGAGGTATTTTAAAAATAGACATGGCATAGGTTAAATTAAAGTCAAACAATGTATATGCAAACACACTTATCCATGTCCGAATCACAATCCAGAAGCAAAGTAAAACTTTGGAACTGACAAGTCAGGTTAGACACGTAAACTTCCATCAGGGAAGTGAAGCCGGGTGCTCCGGAAGGGTAAGCACCTCCTGTTCAGTTAGCTACACCCGCAACGTGTGTAATCAAAACTGTGTAAAGGAATATGGAACTATTAGACGTCAAATATATCCAGGGCAATCCTGGACACAGATACATTAAACATATCAACAATACTGTGATGACGACCATAAAACTTTTGAAGGCCTTGATAAGCCTAGGCTTGCAATATCCCTGAGTAAATTGTGAATCCAAAATTTTTTTAAAACTATAACTTGTTTACATTATGAATAAATTTACATACATTGTATTATTACATATACCAGTTTAAATTTTACAGCACTAGACGTCCGTTTTTGGATTTCAATTCCTCAATAGTAGAGCTTGGACTAAAATTGAGAAACCAAATAATTTTTTTTCAAGATGTTAAAAAAAGATACCCAAAAGACCAAAATATCTTTTACAAAATTAAGCTTAGGAAATACTTTGCATGAGGGAGCATACCTTAGATTTTGACAAGTTCAAATTTTAACCAGCAGAAAATTTAGTCAATAATGCACAATCATCTTAGAATAAAGTAATTTGAAGTAGAAAACACGTGTTATGGATAAATATCCAATGTAACGAAGAAAAGGAAACGAAAAAAACCCATCAAAATCTAAAATAAAAACATTCGAAAACAAATAGAATTGTAAAAGCAAGTATGATGATTGATGTAAAATCAACATTTGTTCTTGTTTATAATCATTGATTCAATGTTAGAGAATCACCGAACCAGCATTTTTAAATTTCATATATACGCCGTGTAACAACGCATACCGATGTTGCCGCATAAACGGACCCGGCACGTCAATGCGGGGAATTTCAACACATAAAGAGGTCGACCACGTTTATGCGGCGGAGTTAAACGCATAAAAATGGTGTTGCTTATATGCGGCGCAAGGGTGCCTCTTTGACGAATTAAGAGGATTAATGTCTCAAAAGTAATTCTGAATTTTGTCTATGGGAAACTTAATCAAATGTTAAAACCCAACGTGTCCTGTCTATTTTAATGTAATTTTATTCCTAATAGCAATTTTGTGTACATGTACATGTCATTGTAAAAATGTAAAAAAGGTTTATAATAATGATTATAATAATAACGATCATCATCATCATCATAGTGATGGTGGTGGTGTTTTCAGTGAAGGTGGTAATGATAGTGAAGGCTATTATGGTATCGTGCTTTAAAAGTTTTCTTTATGTGGCGGAAGGTAGCCTTTTTGCCGCATAAAAGCGTTCTCTTTATGCGTTGAATTCCCCGCATAGACATGTTGGAGCACGATATGTGGCAACACCGCTATGTGGCGTTACACCGCCAAACAGAAATGATATTTATTAATTTTTTGCTTTTCCAGGGACTTGGTTTGGTATGTTCATGCCTGAGTATTGAGATATTCCCAAAGGAGTACAGAGGAGCAATAACTGCTATTGGAACCATCTGGTGGGCTGTTTGTGTCACACTTCTAACACCATTCGGATATTTATTACGAGATTATACATGGCGTTATACAGCAATAGCAACTGCTTTGGTAGCATTACCAAGCTTATTCTCTTACTGGTAACTCGTAATATTTAAGGTTCTATAGTCTATACAAAATCACAACCAATTCACTGCGTAAAAATACAAACACTAGAGTAAAACAATAGGCACTGACTGAAACATTTTACACAAATGACATCCGGTAATTATAGCATTAACAGAATAACACCTAAATGATAGGTCGGTGCTCATCAAAAGTTGCATGGACGCTATATGATTGATATTCTCACTACATATTCTTTTTGTGTCTTGTTTCTTGTTGTTCTTATCGCGTTGACTTTGTTTAGGCCCTAATTTCTAATTGTCATTACAATCGGGAAAACCAAAATAATACTTCATTTCTCGGTATAATTATACGCCCCCGCAAATTAGTTTGAGAGGGGTATATAGAAATCACCATGTCTGTCCGTCTAAAATACTGTCGGGGCCATAACTCATCAATACTTTGGGCACTTTTATGAAACTTTACATGAATACTCTTCATGCTCCAAAGGTGTGTCAAGACCTTCAACCAAGGTCATATCGTCAAAGTCAAGGTCGCGGGAAAACTTTAAATGTTGGGGCGGGGGTATTTGGCTCTTAAAAGACAGTTCTAGTTTATTTTATGGAGCTAGACCTTGCATATCATTTCTTTAGACTTTGTAAATACATTTACTCAAATGAGCTGTGATGCTTTGCCGTCAGGTTCCAAAGCCATACTTGTTGAAACTTCTCCGATTGAACGATTGTAACTTTGTGCCACTGCAGTTTTTTCATTATCATATTTCGAATTACCTGAGTCTGATATCACTTGGAATGGTATACCTTGCTTTGTTAGAATTTATTAATGATCTATCGGTTATACCTGATAAGGAAACTAGAATAATGAAGAGCCATCGCATTTCCGTAACAACCATAATGATTGGTGCCATGTTTTGTAATGTGTTTCAGTTTTTTTCATTTTTTGGTAATTATAAATGTACCAATATTAGGACTGGCGTTAACAATACTGTTTGAGCATATTTTTGTAGATAAGATAAATAAATATTTTTGAACTATATATGTCAATATTATACGTGGGTGGTTCGGTGTCCTCAAAGAACCTTTAATCATAGACCATTATTTTTATTTCATCTCGGGAGGTGCATCCAGCATAAAAAGATAAAGAGTGTTGAATCTAGTTAAGTGTATGTTTTGATGTCTCTGTGTTCAGAATTGCTCTGGTTGTATTTGACGTCCCATAATTCCATGTTTCTTTCCTTTCACTCAATTTTGATTACACACGTGACAGATATAGCTAGCTAAACAGGAGGTGTTTTCCCTTCCGGAACACCCAGCCTCACTTCTCTGGTTGAAGTTCACGTGTTTGATCTAACTTGTCAGTCCCAAAGTTTTCACTTTTTTCTATCTTGATGTGATTCCGACATGGATGAATATGTGTTTTTGATTTGATTTAATGAAAAAGCAAACAGACAAACAAAAGGACTGTTCTCTCCTAATTTATTTCCCTATTGGTTATTGATATAAGCTATCCTCTATCTGCATTAGTACTTTATTTTAAAAGGATAATGGATGAATCACTCAGATGGCTCGTAGCAAACAATAAAATAGAGGCGGCAGAAAAAGTGATAAAACGCGCTGCGAAATGGAACAAAACCGATGACGTAAAAGCACTGGAACTGCTAACGAAAGTTAGAAGAAATATGGCAGAGGAACAGCGAGAAAAAACACACAATGATCCAAGAGTCAATGGAGATTTTGTTAAAGTAGATGGTGAGGATATCCTGTTGGATGACCGGTCGGTTCAGAGATACACTATTTTAGATTTATTTAGAAACAAATACCTGATCAGGTTATCATGTATTGTATGGTACACATGGTAAGTGGTTAAACAGATTTTGTTTCATAAACAAACTATTATATTGCTTATTGAAACTACTTGTTTACTGAAACTTTTTCTAATCTTTTTAATGGCTTGATATTCCTTTAAGAAAATATACTTTGGTCCTGGATATTTTTCAATTCCTTTCACAATTTTGGTCCAAGCACTACTGAAAAGGGATTGTTTTCCGAAACGACCGTCTAGTGCTGTAAAATTAAGACTAGTATAACATGTTATTAAAAAACCAAAACGTCTGATTAAAATGGCATGGTAACAGAATATTCGATTTTAGTGTCTCCTAGAACTCGCCCTTGTCAGCAAAACATTAAAAATATTTTTGTTGCAGTACCGTAGTTAGGGTGATTATGCAACTGTATATAACTGTATAATGTTATGTGTATAAATTATGTGCCTAATTTGTATGATGTATGTATACTCACATTGACCTTTGTAATATTTGAAAATAAAAAATAAAAAGAGCCATTAAAAAGAAAAAGAAATAAAAAGTAAGGCGGATTATGTTTGTATTTTCGAGTTAAGAGTATTGAAATTGCCTTGTACCATGTTTTAACTTAATCATAAATACATTAAAAATGATATTTTCATATACCATTAAATTTAAAAAAAAATTGTTTTTGTTATTGAATTCAAAAATAGTATATGACAAAAGTATCAAAATAAATAGTAGGCTAAAGATCTGACAACAACGAAGATTAAATTTGCATGAACGAAGTGACTATATCTTGTGGTTTCAAATCAGCAATTGTAGTAAGTTGATCACGCTGATATTTAATGTGCCGTATTTTCAATTGAAGGTGCGTTAACAGTCTGACGTATTATGGGTTATTTTTGACGACATCAACGTTTGCAGGGGATCGATTTCTGAATTACTTTTTAAGCGGTCTGGTAGAGTTGCCAAGTGCATTTGTATTCTGGTCTATTATAAACAGGTATGTGGTTTGTTATTGTATTTTATACACTTTAGTTATCTGCAGAACTGAGGCGTCAGCATGTTTCACGTCTTGCAAAAATATGACACACACGTTAAAAGTCTATGATGACTTTGATGCTTCAAATTTACAGTAACATATATACATGTAGTCCTATATAACGTGTTTGAATAATGAATTCTAAAAAAATCTGTAAAGAAGTGTACGTATTGATTGTTTTCCTAATTTTGTTCTTCTGAAGGTGGCAAGCATTTGCTCCTTTTCAAACTGTAAAGTAAGGTCTTTGTTCCTTTTCAAACTGTAAACTAAGGTCTTTGCCCCTTTTTTATAATGTGTAAAGTTATATCTTTACTCCTTTTGAGATTGTAAAGTAAGGTTTTTTCAATGCATAAATTTTATACAAATGACAATTTTAATTTGAAAATATTTTTTATAGTTTGAGAAATATAATTATAGATTAGGAAGAAAGAAAACGTCGATATTTTTTCACGGAGTAGCTGGAACATCTCTCATAATATCAGTAGTGTTGCTATTAGTTAAAGGTCAGTTTGAGTCTAAAAACCTCGTAGCACTAAATCAATATATCATAAATAACAGGACCATTAAAATTACAATCTAGAAAAGCAAAGTAAAGCAGTTTTGCTATAAGTAAAGGTCAGTTTGAGTCAAAAAAGTCTTCTTTACACTGACTCAATCTATCACAAACATACAGCTCCACGTTCAAATCACAATCCCAAAGTAAAATCAAACTAGATATGTGATCGTGGAAAGCACAATGACGAAAGTCTGCAAAACTTCTATAGTACAGGGAACAACCTTGAAAATTTGAATGGAATTGACTGATGCGCCGAAGAGAAAAATGCCGTACAAAAAGTGATAAAAAATATTGGAGAACTGGAAACGGAAGAAAAGCAATAAGTCTTCTAACTAGTACATTAGGTGGAAGACTTAATAACTTGCAGCTAATTGCACAGAGTATTTTCAAACATCGTCTTACTGATCACAACGCCTTTCGCAGGCTAGAATAAATTTCCACCTGTACAGACCATAAAGTGAGGAAGTTTGTCAGTTCCAAGTTCGGTCGTTTTCTCCATGGACTCAACTTTTCTGCATTTTCACTGACCCAAACAGTTAAGCGAAAGAAGTGTGGTTCAAGCATTTAATTCAACTGAGCGTCGTGAGGCGTGATTGTGAAATCTTCAGATTATCTGATTCTGATGAGGCAAATTTGACGAAACTGTAATTTCATAAATTTGCCAAGTGGTTAATGCCAGTTCATCTTAAATCATGGCTTGGCCATCGCAAAAAGATTAGGTCGCTAAATAGTTTTCGTTGGAAATATAGATGCTACGAAATCAAAATGTTTTATCGTATCAGATGATGAAAAGGTGATTAACATTTCCGACAAATAAAGAAATCAATTACTAGTATACATTCAAACCATATTGCATGACTTTGTAAAATTGTTTTTTTGTATAAATCAAAAACAAACATACTAATCCATGGCCGAATCTTAATCCATAAGCAAGGCAAAATCTTTGAAACTGACACTGTGTAACAGATTATTTTGAACAAGTGAACTTCCAATAGGTAAGTGAGGCCGGGTGCTTCGGAAGTGTAATCACCTCCTGTTTAGCAAGATACATCCACCCGTGTGCCATAATTAAGTGAAAGGAACAAGGAACTATGGGACGTCAAATATATCCAGGGTAATCCTGGACACGGAGGCATCATACTCGTCAACAATACTCGTTAAACACCGCCGCATAAACGTTGCCGACCTTTTCATGCGTTGAAATTCCCCGCATAGACGTGTCTTGTGCGAGTATGCGGCAACTCCGCTATGTGGCGTTACGCCCGTTTCACAATCATTCCTTAGCTAAGATTTTCCTTAACTTAAATCTTAAATAATTTCAAATCTTAATAACTTTGTTAATTTTCACATTAGGAATTTAAGGCATCATTCTGAAGATAACTTCTAGATTCAACCATTTGCATTTAGTTTTGACAAACATATTTACCAGTAGTTGCTAAAAAAAGATTAACAAAATTAGCTATATTTAAGTTAAGGAAAATCTTAGCTAAGAAATGATTGTAAAACTGGGGTCTAGACCCTGAAAAGTCTATATACTAGATATATGTTTTGTTGTTTTAGACAGCAGTGGTGCATCGAGTATTGCCTCGACAGCTTTTTCATTAATTGGGAAGTTTGCTGTGACTGGATCTTGGACAACGATATATTTATCAACGCCAGAACTCTATCCAACAAATCTTAGGTAAGTCTTTATAATGTATATAACCTAACAAACCTTAAATTAGATCTTATATTAACTCCGAAATTCTGACTCTCATATCTAAGTTGAATGTGACACGGTAAACCCAAACCTCATTCCTGCAATATTTCTTATGTTTACAACCAAACAAACCTTAACGTACGAGCTTAACTCGAAAATTCCGGCTCTCATATCTAAGGTGCGTGTTACACGGTAAACCCAATCCTCATTCCTGCAAATCTAAGGCAAATCTTTATAATATTTATAACCAAACGAACTCTAACTTACGAGCTTTACTCGAAAATTCCGGCTCTCATATCTAAGGTGCGTGTTACACGGTAAACCCAATCCTCATTCCTGCAAATCTAAGGCAAATCTTTATAATATTTATAACCAAACGAACTCTAACTTACGAGCTTTACTCGAAAATTCCGGCTCTCATATCTAAGGTGCGTGTTACACGGTAAACGCCAAAACGCAATCCTGCAAATCGTAGGTATTTGTTGATCTACAGTATTGCATCATGGTACAATTAGGATCATGATGGATACCAGATCGGATATAGGTTATAAAAGTTAAGGTCTTGTATACTACTTTATCAGTACCATAAGATCAGGGGGAATGATGACATTACATGCATTTTCTAACAATACTTCTTAATGAGCCTATAATTTATAGATATCAGTGCTACTTCTGAAATTCAAAATTAGCACATGGCATGATTTGAAAATATAATTGTATACATCAAATTTCAAAAGTAGCACATGACATATACGATTTGAAAATATAATCGTATGCTCATACTAACAGTTTAATTGTACATTTAGCCCGTCACATACTTTTTGCACTTTGTTTCTTAAGCGTCAGAAGGAAACCGTTCTAGATCACATGTATTAAATCGTTACAATGATATTATTAACGATATTCTGTTTTAGAAACGCGGCATTTGGTATGGCGTCTGCTGCAGCAAGAATTGGGGGCATGGTCGCTCCATACTCAAGTCTTCTTGTAAGTTAATCTTCAACAGGGTAAACAAATAGTCCTAAGAATAGTGATTATTCTTTCAGTAGCCAATATAGAGAAATTGACATGGGCTAGGTACAGTCCAACCTGCCTTAAAGGCCACCTCTATATAAGGGCACCTGCTTATAAAGGCAAGTAAAGATTGTATCCCAATGTTCTTTATTCATATTATTTGAACCTGCATTTAAAAGCCACCTGCCCATTAAGGCCACTTTTACTGGTTTCCTTGGGTGGTCTTTATAGACAGGTTTGACTGTATATTGTATTACCCAATTTTGATTTATACAGAAGTTGAACATTAAAACGTTGGTGCCAAATGAATAAAAACTTATTTGAGCCCGATCCAGTTGAAATGGTTTATTGTGAAGTTAGTGTTATCGCTTTTCGCGGTCCTTCCTTTTCGCTGAAATAAAACTGTGCTTGGGCCTTCTGTAAAGTGAAAAAAACGCTAAATTAAGTTTGTGGCTAGTACAAAAGAATTAATAGTATTAAGCATTTTATCACAATTTGTTGTTCTGTCGCCGTATCTCCCTCCATTCCCCGCGCTCTCTCTGTAAGTAAAAAAGCTATGGTGTCATAAACCACCTGACTGTATCTGTTCTTTATTTGTAGGCCTCCCACATTCAATGGGGACCAGGAGTTGTGTTTGGAAGTTGTTGTGTAATAGTGACATTTTTAACACTGTTTTTACCGGAGACGTGTAAAAAAGAGCTACCTCAATCTCTCAATGATGTAGTTGTCTTGTATAAAGGAAAAGGTGGCGAATAAGTATTTAAACCGTCAAATGACTAGTTACAGGTCTTTTTTACTTCCAGAGCTGATGAAGTGAGTTGAGTTGAGTTGAATAATGGTGTTGAACGTCTCAGTCAAGAATATTTCACTTATATCGAGACGTCGCCAGCTATAGGCGAAGGTGCAGAAATTTTTCCTGTGCGTTGCGCTGATGGTATTATACAGCAGGGTTCTTTATCGTACCAAGCCCATTGTGACACATGTACTCGTTTATTTTAAAATCCCATCCGAAAAACTGTGACTTTTATTTCGTAATGCCGAGTGCTTGGCCAAAGAATAGTCACTTTCCAATTTCAAGTCTTGGGTCAGACCCGGTCGGGGTTCGAACCCTCGACCTCCCAATTAAGGAGCAAGCACTCTACCAACTCAGCTACCACAGTGGTTACAGAACTGATGGAGTACATCCATTTTTGAACTGATGAAGTAAATCCATTTTTGTGTATTCCTCTCACCATCCAATTAGGTAGATTCTAGAAGGGTATTTTACGTTTGTCAGTTTCAAAAATTTACGCTAAAATAGACATTATTTGCATGTTGCGTAAATATTACGCTAACTAAAAATTGTACGCCAAAAAACGCGTTATATATGTTTAACACCCCGAACTCTTTTTTTCTATATTTCAAATTCGAACAAAATCGGTACATAAATAAAGCTGCAAAGGTGTTTGCCATTTATAGTAACAGCTGTCATCTTGGATTTCGGACGGACATGCTGAATACAAGTTTTATATACTCTACTAAGGGACCTTTCACAACAAATGTGGTCGCACGCATGCACGTTTTACCATGTCATAAGCTCACCCTAGCTATGTCAGGTGAGCTAAAAATTTGAACAGTTCCCGCCCAAAATTGGAAGTTTTATGATGATGGTCTTAGCATTTCTTAACTGTGTGTGGAATATTATGAGTCCTTCATATATCATTTTTTCAGTTTTATCATTTAATACATTCAGTATAAAAACAAACACATTTGTATGACGTGTCAGTTGATGTTTGCTATCGTTCATTGAAATCATTAGCGCCATTAGTTCAATTTTATTCATTTCACGTGAGTTACATATTTTACAGAAAAAAATAAAATTGGTTTTGGTCTAGATATAAATACACATAAAGTTCGCGTTCCGAGTTTAAACATATTGTATTGCTCAGAATACATATTTTTTTTAAAAGGATTCAAGTCAATTCGCCCCCACAGTAAATTCGTCCCCACGTCAAAATCGCAGCCACTTCTTGCAAATTCGCCACCCACTGTCAAAGTCGCCCCCGTCAAATTCTTACAAAGAATTTTTGATAATTTCATGTCATGTCCAAGTTGAGAATTCAGTCAATACATTTTGGATCATAATTGCGTGACTAAAAACAATATAAATTTACAAATAATTTGTTTGCAGTTCATTGGGCATATCCGAGGTCATAAAAAATCATTATATGTTACTTTAAAATCTCAATAAAAGAAGACAATATCTCCAAAAATTGGGGGGGGGGGGGGGCGAATTTGAGAGTAAGTGTGAATTTGCAAGAAGTAGACGATTTTGACATGGGGCGAATTTGATGAAAGTGGGGGCAAATTGACCTGGTACCTTTTAAAATTAACAGCAATAATTACCAATTCTGTAACACATAACAAGTACTATAAAATACTGTGAATTTCCCGACGTTTCGGTGACACAGCCACTGTTTTCAAGGGTTTGTTAAATTGCTGAATTAAATCTGTAACAAATACTATGTCTCTTTTCTATAATCTATGGCACATTGATTTTGCCTATTCAGTTTTATATATAAACCACTTCTAAAAGTAGTGACAAAGTCCCAAAACGAACTCGATCTTGAAAGTATACAGCCAAATAAACGCATCATTTACAAGGAGCTATACTAATATGTGCAATACACTTTTCCAAAAAGACACTTTATTAATTTCAAATAACGACTATTATTGTTCGAGTCTTATTCGGATCTAATTGTAAATCTCTACACACCTGGTCTCAGATTGATTGATGTTGTTGATTAATAAAGTGAAGGTGAAAATCATTTTTATCCGTACACACTTTATGACAAATGCTACATTCCCACGGGTTCTGGGCTCCATGTAGGGAGTTGTGTAAAAAATATAAACCCCGCTCCTCAAATAAAATACCACAATGTTGACATCTGTATATTCTGCCCTGTGCCTCATAATACGACAATACCTCCCGGAGACTTGGGGTATTGGGGGTTTTGGTGGAAAACTGCACACCGGCATCTCGGGTATTGCGTGGCGGGTTAATTGTCACTGAAATTCTTGGAAAATTGTCCGTTCCAAGATCTTTTGCTTTCTGAGTTAATGTGTGAATGAGAGACATGAATTCTGACAAATTACTAGTAGAGTCTGCAGGTTCGTGGTTCGAGGCTGTTGTAGTTGGTGGGCGGTTATGCTGTAATGTTATTGGAGAAGATGTTTCTACATGTATTGCTGACCCATCTAGGCTATTTCTGGACTGACTGTCCCTGACAGGTGTAGCTGTTGAACTTCTTGCATCACTTTTAAAACTCAAATGAAATTTATCCGATCCGGAAACAGACGGACTTTGATGGAGTGGTTGCTGATGTTGCATGGCTTGCCTCTGAATCTGAAGTCCTGCGACAAAGTAAGGAGTTGCGTGTGTTTCTGTGTTAAAAACATTTGGAGATTGCGGTTCTTGTTTTATTTCATTCGGCAACATAACACTGTCAGAGCTGCTGTTAATTTGTCTCGGCTTGGCAGCCAACTGAGAACAAATACTGTCTATTTTCTTCATGGAGTCAGCAACATCAACATTTGAAGATGCCGTGGAAGCTGACATAACTGGTGATGCTGCAGGATTTTCCTGTCCATTGCTGAATGATAGCGGAGGAACATTGAACGCAACTCCGAATCTAGGTAGCGTATTCCTTTGAAAATTTGAATCATCAGTCAGTGAAGAAGTAGAACTTATTTTGTCTCTAGTATTCATTACTTGAGGAGGGTGATTTTTCTGCATGTGTTCGTTTAAATCTTGCTGGCTGGTTGAGAAATAAGAACAAAGATTACAAGTTAGAACGCCACCAGGGTGCGCAAGCATGTGTCGCTGTAATTGATCCAGCTTATCAAAACGTTTTGAACATATGGTACAACAGAGGGGTTTCCTATGTACCATCTTATGCTGAACAAGATTTGACCTTGCAGCAAATCGCTTATCACAAAGAGTACACGCGTACGGTTTTATACCGAAATGTATGTTCTGGTGTTCCATCAAGATGTTCTTATAGCCAAATCTACGATGGCAGATGTTACACTCATATGGCTTTTCTTTACCATGTGTCAATCTTAAATGTCTGATCAGTCCGTTTTTAAAATTGAACGTTTTGTCACAAAGATTACATGCCAATGTGCCGTTCTCTGTGAGACTGGAATTTGGATCAGATTCCATTAAAGCAATCTCAGACCTGATCAAATCAGCATCAGTTGTTGATACATTAAGGGTATCTGTACTTCCTACCATGCTGTTACTGTTTGAAGCCATCCTGTACTGAGTTAAGAACTTGTTGTTTGTTTACGTAATTGTTGGCATCTGTAAATAAATAAACAAATAAAATGAATGAATGAATGAATGAACGAACGAGTCAATGAATGAATGAATGAATGAATAACCAATCCATGTCCGAATTTAATACAATCCAGTAGCAAAGCAAAAACTTTAAAACTGACAAATTAGGGAAGTGAGACAGGGTGCTCAGAAAGGTTAAGCACATCCTCTTTAGCTAGTAGTCTCGCTACTTCCCGCCATGTCGTAATCAAAATTGAGTGGAAGGAACTGTGGGACGTCAAATATATTCAGGGCAATCCTGAACACAGAGACGTCATACTTGGCAACAATACTGTGATAACGGCCATGAAACATAAATAAATAAATAAATAAATAAATAAATAAATAAATAAATAAATAAATAAATAAATAAATAAATAAATAAATAAATAAATAAATAAATAAATAAATAAATAAATAAATAAATAAATAAATAAATAAATAAATAAATAAATAAATAAATAAATAAATAAATAAATAAATAAATAAATAAATAGTATATATCGTAATTATATGGCTTGTCATCCATATTCGGTAAGGTAAGAATTCATAATACATGCACATATCCGTATTCTCGGTATTTTTTTTTTTTTAATTTTTGCACCTGCAATTATGTTTGTCTTGAAAGCCTAGAAACGAAATGAACCCAAAATTACACATAATATGAATTATCGAATAAAGGCGACTTCGGGGTTCAATATGAGTTTAGTTGAGTAATGGTGTTTAACCTTCCAGTCAAGAATATTTCACCTATATCGAGACGTCGCTGGTGCAGAAATTTCGCCTCTGGTTGCGCTGATGGCATTATACAGCAGGGTTCTATATTGCTGAAAAAACCGAGTTCAGCATGCCTTGAAAAAAAAACATACTGAAAAATAGGTAAACATGCCCTAAAAGGCTGTACTAATTATAACGTAGAGATTGTCGAACGGCAACAACACCTATTGCTGGTGAAAATAATCTCATTGTCTTGAGAATAAATTCATTGGTTTATAACATGATAAATGTATGCGGTAAGTGGCCCAATTCCCGTAAAATATATCACTATTGATTACTTTACATATGCAAGTAGCTGTTTGAATGGTCAAAATAGCCACCTTCTTTACATTTACACAGCTACCGTGATGGACGTTACAAATATGGTGATATTGGCAAAATTTCTTCTAGACCCATAGACAAAAGTATATACTGACGACATCTAGCCACGGGTAGCGAAATTTCGAAATTATCGTTTTTACCAGATATCTATTTTCGTTCATTATTATAAATGACAAGTGCGCGCTTATGATCATAATACATTGTATGTTCAGCAGTTTGACTGTCATTCACCAAACCTGTGGACAAAACACGCTGATAGAAGAGCTATTTTAGGTCACTGGAGGATATCTGGATTCCAAAGACCTTTCAGATACCTACCGCAAAAACTGGGACAAATGAACGATGACAATCTGTAACATAAAACTGTAAACAAACAAACCGGAGGTCAAGTAGGTATGGAGAAAATGTGTAGCAAATGTGTTCAAAACATTTGTAAGGTGCGGTATCTCCCTACGATGTTAAGATCACCTTATAGTAAACATTCACACTAAAGTATGCAATGCATGAATGTACTAATAAATGAGAGCATGATATAATTTAAGTGATTAAATCTTGAATCTAAACATTAATGGAAAACGCAATCGACCATTATTAATATATAATGATGACATATCTTATCTATATTAGACACATTTTAATAATTGTCAGTCAGATCACACTAGCGACCATAACTGGCAGTGTGTATTGTGCGTATGTCTGCTTTGTACTAGTGCGCACTCAGGGCGACTTTTTAGGTGCTAGCTCACCAAAACGACAATTGCAGAGGTTGCAGCCTCACCGGTCCATTATCCTGACACCGGATAAGTCAGAAGCAATGTGAAATAAAGTAACTTGCTTAAGGTCACAAAATGCCCCCGACGGGATTCGAAGCACTCGACACTGCGAAATCATCAGTGAAAGTGACGACTCTTTTCGGATGGGAGTTTAAAATTAACGAGGTCATGGTTAAAGAACTCTGCTGTATAATTCAATCAGCGCAGCGCAGGCAAAATGTCTGCACATTCGCCTAAATCTGGCGATGTTTCGATATAAGTGAGACATTCTTGACCGGGAATTACTCAACTCAACTCAATACTATTCTCATGGGAGGACGTATATCAGTACATGTTACAAAATACATTATGAAGTAAAACATATAATGTACATAAATATGAAAAGTACATGTAATTTTTTCGTGATAACCAGCCTTCGAATACTATTTAGCTAATTTTCTTAATTGTTTTACATTTTGAATATTAAAGATTTCATCTATACATGTAGTTTGAAAACAGATGATATTGTTTGATATATTGTTTACAGACTCTTGTGTAATAAGGACATATGAAAACAAAGTGATAAACATCTTCAATATCATTCGATTGACAATAACACACCCTGTTGCTTCTCTCTACATTATTAAATCTACCCCTTTCAATATACAAAGCGCGTGATGTCAGTCTAAATATTTACGCAGTTGTTTGGTTATTATATGACATGTGTTTACGTAAGTAAAATTATAAATCAAACAAAATATCAGCTAAATATCTATAACGACGGTCAAAACCTTACAAGTCACTTATATCTGTCATCACTATCTATTCTATTGTCATATACCATTTTTTGAATGTATTTTATGAATAATTTAAAAAATGGTATATGACACTATCATTATAACAAGCTTTCAAGATAATCCTCTGTATTTAAAAAGTTTTCACTAGCATGATGTATCTGTGTCCAGGATTGCCCTGGCTAATCCAGAGGTGCTTAGTATTTACCCTTCCGGGGCACACGGTCTCACTTACCTGGTGGAAGTTCACTGTTTAACCTAATTTGTCAGTTTCAAAGTTTTTACTTCGCTATTGGATTGTGATTCGGACATGGATTTGTATGTTTGTTTTTGATTTTCTAAATTTGTGAAAATTAATACGACTTGTGTTTTTCTATTGTTTTTATGGATTTGGGTTTTGAAAACAGTAAAATATAATTGAAAATAGATTTTTCATTTGTCTTTCATTCAAAATCAGCATACTACTTCGTGATATTAAAAAGAATATTAACCGTGTCGTATGAGTGTTAAATGAAACAGGAGTAAGAGCAAATGCTGATTCATTTAGAGGTGAGAAGGTTTTTGGGCCACGTCCTTAAGTTTTCAGGTCTTTTTCGGGTTTCAAATGTTTTCCGGTTTTCCTTTCACAAATATGTCACGCTTATTAAAATCATATATCATGGTTCAAAAAGGAATCCGATCCATAAATCGTGATTGCATACAAACATAAGGCCAAGCCAGTTTTTTCTTTGTTAAGCGTCCGCTGGCGCGTAGGTTTTGGAATCTCAAACAACCCTTAAAAAAAAAGCAAAGAATTTTTTTTAGAATTTATCCTGTTTTTGTTTCTTTTTGGGGAAAACATAAATCATTTTTAGGTTTAATTTAATTTACATTTTTGTTTTGTTCTTTTTGAAATCACAGTTTGTTTATTTTTTTTTACCATGCTTTATACTTTTTTACAATTGCTAATGCTACATACATGCTCATTAGTAGACTGTTTATTAGATGCAAAATATCATATTTTTAAAACAAGAAGTACCTTTTTTATTTGTGCTTTGTGTTTTTTTACCTGTGTCATGTGCTGTTTTTGAATGCATTTTTTTAATAGAAATTCAAAAACAGCACATGAAACCTGATAGGTACGTAGGTTTCTGAAGATAGGATGAACGCTTAACAAAGAAATAAAACTGGTACGACCTAAGTTAATATTTAAAACCTATATTGCATCACATTTCTTTTGAAACATGCAAAGGTCTTATTATTTTTCATAATGCATTTGTTATTTGCGTGACTTTTGGGTGCATACGGATTTTTTTACGACACTCTAGTTTCACGATATTGTTTTTAATACTGATTTTGTTATGAAGGAATTTCTTTTGTTTATGACCTCTGGATGATACTGACAACTTGATAGATAATGCAATGATATTATAAACGATTCAACTTTTTTTATTTAACCACTGAACTGTTTTTAGATTGCGTTCATGGACCTATAACTTACAATCCTTTAAAGTATTATGTTGACAAACTAGTGATCGCTTTCTATATGAACCCCCGACTTACTTTTTACGATTTTTTAAAATGCGATGGCGTGAGAAATATGACCTAGTTTATGAACTGAACCGATTGGTATTTCTAACGTGATGTCTTCTGTTAAATATAGTAATCTTACAGAGTCAAAAATTGCAATCTATAATCTTCCTTTCAACAAAAACAATTTAATTTAATATTTCCCCCATAAGGGGATATGAACCCTAATGGTGATTTTAGCACCATTTTGACCACCCAATGCGGCACACAGAACTCTACGCAGACTCGGTATTCCGCGTATTTAATGCTTCTCTGCCTAGCATAGGACATAAATATAAAATGCCAAAACCTGAAATAATATTTGAAATTATTCCTTACAACCAGCTGGCAACCTCATGTCGATGTATATAAATAATTGGTTTATCATACCAAGTGAAAACTGTGGTCATATAATCAACGCTTATGAACAATATGTATCTTCCTAATATATATATTTGTTTAATACCCATGCCTATGCATATGTAAATGGTTTTTACTCTTCAGGTGTCAAAACAAAGGTATCAGTGGTAAAAACTATATTAGAAAATATCGATAAGGAAAATTGGATACATAGTATTTTTAATGATGTTAACCATGAAAATGGCAATAAGTTGCACCCTTATCGTACTTTTAAATCAGCACTCTTCGTCAGTCCATATGTTAAATCTGTTAAATTTAGAGATCAGCGGAGGGTATTATCTAATTTTAGATGTGGATTATTGCCTCTTGCAATAGAGACGGTTCGATACACCAAGCCAAATATCTATCTGAACAACATTTTTAATTGATTGTGATTTTTATGACGATTTAAGGGTTGATATTTTAAATTTTATATGTGATAAACACTGTGATTTTTATTTTTCAAACAGTGTAGACAAGTTTTTTTTTAGAATTATGGCTGATGATGATGTACAGGTGTAGTCCGTGGGCTAGGTGGACCCACCGTGCACCCCCCAGGATCCTCCGACACCACTTTTTTCTGGTACCTTAGGGTGTCTAGTAATGGAATCGGGATGTTTCCCAGAAATAAGTTGGGATTCTCTTCATGAAAAACTTCAATATTTAAGAGTACCTGAAAGTTTTCAGTAAATTTCTCTATTAGGGGTAGGGGAACGTTTTTATCTTTGTTTTCAATATTATTATGCACATACAGATCATATTTGGTACCATTGTAAAGGAAACATGTTCAGCTTTCATAAAATACAAAGTTGGTTGATGTAGCTGCTTCTATGTCGTCACCATGACGTCATAAACACAAGTTTTGAGGAAAAACGCTATAAAATCGTGTCAATTTATCCTTTATAAAATTATTTCTGTACAGCATAATAAAACATATTAAGACAAAGTATGTTTTTCATTTACATAATGAATTGTAGTTATAAATGATCATATATTCTCATCTTCGATAAAAGACACCACTCTATTAGAAAAAATATATTAAAGATAGCCATTTTTTAAAAAATGATCGAAACGGGGTAGGGGAACGTTTTTATCTTTGTTGTCGATGATATTATGTAGATATAGATCATATTTGGTATCATTGTAAAGGGAACAGCTTCAGCTTTTATAAAGTACAAACTTGATTGGTGTAGCTATTACTGTGACGTTTATGACGTCATAAACTCAATTTTTGAAGAAAAACGCTATAGAATCATTTGAAATTATACTATATGAATTTATTTCTGTACCACCCAATAAAACACATTGAGACACTGTATGCTTTTCATTTACTTCATAAATTGTTGTTATAGATGATCATAATTCTCATTTTAAAGAAAAGACGCCACTCTGTTATGAAAAATATATTGATTTAAAGATACCCTTTTATTTAAAGTTGATCGAATCTTAAGATTAATAGTTTTCACGATTAAAGTGACCCAGTATGTTTCTTTGTATAAATAAATCATCATCATCATCATCTCATCATTCATCATCATCATCATCATCATCATCATCATCAATTTTTCATACATTCATAACAATACAAATTTACAAAAATGTCCATCACATCACCCATTATTCTATAGCTAACAAAAAGCTTAATTAATAATCTTAGTTTGAGAATGACTTTTAGTTCAAAGTATTACCAATGGTGATTTAGTAGGTGTTTTAATGGTAGTCATATGCCACAGGATTGTTATATGCAGCTAGAGCAGTGGAAACCTAAAATGCGATTTCTGCCGTTGACTAGTTGTAGCGAATAGGAAACATCAAGAATAAATCTTTTACTTTACTGCCAACTGTATATCCTACTAACCCAGGGTGAATTTGTGCTAGATTTCGGAGCAGCTACAGTCCCAGAGATGCAGTTCCATCATTTTTCAAACAGTTATGAGCAAAATCATAGAAATTTTCTAAAGATATTATTTATTATCTTTATGCTTTATCACTACAATGAGGTACATTATTTCGACACAAAGATTGCCATAAAGTAACATCGGTATCACCAGAAAAATTATTGACCATATAACTATAGAACAAATGTAGGAGGAGTCTATTCATTGTCAGGGCAATGCATGGAGCAGATGTCATCTCGAACCACCAATTTATCATGACAAAGATAAAAATAAAAGCAGCCAAACAAATCCTGGAAAAAAACAGAACATGAGTTTAATGTTAGAAAATTGAAACAACTGGAAAAGAAAGAAGAATTAAGATTAGTCTGAAGAACAGGTTTTACGCTTTAACAGCTATGGGTGATAATAATGAGAGCTAAAAAGGGCATACCGGTATATCGACACAGAGAATATGGTTGTCAGAGGAAACACGGGACAAAATATCCCAAGGAAATACAAGAGAAAATAACAAATAACAGAACCAGATTAGCAAAATATTAGTATGAAGGGAGTATGAGGAGGCAAAGGAAGAATATAAAGGAACACAAACAAGTGATGAACGAAAATATATGGAAGATGGAAAATATTGTAACCGCACAAGAAATAGTAGCTAATGAAACTTAGAAAATCTATACCTAAAAACAAAGACACACAGGTAAACCAGCAAACACAGACAGACCGGTGTAAGGAAAGGATGAAAAAAGATCACAACAGAGGAAAGATGGGCTGAACATTTTAACTATATACCAAAAGACCACCTCCATAAAAATATTGGACATAACACCACATACCTTTGATAATAAAATAAGGAAGGGGTGCCAACAAAAAAAAATAAAAAAGTATAAATCAACTTGAAAAAGGAAAAGCTATAGGACCTAAATAAATATCTAAATTACTGTGCATCATCTGGATAAGAGAAATTATATTCCAACACAATGGGAGATGGACTATCTCATTAAACTACTCAAGAGGGTAGATAATGGAGATGTAAGAACTAGAGAGGCACCATACTACCCAATGTAGCTGAGAAAATACTGTCAAAGATCATCCTTCATAGACTAAAAAATGGAATAGAAGAGGTACTAGGTGCTCTGAACAAAACAAGCTGGTTTTAGGAAAAAATCTTGCACAGACCAAATTGGCATGCCCAGGTATAGAACAGTCAGTAGAATGACACTATGCATTATACCTTTATAAATACTAAGTGTACATTTGTTAAGGTCTCAAAAGAGAAAACTATCCCCAAGCATTTCATGTGAATACAGGAGTATGTCAAAGCTGTATACAAACACAAATCATCTTTAATTGCAATATATGGAATACAATGGACACTAACACCCGAGATAGAATATATGGGCTTCGCTGATATACGCTATTGACCCTCACATTAAATCAAATGTAGATAAAGACCACTCTACTAAACGAAACAGTTTTAAAAACTGGACTGAAGATCAACTCAAACGAAACAAAATGTTGAACAACAATACAACAAAAGGTATAAATTAAGATAGTTATAAATTGAAGAGGTAATTGAGCTCTGTTACTTGGGGCATGATTGTTGCTGAAGAAGAAACAGAACGGGGCATCAAGAAAAGAATAAAAATATCCAGAAAAGCATTCAAAATTATAAAGAAACATATGGAAAGCTAGTCTGCCACTAAGAACAAAAATCCAATATCCAACTCAAATCTTATATGGTGTAGAAACGGTGGGAACTGAATTAGACATACGCTCAGAAAACCACCAAAGGGCAAGTGTTAGAGTAGAAGGCCAAAGCTTTTGGTGAGAAATAAAAGAGACAGAACAGAATCGCTTCAATTGAAAAAATACTCTGATGGCCATATATTGTTCAAGGAACTATTTGAACTATGTCTTTAATGCATTGTACTGATAAAGCATATGTTATAAGGATAATGGATGATAATGTTAAAAAATTTTATGATTTTGCTTATGAATGTTTGAAAACATGACGGAACTGCATCTCTGGGACTGTAGCTGCTGGAAAACCTCCCACAAATTCACCTGTACAGTTTCTGAATGTTGCTAAGAGGAGACACTGCAAGAGTCTTGATAGTGAGGCAAAAGAAATATTCTATATGTTTCATTTTCGCTACAACTAGTCTACGGCAGAAACCACACGTATGTTAGGTTTCCACTGCTCTAGATGCTAATAACAACCCTGTGGCATATCTCCACCATTAAAACAACAGCTAAATCCCTATGGCAATGATAAGAACTAAAGTCATTCTCAAACTAAGATTATTAATTAAGCTTTTTGTTCGCTATAGAATAATGGGTGATGATGTTGGGCATTTTTGTAAATTTGTATTGTCATGAATGATGATGATGATGATGATGATGATGATGATGATGATGATGATGATGATGATGATGATGATGATGATGATGATATTTATACAAAGAACCATACTGGGTCACTTTAATCGTGAAAACTATTAATCTTAAGATTCGATCAACTTTAAATAAAAGGGTATCTTTAAATCAATATATTTTTCATAACAGAGTGGCGTCTTTTCTTTAAAATGAGAATTATGATCATCTATAACAACAATTTATGAAGTAAATGAAAAGCATACAGTGTCTCAATGTGTTTATTGGGTGGTACAGAAATAAATTCATGTAGTATAATTTCAAATGATTCTATAGCGTTTTTCTTCAAAAATTGAGTTTATGACGTCATGGAAACGTCACAGTAATAGCTACACCAATCAAGTTTGTACTTTATAAAAGCTAAAGCTGTTCCCTTTACAATGATAACAAATATGATCTATATCTACATAATATCATCGACAACAAAGATAAAAACGTTCCCCTACCCCGTTTCGATCATTTTTTAAAAAACGGCTATCTTTACTATATTTTTTCTAATAGAGTGGTGTCTTTTATCGAAGATAAGAATATATATGATCATTTATAACTACAATTCATTAAGTAAATGAAAACCATACTTTGTCTGAATGTGTTTTATTATGCTGTACCGAAATAATTTTATAAAGGATAAATTGACACGATTTTATAGCGTTTTTCCTCAAAACTTGTGTTTATGACGTCATGGTGACGACATAGAAGCAGCTACATCAACCAACTTTGTATTTTAAAAAGCTGAACATGTTCCCTTTACAATGGTACCAAATATGATCTGTATCTGCATAATAATATTGAAAACAAAGATAAAAACGTTCCCCTACCCCTAATAGAGAAATTTACTGAAAACTTTCAGGTACTCTTAAATATTGAAGTTTTTCATGAAGAGCATCCCAACTTATTTCTGGGAAACATCCCGATTCCATTACTAGACACCCTAAGGTACCAGAAAAAAGTGGTGTCGGAGGATCCTGGGGGGGGGGGGTGCACGGTGGGTCCACCTAGCCCACGGACTAGTGCTTTTATCTAAAACTCTTAATCTTATGTTTAAAAGACGTAAATGCTTTTTAAAGTAATGTAATATATTGTACAGAACTTTTACAGTTGTCTCATATTTTTAGATATATTGTATAAACAAGCTTTTAATGTTTGTAAGGTATTGTATAGAACTTTTATCGTGTCTCGTATGTCTTAAAGGCAGGATCGCATACTTGTTTTTAAATGTAAAATATTTATATGTATTTCATTATTGTGTATGATTTGTGACACGTAAATAAACTATTTCACTACTACAATATATCCTTTTAGTACATGTGTACTGGTCACTGACACGTGTATACAACAATTTATTTTATACAACAATTTACAGCAAAATAACAAATTTGAAAACTTGCTAATTTAAATGAAAACATGAACTTCCATCGGGAATGTTTGGTTCGGTGGTCCGGAAGAACAAGCACCCCACTGAGCAAACTTCACCAGCCCCGCGTAAACCAACATTAACAATAAAAGGAACAACGAACGACACAAAGACAAATATATCTACGATAATTTTGGACACAGAGCCATCCTACTTATCAACAATATTGTGATGATAGCCATAAAACTTTTCGAGGGCCTCTACAAGCCTTGGCTAATCCATGGGTTAACAGTTTTCTAATGTATTCATTGTTTCATATACCATTTTTTTGACGGAGCGAGCACTCTACCAACTGAGCTACCATTCGGTAAGTGTCATCGCCAATTGAACTAAAACATTAGGCGTGTGAAAACATAGTAATAAACTAGACCCCGAATTCACAATCATTCCTCAGCTAAGATTTTCCTTAACTTAAATTTAGCAATTTTTTGTTATCTCTTTTTGAAACTACTGGTGAATATTTTTGCCAAAACTAAATGTAAATGTTTTAAACCTAGAAGTGATATTGAAAATGACACCTTTAATTCCTCAATATCTTGAAAATTAACAAAATTGTATTGATTTGAAATGTTGCAATATTTAGGTTAAGGAAAATCTTAGCTAAGGAATGATTGTGAAACCGGGGCCTGGCATATTTCATGTATAATAGTCGAAGGTCACATAATTTCAAATTTCAAATCATTGTATATGGGATTTTATGTGAAACCGGGGCCTGTTATAATAATGTTACATTTGACGTCCCATAGTCCCATGTTCCTTTTATTCTTATTTTTGATTACACACTTGATGAAGCAGGATGTGATTACCCTTTTGGAGCACACGACCTTGCCAGTTTTCAAGGCCAAAAGATCATGCATTAAAATTCTGTCGAACGAGGCTAAATGGTCTGAAGGTTGACTCTTGTAGGAAAATGTCTTTAGTTTTTTAATATCAATTTCTTTCAATGTCTACGGTTTTTAAACCAGAAAAACGTTTTGTAGAACAGTCCATAAAATTTGAAAATTTTGTAAATAATAAAAAATCCGATTTTGCAGTATTCTGTGACAAAAACAACACAAAAGTGTTTCATTATCTTTCATTATGGACACATCATAGATTGAAATTCTAAACATCTTGACAGTTTTACCGAATATGTTTAGATTATTAATTGAGCTTGGACTGGACTGACCGATTACATGTACATTCTATTAAACAACTTATAATTTTGTTATTTTTTTTTTAAGAAAAAATCATTATTTTCGGATGTAATATCGACGCTTTTACGTGTACAGGTTTGTTTTGATAATTGTTTTTTCTTTACAACGTGTGCATTACTTGCATGCGTTATATGTTCGTGTTACGAAATCCAGTTTACAAAAGTGGAAAGTATAGTGCGATTTGTTGTACAATACGACATGTGATGCGTTATTTTGTTTAAAAAGTGAACATATCTTAAAACGTTTACAGGAATTGTTTGAGAAACAGTGATTTACACTTTGTTGGCTTTTTTTCTTAACTATTCTCGGTAAGTAAAATACATTAATATTTATACACTCCACTAAAATTTTAATTTCGACTAAAAATGACGGAATCAAACAATTTTGAACATTTCTTTAAAAAATAATTTTTGAAAATTGTTACCAAAATCAACGTGTTCGCTTTTGTGGTTTGCTTTAACGATTGTAAAATTGGGGGAGTTTGGCTTCAAATTTCAAAACCTAATTATTTTTCTAACTGAATATTTGAATTCATATTTTGAAATTCAGCGTTTCTTAATTTTTTTCCAGTTCAATTCAGCAACATTTTGTAATCGGAATTTCATTAAAAATATCCCTTTTTATATATGAAAGAAAAATTACCCACATAGCTTGTGACAGTTGGTGATACACGTAATCAAGCCCAGGCTATACCCCCTAAGGCACAATAAAAAGAGGGCGGGAATAGTGGAAAACTTAACAAGTCTTCTTATAAAAAGTATCAGTTCTGTAATCCAGATACGTAAAGAGGTATGGTGGGTTTGATGAACATTGTAGTCGAGTTGACGTTCCCATTTGTTCAATACTTGAACCTAGAAATGTTTTTTCCTATGAAGTTTTTTTTTGCTGTTTTGTATTCCTTAGAGTCCCTAGAGTAAAATTGGGCTAGATGTCCTGTAGGCAACCTTGAGCAAATTACATAATTTGCATATATGCAAGATGGCTACCTGACGGCATATTGAAATTCTATCTTTTGTAAGAATTGTTCTACTATAGCTTGTAATATACCGTTTTATATGTTTCAGGGATGTTGAACCCTTTTCCGTTGTTGTTTTTAACATTTGGGGCAATTTAAAGTATATTTAATTATTTTGACCAGACAAGGGTAGGAGTATCAGGTTGTTTTATTATTAGATGCAACTCAGTATATATATCTTGATACATTTTGATTTAAATGTCATAAATGATGCTCGAACAATTCCTTTTAATAAGAAATTAAAAATATATGATCTTATTGATTTCAGCTTTACTAAATCTACCAAAAAAGGTTTATTCCACTTTGCTAAGGTTTCTTTTGAATTGTGTATCCAACAGAGAGGTTCTCAAAGCCTCATTATTGCTATCATATATTACCAAGAATGGAAACAAAACTACACTCGGACTTTGTATCAGTTTTGCAGCAATGATTTGATTTAGATTTTACATGAACATTGATACATTACGTCATATGATGAGGTATCATAGTTTCGGGAATCTGCAACAAAATCTGCCATTGATAATGCATTAACTTTCCACACATTGATGGGGTTTTAGTCGAACAGTCTTTTTTTTTTTTTTTTTTTTTTTTTTTTTAATTTTTGGGTTGATGATGGTTTTGATATTTTGATCTACTATTTCCACTTCAAATAACTGCTATGGGACCCACACTATTACTACAGACTTTCGGATCCATCGATCTGGTATAAGTGAAAAGGTTGTACACAGTCTAGATTTGGCTAACTAAGAGTGTCTCTACTAACCCATGTTACCATTAAGTAAAGTAAAAATTTCGAAACTGACAAATGAGGTTAAACACGTGAACTTCTACCAGGGAAGGGAAACCGAGTGCTCCGGAAAGGTAAACAACTCCTCTTTTTCAGCTTGCTACACCAACCATGTGTGTAATCAAAATTTAGAGTGAAAGGACGTCAAATATATCCAGAGTAAACCTGGACACAGAGACATCATACTTATCAGCAATACTGTGATGACGGCCTTATATAAAACCTTTTCAGAGCCCTGATAAGCATAGGCTTGCAATATCTTTGTGTAAACAATTTATTTGTAAACAGCTTGCTTCTTTGAATACCATATGGAATTAATTGTGAAACAAAAACACCATAAGCAGAAGAAGCAGGTATATGCCTGTATAGCTATGTTGACTAAAATGGTGATACAAGGGTGTTATTGGAATAATTGCGAAGTTCTGTAACACTATGCTATCCGGGTTAAAGTTCATTATCTGTATAAGATGTTTTATTCAAAGAAGTAACAGGAGTTTTATTGAAATTCTTATCTTGTTTGTATAAACAAAGTACATCACTGAATATATGAGAGTTACGATCTTGGGTTGGGAGAAAGAAGTTAAAAACTCATGTCTTTTTTTATCAGGATAATTAATTTATAACAATGTAACATTATAATAACGTAAATCATATATTTAAGGACTGTTGTATTAATAGAACAATGTAATATTATAATAACGTAAATCATATATTTAAGGACTGTTGTATTAATAGAACAATGTAATATTATAATAACGTAAATCATATATTTAAGGACTGTTGTATTAATAGAACAATGTAATATTATAATAACGTAAATCATATATTTAAGGACTGTTGTATTAATAGAACAATGTAATATTATAATAACATTGGGTTGGGAGAAAGAAGTTAAAAACTCATGTCTTTGTTTTTATCAGGATAGTTAATTTATAACAATGTAATATTATAATAACGTAAATCATATAGTCAAGGACTGTTGTATTAATAGAAAATAAATTGAAACACAACGTGGAAATGGGTTAATTAATCTATTTATGAATTAATATCGACGATCAGATATATGTGACGTGAAGAAGTGTCACAGTTCCGGAATAGTGACACATTTTCAACAATGTTTTTAGAAATCTGGGACAGCAAAACAATTGTAAAATCAGGATTATTCAGACATTTACAAATAACGAATGCATTGATTAGATTTCGTTTTTACGGAATCTGAAAAGTCCTTAAATGTTCAAGGATTATGATAAGAATTATAAAAGAATGATGTACTAATTATAAATACTAGTAGTACGATTTTTTCGCATTTGTCTTTCGAAAAATCTGCAACTACCTATGCATAGCTACATGTAATTGTTCCGACCCGGTGGGGGTTCGACCCGACTTCCATCATAAAGAGCGAGCGCTCTACTAACTAAGCTGTCGTTGTGTTTTTTCATTACAAGAAGCGTGACTTGAAGAGAGAATATAAGAATCGGTTCATCCGTCTGTAAAATCGTGTCCGCTTCATAACTTCCGCATCTTTAAGTTGGTTTTGATCCAGCTTGGCACAAATGTATACCAACATAAAACGATGTGTCGGGAAACAGAGGAATAATAATCTGCCCGGGCGAAATAGCTAATCTGCCTGGGTGGAATAACTATTATGCCCGGGCGAAATAGCTTATTTGCCCAGAAGAAAACTAATCTGCCCGGGCGAAATAACAATCTGTCCGGACGGAAAAACTAATCTGCCCGGACAGAATAACTAATCTGCCTAGGTGGAATAACTATTATGCCCGGGCGAAATAGCTTATTTGCCCAGACGAAAACTAATCTGCCCGGGCGAAATAGCTAATCTGCCTGGGTGGAATAACTATTATGCCCGGGCTAAATAGCTTATTTGCCCAGACGAAAACTAATCTGCCCGGGCGAAATAACAATCTGTCCGGACGGAAAAACTAATCTGCCCAGACAGAATAACTAATCTGCCTGGGTGGAATAACTATTATGCCCGGGCGAAATAGCTATTTGCCCAGACGAAAACTAATCTGCCCGGGCGAAATAACAATCTGCCCGGGCGGAACAACTAATTTGCCTGGGCGGAATAGCAATCTGTCCGTGCAGAATAGCAATCACCTTGGACAGAATAAAAACATATATTAATATGCCAAAGAGAATTCATTGCATGCACCCCCGACATTACTGATTTATTTCTTGTTGTCCCACGCGAAGAAGGGGCCTCTTTGGCAGAGTGGTCTAACGCCTTTGATCACAGATCACAGTGTCTCTCGTCGCCTAGTTTCGAACCCCACTCGGGACAGATCCTAATGTGAGGTTTGCCAGTTCGTTCGCCGTGGTTTTTTTTCCGGACACTCAGAATTCCTCTACGATCCATGAACTGATCTCCCCGATCTAAGTGATTCTTGACTGGGGCGTAAAACTCCCCACAAACAACATGAACAAGATACAACCGCTAGATGGATGGGTTGAACAACAAAGTTATCAAAACGCCCACGGTCTTATACAACACCTGTCTGTAATAGTCAAAACCAAACATACTAATCCATGTCAAAATCACATTCAGAAGCAAAGTTGAGTAAAACGAACTTCGAACTATGGAAAGTCCAATACATGTATATCCTGGACACAGCGACATCAAATTTATCAACAATACTGTGATGACGTCTAGAAAAGTTTTGATGGCTTTGATAAGCCTACATTTGCAACAAACCCGTGTCAACAATTTATTGGTAAGCAGCTTGCTTCGTTGTATAAAGCGGCGGTAGTTGTAACAAGCTCTACCATTAAGCATATTTATCGTGAAACAAATACACCACAAGCAGGAGGAGCAGGTAAAAAGGAAATTGATAATAGAAAAATTGAAGTCATCAGGTTTGTTAAATAACTTCAAATGATTATGTAGCATTTCTTAGGTGTAATAATTGAGTATAATTCAAAGATGAAGCTGAACTCAAACAATCAGTCGTATATTTATTCCAATCTTACGAAGATAGATGATGTTAACATAACCTCCAAATTTATGATTATTAAGAGATAGAACATCATATGTATGCGGAGTTGACTGATTTGGTGAGAGTCTTCTCTCCAGATTTGACAAAGTATCAAAAAGGGCTTCTAAGATTTTTGGACACTTTACCCGACTGCTGGATCCGCGTTGGACTCAAAATTGATCATCAATCAATATTAACCAAAGGCGACGTACCAATTGCAACACATTACATTGCGCATCATGTGGTTAGTCACAAAACTCAGCAAATTCAAATACAGACTAAGCTTCAGGTACTCACCACAAGTCCAAGACATGTAATCTTCACAAGTCCAAGACGTGTAATCTCCACAAGTCTAAGACATAAAGTTCAAAACATGTAGTCTCCATAAATCCTAGAGAGATACTCTCAACAAATCAAAGATAAATCCAAGAGATTTAATCTCCACAAGTCCAAAAGAGATATCTCCACAAATCCAAAAGAGATACTTCAAACAAACCCAAGATTTGTTTTTTATAGTTCTGTCTATTGTAACGTTCTTACAATTTGTATGAGCTACTCGGTGACTTATTGAACCCCTTTTTTGCCAAATATGTAAGGATACTTTACAATTACTCACAAAAAATATTGTCTCCGTATTCAAGGAAAAAGACTAACCAACTTCCATTTTATTTATATTGTCATATATATTATTTTTTTTACACACACAGAGAGAGAGAGAGAGAGAGAGAGAGAGAGAGAGAGAGAGAGAGAGAGAAGACAAAGCATTGTCATCAGCGCTTTGTACATTTATGCATACAATTTTTTGTATTTATAATCTATAACTAGTGACGATATAGGTGGAATCATTTTGTGCTGACACAGCAATTTCTATCTCTATGAAGGAGTTGAGTGTTGGTGTTTTACATCCCAGTCTGGAATCTTTCACTTAAATCGGGGCAGTCAGTTCATTGATGATGGAGGAAACCTGAGTGCCCGGAGAAATGACAAGCGAACTGACAAACTTTCTCACATTACGATCTCCCCCAAATGAGATTCGATTGCGAGCCCGAGGCGGTGACAGACACTGATTCGTAAGCACACGCGTTAGACCACTCTACATTAGAGGTCCCTTCTCCATGTAGAACGACACGATATAAACTAGTAATGTTTGGGGTACATAATACTAACTCTCTATGACATGTATGTGTATACCCCCCACCCCGGACAGATAAATTATTCTGCTCGGGCAGATTGTTATTCCACCCGGGCGGATTGCTATTAAGTAATTAGTTAAGTAAGTTATCTTCCCGGTCAGAATAACAATCAGCCCGGGCAGATTAACTACTTATTTTTTTTCTTTCATGTCCTAAAAGCGTTTCCGTATAACCGTATAAAAGCGCTTCCTTAAATATCGCACTATCATATTGAATTAAATTTTCATTCGTTTTGTTTAACTTCGTGTTTTTTTCAGTTTTCAGAAATGATGGAAGGGACAAAACCGGATAAAGGTTGGGCATGGGCTGTTTTAATAGCCTCCCTTGGTATTCATATTGTGAATGGATGTTTTTTGTATTGTATGGGTATTATACATCATGCTCTGCTGGAACACTTTGACGAATCTGTTACACTTACCTCATGGACAGGCTCTCTAGTTCTGGGACTAATATCCTCCACAGGTATTCGTATGATTTCTTTATACATGCATTTTCTTTTCATGGTTTATTTTTTAGTTAATACATAATTATACACACAGTGTGTATGTACAACCCTCAGTATCAGGTCGAGTCCTTTTTTCGTAGTCGTATCACTACGAGTCGCGCTTGCGAGACCTGATACGAAGGGTTGTACATACACAATGTGTATATGATATTTTTATCTAACATTTCCTATTAGGTCATTAAATAATAAAAACCCAATACTTTATGCGAAAAAATTACATTTTACCACAGAAAACCACTGAACTATGTTATGACATGTTTTGTAGTAATGACGTCATTGTTTACATTTGACAAATCGGAGATTCCCCAATGACGTCACAATGAGACGTGCACGTATACTTTACCGACAATGTTGTATCACCACGTAGCACACGTATTCGATAAAACTTGTATTTCATCAAATACAGACAGAAAAACTAGTCTAATGTTAGATAAATACGCAAAACCACACATATATGGTTTTCTGACGTAGCTGATCGCACGAGTTTATTGTGCGGACGGATACATTACACGAGTGCGCTCTGCGCACGAGTGTAATGTATGCGTTCGCACAATAAACGAGTGCGATCAAGCTACGTCAGAAAACCACTTATGTGTGATTTTGTATTTATCACATGCCCTACCAAACTAAATAAAAATCTTTCTTTGGCTTAATCTGTCACAGAATTCACAATCAACTCAGTATTTTATATTGATTTTTGATCTGATTCGAAAAATCTGATACCTGACTGGAAAAACTGCTAAAGAAGTAATTAAAAACAACAGATAACTCTTCGTTTACGCGACATTGGTTAACATTTTACTAATACCATCGTAAACACTGGGAAAAATTAAAAAACAAACATTGATTTTACAAAATTATTTAATATCGTCCGCGATTCTCCCAACTCGAGTAAATTCTCCCAACTTAACATGACGTATGTATCACATATTGACGTCATATTATTTTTGTCATTACGTATCACATAATGACGTCATATTATTGTTGTCGGAAAAGGGAATTCCCCTAAAAGGAGTTCCGGCTACTATGGTGATACAGAATGTTGTATCACACACGCGTGTGATACATACTTCCATATCACATAGCTTGAAAAAACAGTGTATTGCTATAGTAAGATTAAATGGGCATGTGATAAAAGGGTGTCTCACATACCAATTTGTAGATTGATATGCCAGATATCAGGATTTTCCTAAATTTTCCATTTTTTTATATAAATATAATAATATTGTTTAAACTTGCAGCTAGTTAAATATGAAATTCCTCAAAAACTAATTATTTTTATGTCCCATAGTGTCATGTTCCCTTCACACAATTTTGATTACACACGTGGCGGGTGTAGCTAGGTAAACAGGAGGTGCTTACCCTTCCGGAGCCCCCGGCCTCACTTTCCTGGTGGAAGTTAACGTGTCTAACCTAACTTGTCAGTTCCAAAGTTTTTACTTTACTTCTGGATTGTGATTCAGACATGGATTAGTATGTTTGTTTTTGATTATTCTCCTTTATCTAAATTTGGTGAAATATATTTTGGCCCTATTGATAATTTTCCAACCCATTAATTTTGGTCAAAGCACTACTGATGAAGAATTGTATTCCGAAACGGCCGTCTAGTTCTGTAAAATTAGCACCGGTTCAATATGAAAAAAGCATACCAATCCACGTCTAAACAACAATCCCAAAGTAAAGTAAAAATGTCAAACTGAAAAAGTAAATTAAACACGTGGACAAAAGGGAAGTGAGGTCGAATGCTCCGGAAGGGTAAACCCTCTTCTTTAGTAAACTACATCCGCCACTTGTTTACACCAAATTGAGATTGAAAATAACATGGATCTACGGGACGTCAAATATATCCAGGGTAATTTTAGATGCAGAGACACATGCCATCAAAAATATTGTAGTGACGGTTATAAAACTTTTTGAGGGGCTTAATAAGCCTTGGCTTGCGATATCCTTGCTTGCGTAAACAATTTATTTGTTAGCATCTTGCTTTGTTGTTTAAAGTTCCAGTAGTGGGAACAAGCTCTACGTTACGTATGAATTGTGAAACAAATAAACAATAAGCAGGAAAAGCAAGTATATTACTGCATAGAAAAAGAAAACTGACAATAGAAAAATTAGAGTCATTACGGTTACCACATGACTTCAAATGTAGTCTTTCGTGGGCGTCATGATTGAGGTAAAAGTCTAAATATAAAGCAGAACCTTCAGAATCGGTGGTGTCTTTTAATTCAAGTCTCCAAATTTAGGATTTTTAAGAGAGGGAACGTCATCAATATATCTTTATGTATATGGAGTAAAATGAAAAGGAAACTACAAAAATTACTATAAAAAGACAAGAAAAGAGTAAACAACAAATCCTAAAACTAAATAAAAATCTCAAAAGATTTTCTGATCAAGTCTGAATTCTCCAATGACGTTAAGTGAATGACGTTCGAAAATTAGTTACATTTTTTTGAAAAATGGCATCTGAGTTAAACTATCTTTCCTCATAAGAAATAGTACGCTTATTTGTTTTTAATGTTTATTGACACATTTGTAAACATTGTAAGATAAATACCATTTATGTCTTATGTATGTTTGAGGTGCATACGCTGTTACTTTGACACAAGCACTGGTCACCGTAATATTGACACGGGGAATACAAATCTATAATAATATGAATCCCATGGTAAATCCCCGTAAAGATTTTTAAAAGCTTTGCCTTTTATTTTCTGACTGAGATGGTATACTTTGGTACTCATTTATTACAACAAAATTCAAACCTCATAACTACGATGGCCGATATCATCCATGACACTTTACAGTAACTTAACTGTAGCATGTCATTGATGTACACATACATTTTGACAGTCTTCAGTTTAATATAACTGTAACGCGTCATCGATGTACACATGCATTTTGACAGTCTACAGTTAAATTTTACTGAAGCGCGTCATCGATGTACACATGCATTTTGACAGTCTACAGTTAAATTTTACTGAAGCGCGTCATCGATGTACACATGCATTTTGATAGTCTACATTACAATTTAACTGTAACGCGTCATCGATGTACACATGCATTTTTGCAGTCTACATTACAATTTAACTGTAGCGCGTCATTGATGTACACATGCATTTTTGCAGTCTACAGTTACATTTTACTGAAGCGCGTCATCGATGTACACATGCATTTTGAGAGTCTACATTACAATTTAACTGTAGCGCGTCATTGATGTACACATGCATTTTTGCAGTCTACAGTTACATTTTACTGAAGCGCGTCATCGATGTACACATGCATTTTGACAGTCTACATTACAATTTAACTGTAGCGCGTCATCGATGTACACATGCATTTTGACAGTCTACATTACAATTTAACTGTAGCGCGTCATCGATGTACACATGCATTTTGACAGTCTACATTACAATTTAACTGTAGCGCGTCATCGATGTACACATGCATTTTGAGAGTCTACATTACAATTTAACTGTAGCGCGTCATCGATGTACACATGCATTTTGACAGTCTACATTACAATTTAACTGTAGCGTGTCATTGATGTACACATGCATTTTGACAGTCTACATTACAATTTAACTGTAGCGCGTCATCGATGTACACATGCATTTTGACAGTCTACATTACAATTTAACTGTAGCGCGTCATCGATGTACACATGCATTTTGACAGTCTACATTACAATTTAACTGTAGCGTGTCATTGATGTACACATGCATTTTGAGAGTCTACATTACAATTTAACTGTAGCGCGTCATTGATGTACACATGCATTTTGACAGTCTACATTACAATTTAACTGTAGCGCGTCATCGATGTACACATGCATTTTGAGAGTCTACATTACAATTTAACTGTAGCGCGTCATTGATGTACACATGCATTTTGAGAGTCTACATTACAATTTAACTGTAGCGCGTCATCGATGTATACATGCATTTTGACAGTCTACATTACAATTTAACTGTAGCGCGTCATTGATGTACACATGCATTTTGACAGTCTACATTACAATTTAACTGTAGCGCGTCATTGATGTACACATGCATTTTGACAGTGTACAGTTAAATTTAACTGTAACGCGTCATCGATGTACACATGCATTTTGGTAGTCTACAGTTCAATATTATCTGTAGCGCGTCATCGATGTACACATGCATTTTGGCAGTCTACAGTTAAATGTTAACTGTAGCGCGTCAGAGAAATATATGATTGCACTCTACAATAAAATCTCATTACCGTATTCTCGGTTTGACCTTGTACAGGTGTTCATGGTTTATCACATCCTGTTCCATTTCTCTAATTATTTCATTGATAAAGAAGTTATGTACACATTTATCAATGTGCTCTTAGTATCTGATTTACGATAAAGAGGAAATTTAACCTTTCAACAGAAAATATGTAATATCTTCATATTTAATTCGGTGAACATACTAATGGTACAGTACAACCTGCCTTAAATGCCACCTCTATATAAGGACCACCTGCTTATAAAGACCAGTAGAATTGTATCCCAATTGTTCTTTATTCATATTATTTGAACCTGTATATAAAGGACACCTGCCCAGGAAGGCCACTTTTACTGGTTCCCTTGGATGCCTTTTGTAGACAGGTTTGACTGTATTAGAAAATCAGTTGGGCTTAAAAATCGTAATAAATGATGGGTAATAGGTAAGCAAATTCTAATCACATTTAACAAACATTCTTCTGAAGCAGGAACGTTTCAGAACTCTACGACGCTATTCCATTCTAAAACATGGGGGGGGGGGCGGTGGCCTAATGAATAAGACGCCAGTCTTCAAATCCAGGGTCTCTCACCGCTGTGAGTTCGAGTCCCGCTCGGACCACATGTGGGAAAGTGAATTTCCCTTGCCGTTGGCCTTAACTGGTATCAGTATAATGGACTGGGGGAGTGGTACGCTTGTCTGCGGCGTACTGACTCTGTGAGCTAGCACGTTAAAGTCGCCCCGAGTGAGCGCTAGTACAAGGCAGACCATACAACACACTCGCACTTCACATGCATACACAAAATTGTTCATAGATTAATCCATTGAGATTAATTAAATAGTTCTCGTCGCGAATAGCTGAAAAATTGCTGATGCGACGTTAAGCAACATTCAACCAACCAACCAACCAACCATTCTAAAACACGATATAAAAGGACACAGAACCAATAAAATAATAATACAAAATTTTGAGAAATATCGTTCTCTTCATCGGAAAAATACAGTGGCCAGTATTAGCCGGGACAAAATCGTGTGCTCCAATTGAATTTTTTGCTTATTTGATATTTGTAACTTCATGTTGATTTATATATTGTAATTTTTTTTATATTCAAGAATATAAACACGTGTACTTAGTGTGACCTTCCAACAGCGGCAAAAAACTATTTGAAAAGATTTTGCTGCTAGCGGCAAAAAACTGTTTGAAAAAATTTGTCGCTAGCGGAAAATCACACACCTTATGCAGCGGCAAAAAAAAATCAACTTGAGTACACGGTTTTGTCCCGGCTCATATCGACCATCGTAGAAAAACAATATTAAAATTATACATATATAACGATCCAATTAAGCACATTTTGATAGCTATTATAGTCAAGTACTTCAACAGAAATTAACTTTATCAGAAACTATTTAATCCGGCATAATTTTTCAAGTAAATCCATGAACACCTGCACAAGATCAAACCGAGAATATGTTAATGAGATTTTACTAAAATAATTTTACTTAAATATTTAGATATTAGATATTAAGTGTTGTATATTTTCTGTTAATATGTTACATTTTTTCTTTATCGTTAATCAAATACTAGTATTTAGCACACACACACACACACACACACACACACACACACACATTGATAAATGGGTACATAACTTTTTATCAATGAAATAATTAGACAAATGAAACAGGATGAGATAAACCATGAACACCTGCAAAAGGTCAAACCGAGAATATGTTAAAAAGATTTTACTATAGGGTGTCACCATGTATTTCTCTGACATGCTACAGCTGACTTTTACTGTAGACTGTCAAAATGCATGTGTACATCGATGATGCGCTACAGTAAAGTTACTGTAGACTATCAAATTGCATGTGTACATCGATGACGCGCTACAGTAAAGTTACTGTAGACTATCAAAATACATGTGAACATCGATGACGCGCAACAGTAAAGTTACTGTAGACTGTCAAAATGCATGAGTACATCGATATCTTGCTACAGTAAAGTTACTGTAGACTGTCAAAATGCATGTGTACATCGATATCATGCTACAGTAAAGTTACTGTAGACTGTCAAAATGCATGTGTACATCGATGACGTGCTACAGTAAAGTTACTGTAGACTGTCAAAATGCATGTGTACATCGATGACGCGCTACATTAAAGTTACTGTAGACTATAAAAATGCATGTGTACATCGATATCTTGCTACAGTAAAGTTACTGTAGACTGTCAAAATGCATGTGTACATCGATGACGCGCTACAGTAAAGTTACTGAAGACTATCAAAATGCATGTGTACATCGATGATGCGCTACAGAAAAGTTACTGTATACTATCAAAATGCATGTGTATATCGATGAAGCGCTACAGTAAAGTTACTGTAGACTGTAAAAATGCATGTGTATATCGATGAAGCGCTACAGTAAAGTTACTTTAGACTATCAAAATGCATGTGTACATCGATGATGTCCTACAGTACAGTTACTGTAGACTATCAAAATGCATGTGTATATCGATGAAGCGCTACAGTAAAGTTACTGTAGACTATCAAAATGCATGTGTACATCGATGATGTCCTACAGTAAAGTTACTGTAGACCATCAAAATACATGTGTACATCGATGATGTCCTACAGTAAAGTTACTGTAGACTATCAAAATGCATGTGTACATCGAAGACGAGCTACAGTAAAGTTAGTGTAGACTATCAAAATGCATGTGTACATCGATGATGTCCTACAGTAAAGTTACTTTAGACTATCAAAATGCATGTGTACATCGATGATGTCCTACAGTAAAGTTACTGTAGACTATCAAAATGCATGTGTACATCGAAGACGCGCTACAGTAAAGTTACTGTAGACTGTCAAAATGCATGTGCACATCGATGACGCGCTACAGTAAAGTTACTGTAGACTATCAAAATGCATGTGCACATCGATGTCTGGCTATAGTAAAGTTACTGCAGACTATCAAAATGTATGTGCACATCGATGACGCGCTACAGTAAAGTTACTGTATACTATCAAAATGCATGTGCACATCGATGTCTCGCTACAGTAAAGTTACTGTAGACTATCAAAATGCATGTGTACATCAATGACGCGCTACAGTAAAGTTACTGTAGACTGTAAAAATGCATGTGTACATCGATGATGCGCTACAGTAAAGTTACTGTAGACTATGAAAATGCATGTGTACATCAATGACGCGCTACTGTAAAGTTACTGTAGACTATCATAATGCATGTGTACATCGATGACGCGCAACAGTAACGTTACTGTAGATCATCAAAATGCATGTGTAAATCGATGACGCGCTACAGTAAAATTAATGTAGACTATCAAAATGGATCTGTACATCAATGTCTCGCTACAGTAAAGTTACTGTAGACTATCAAAATGCATGTGTACATCGATGACGTGCTAAAGTAAAATTACTGCAGACTGTCAAAATGCATGTATAGATCGATGTCTCGCTACAGTAAAGTTACTGTATACTATCAAAATGCATATGTACATCGATGACGCGCAACAGTTAAGTTACTTTAGACTGTCAAAATGCATGTGTACATCGATGACGCGCAACAGTTAAGTTACTGTAGACTGTCAAAATGCATGTGTACATCGATGACGCGCTACAGTAAAATTAATGTAGACTATCAAAATGGATCTGTACATCAATGTCTCGCTACAGTAAAGTTACTGTAGACTATCAAAATGCATGTGTACATCGATGACGTGCTAAAGTAAAATTACTGTAGACTATCAAAATACATGTGTACATCGATGACGCGCTACAGTAAAGTTACTGTATACTATCAAAATGCATGTGTACATCGATGACGCGCTACAGTAAAGTTACTGTAGACTATCAAAATGCATGTGTACATCAATGACGCGCTACAGTAAAGTTACTGTAGACTATCAAAATGCATGTGTACATCAATGACGCGCTACAGTAAAGTTAATGTAGACTATCAAAATACATGTGTACATCAATGACGCGCTACAGTAAAATTAATGTAGACTATCAAAATACATGTGTACATCGATGACGCGCAACAGTAAAAGCCTGAAAAACACGTGCTACACCAGACATGAATTAAACAGTAGCATAAATAATGTTTACAAGTATAGCAATTTATTCTCTTGGTAGAATTTGTAATTGTTAGGTTAACCGCACCAATCGGAACGGAATTTCGATTTTTATACCAACCCAATCCGGCAACCATAGATTTAAACAGAACAGGAAACTCAGGTCGCTCCAATGGTAAAAAACATGGTTAATTTACAAGGTCAACCAGGTATTTCATGAACGAAGTACTTCGTTAATGAAGTTGAAAACGGAATTGAATACATGTTTGTGGTACTACCAAATTGATTATAAAATTAAGTTATATTCAAAAATACTAATCCATGTCCGAATCACATTCCAGAAAAAAACTTTGGAGCTGACAAGTCCGGTTAGACACGTGAACTTACAACAGGGATATGAGACCGGGTATTTCGGAAGAGTAGCAGCTTCTGTTTAGCTAGCTATACCCGCCACGTGTGTAATCAAAATTGTGTGAAAGGAACATGAAACTATGGAACGTCAAATATATCCAGGGCAATCCTGGACACAGAGACATCAAACTAATCAACACTTCTGTGATGACAACCTTGATAAGCCAAGGCTTGCAATATCCCTGAGTCAACAATTTATTTGGAAGCAGCCTTTGTCGTTGTACAAAGTCCCCGTAGTGGGAACAAGCTCTACCATAGTGTATTAATTGGGAACAGCAGGAGAAGCAGGTATATTGCCGCATAGAAAAGGAAGGTTGACAATAGAAATATTGAAGTCATCACGTTTGTCTTAAAGTTTCAAATGTACCCTTTTGTTGGCGTCATAATTCATGTTTAAGTCTAAATGAAGTAGAACTTGAGGAATCAGTCGTATCTTTTATATCAAGCTCACTAGGATAGATGACATTCACATAGTCTTCAAATTTAGGATTGTTAAGAGACAGAACGTCATCTATATATCTCCCGATTTCACTAGGTTCTGCATAAATTATAATACTATTAATCTTCACAAAATCTGACTTATGATTAAGGAAAGATAACCCCTACAGACAAAAAGAGATTGTTCTATTATGAGACTTTGTAAACAAATAAATTTTAATCAATAACTTCAAACAGCAAAAAAAATTGTTTAATATAAAACTTCGAACTTCTAGGCCTTTCGGATTATGAATAAAATGTGATTTTTTTTATAACCTTGAAAGAAGGTCAAAGTCAGCAACCTTCGATAATTTAACAGCACTGCATGGCCTTATTGTATATATAGAGTATTAACTTCTAGTCTAATGATCAATGGCAAGAAAATCATTTTTATTTCACGCTAATGTGACATTCATGCAAAAGCAAAAGTTGAGTAGCTTCGTAATCAAAAATAAACATACTAATCCATGTCCGAATCACAATCCAGAAGCAAAGTAAAAACTTTGGAACTGACAAGTTAAGTTAGACACGTGAACTTCAAAAAGGGAAGTGAGGCCTGGTGCTCCGGAAGGGTAAGCACCTCCTGTTTAGCTAGCTACACTCGCCACTTGATAGAACTATTTATGCTACTTGATATTTCACGCTTTTGGATCGTTGAGACTCTCTACAAGAACATATACTAAAAAACACTATATCAAGAAGACCAAATGCTCATTCAAAACTGAGATTTAGATGTGCTTAGTAATGTTTTTATTTGTGCATTGCAAATTACATGCTGGTAAAAGTTGGTTTTACACATTAAAGGTACATTATAAATAGAACAAGGTTAAAAACAGTAAAGTACCTTTAATTTTATCATGTAATATTCTTTAATATTTAAGATTAACAATTTTGTGGTACCTTAGTGGTCTTTGTCACAGCCCAACCAACTGATGGACAAATATTTGCATTGTCAACTCCTTTTATTTTGCCACATGGTTTTTCCATGCGGGATTAAATTTAATTTGAATATAATTGTACAACTAAATCAAGTCCATGAATAAACAATATGTCATTTACCAATTTTATTACAGTCCAACCTGTCGCAAAGACCACCTCTATATAAGGGTCACCTACTAATAAAGGCCAGTAGAATTGTATCCCAATTGTCTTTTATTCATATTATTTCAACTTGTATATAAATTCCACCTGCTCATAATATAAAGACCACCTTTATAGACAGGTTTGACTGTATTTTTCAAGAGATTCATAAAAGAAAGGGACTATTTTCTATCTGTAGGTCCACTATGCAGTTTTTTAATGAACAAGTATTCCTGCAGAGTAACGACAATGATAGGAGGAGTGTTGCTGACCACAGGGTGTTTCGTTGCAGCCTTTATGCCATCCCTTAATTAGGTCATTCTGGTGTTTGGATTCATCGGAGGCAAGTTTAAAACAGTAAAGGGAGGAATCTTGTTTTCATCTAAATTTCAATTTTTTGATTTGTGTAAAATAGAAATTTAAATAGCCATAAACACCAACGAGCATGCTACAGAAAAGGATCCGAAATTGGGAATAGGAATAATTAATGATAATCAGACACTGGTTTATGTCAATCTAGTGGTCATTTTATTTTAACTTGCAGCTACAATGTCATTATTTCACCGATTTTATTCAGATTTGTTTGTATATCGCAGACAGACATGCTTTATATTCTGGAACTTAGTTTGACTTAACTGCCATGACAGTTGCCAAAGCTGATGGATAATTTCAGTCAATGCGCTTGTTACAATCACAAATCAAACTCTTCTTATTATTACTGTCATTATTAACTTGGTATTTTTCCACAAAAGTTATGTAAACATGACTAAATACCGTTTGATAAAATAAGATGAAACTTGTTCCTTGCGATGCGTAGTTGTGCCTTTTTGAGATCACACCTCGTTGTTTAAATATCAAGACCTAAACCTAAAACAACATCAGTAATTTGTCTAGATTCAAATTTCAAATTCCTAATGTTCAGTAGTTATATATCTGATGATTTCAAATTAGATAAAAACTTAGGCTACGTATCTGCTTACTTGTTTATCGAATTTCGTTTTCGAATAATATTGCAGGCCTAGGTTCATCAAGGCCCTCAAAAAGTTTTATGGCCGTCATTACAGTATTGTTGATAAGTTTGATGTCTCTGTGTCCAGGATTGCCCTGGATATATTTGATGTCTCAAAGTTCCATGTTCCTTTCACACAATTTTGATAACACACGTGGCGAGTGAAGCTAGTTAAACAGGATGTGCTTACCCTTCTGGAGCACCCGGCCTCACTTCTTTGGTGGAAGTTCAAGTGTCTAACCTAACTTGTCAGTTCAAAGTTTTTACTTTGCTTCTGGATTGTGATTCGGACATGGATTAGTATTTTTGTTTTTGATTAGTATGTACTATGGACATATTAACACAATGTCTAAGGAAGTTTTTCTGAGTTACTACAATTAAGGCTGATATACCAAGGTGTTGTTTCTTCTGCCTTTTCCACATTTTTTACGATCAATATTTTCCTTCCTAAAATAAACGGTATTCTCAGAGCAGGATGTTTAATATTACTATCTCTAGTTGTAAAACGTTTTACTTGCCAAGTCCATCCAATCATGATTTGCAGGTAACAAAAATGACGTTGGAAAGAATATACATTGTATTGTACATTTATTGCCTTTGTTTTAGGCAGATATGGACATTTGTTCACTCGCAACAAGTCAGATTTCCCAATGGACGAAGCCCGAGGGAAATGTGACTTGATGAGGGTGAGCTTGTTTATTATCAAGAAAGATAATCATGGTAGTAAGAAAGACAGAAGGAAAGAAAAAATATTTTTAGAAAGACAGTCTGGAAGGTTAAAACACCAGTCCTTATCTGATTCATTTTTTCTTGTATCAGAACTCATCGGAGACGAACGCTAGAACGTCGTGACCGTTTTTCCATCGATGACGTCATATCATTGTGACGTCATTGTGTTTTCCGAAAGGGTGGGATATGATGTTTTCAGAGAGATATACGATGTTTTCTTCCATCTTCCTATGTTGGAGATAGAGATTTCCGCTTGAATAAACGATGGAGGAAATTTCTATCTTCACCTCCACGTGCTTATCTTCACCTCCTCGTGCGGCTTTCGGTGACGTCACAATCAAAGAACAATTGAATGACGTCATATCGTGGAGACATGACGTCGTCTTGCCCGAAAATGACACCCGAGTCTCCAAAATTTAGATATTTTTACTGCGTTTCAAATGTTTATTTTGGGAGATTAGAATAAATGGCTTTGTTTTCTAGTTTATACTTTTAGTATAAACCAAAATCAGGTACATTCTGTCCGATGTTCATATTTATTTTTATGTAAAACGTTAAATAACAAAGTTAGATTTACAAAGATGGCGTCGATGTCGATGTGACTGATACTTCAAGCAAAAAATTGTCATCAAAATGGAAGAAAAAGAATCAATCATGAGTTTATCCATGTAGGATAGGGAAATCTCACTCTCGGGGTTGAATATTTCTGTCACCCCTCGGGTGAGATTTCCCTATCCTACATGAATACTCATGACAGATTCTATTTTTCTCCACCATGCACACATGATCCAGCGACCCAATCAAATTACAGATCATGTCGTATTTTTCTAATGAGGTATAATAATAATAAATATATGAGATGCGACATATGACTCAGATTTGTTTACCTAATGCGCACCACCAAGATGGCCAGATAATTGAACAGCTCGTACAAAGTTCTACCCCATTCTCCGTTATATCACTTTTGTAACTACTTTTTAGTAATGCAGTTTTGTGTTTTGTAGGCATTGGAAGTGGATTAACTTACGTTACATCAGTGGTTGTTGTGGGTTTAAATTTTGAGAAAAAAAGAACAGTTGCTAGTGGTATAGCTGTTTCCGGATGTGCAGCAGGGACCTTTATTTTCCCGCCGTTTTTAACATTAGCTGAACTTAACTACGGATATCGTGGCCTGTTTATTGTTTTAGCAGCCATTTCATTTCACATGTGCTTATTTGGAGCTATGCTTAGACCATCGTACTTAGAGCTGCAAAGAAAGAAGGAAAAATCTGAGGAGAAAACAACAAAATCAATTTCAACAGTAAAAAGATATTTGCTTCCATATCTGAAAGTGTTGCGAAACAAATCAATTCTTGCAATGTGTGTTAGCACATTTAGTTTCGGTATCGGTGTTTACCTTATCTTTCTACATTTCCCGCACTATGTTATATTGAAGAAAACTTCACCATTAGATGCATCTTATCTTCTTATGGTAGCAGGTATTTGTGGAACCATATCCAGAGTCTTAACAGGGATCGTTGGAAATTTTGATCGTGTTCCGGAAATTCTCTTATATTGTGGAAGTTTTGGCATTCTCGGTATTTCTACTCTTCTCTTACCGTTATATGCCTTCAGCTATTATGGACAAGTATTTTATGCGCTGACACTAGGTCTATTTTCGGGGAACTGTTACACTTTATTCAATGCTATTAATGTACAGCTCGTTGGAGTAGGTAATCTACCCCTAGCTTATGGAATGGAAATGTTTTTCTGTGGCATTGGTTCAACCCTTGGACCAATTTTAGCAGGTTAATATGTTTTTCAATTACAAGGTTTATCCTTATGTGAAAATTATTTAAATATTCAAAATACAAAAAGGCATGTCTGTTGGCCTTTTTCTGGTTCACCTAGTATCAGTATAATGGACTGGGTAAGTGGTAAGCTTGTCTTCGGCGTACTGACTTGATGATCTAGCACCTTAAGTCGCCCCGAGTGCGCGCTAGTACAAGGCAGACCATACACGAAATTGTTCATAGATTAATGCATAGAGATTATTAATCGCTGATGCGACGTTAAGCAACATTCAACCAACCAACCAAGATAAGTACCTATTAGCCATTACCTTTGCATGTTGTAATACAAGTCTGAGTTTGAGATCCATCTCCCACACAATTGGTGTCAAATTGTGTTCTTGTCGGAGGGTTATCGCATTGTCTGCTACGAGTTTGTGAGCTTGTCTTCGGCGTACTGACTCGGTGATCTAGCACCTTAAAGTCGCCCTGAGTGCGTGCTAGTACAAGGCAGACCATACAACACTTCACATGCATACACGAAATTGTTCATAGATTAATCCAATAAGATTATTAAAATAGTTCCCGTCGCGAATAGCTGAAAAATTGCTGATGCGACGTTAAGAAACATTCAACCAACCAACCAACAAACAAAAAAACATGTACATGTATACAACTTTATAAAAATAGGACCAATAATTGGGTAGTGGTGTGTTAATTTACAATTTAAAACGTTGCAATTGTCGAGGCATTGAAGGTACGATCAGGAAGGAAGTTTTATCTTACAATGAAAATGAAGTTTGTTTTATCTTTGAATTTTTTCACTGCTGAAATGATACAAGGATGTCTTACACAAGATTCTTTATCAGGAATATTCCTGATACAAGGTCATGTGAACTCGTTCGAGAATTACATGTGTATAGGTCTTCGGATAGGAAAGTTATGTAATAAAGAACGGAATTCACACGCTTTCTGTCGTGATAAGACAGATTTACAAGAATACACAAATGATTTATCATCTTAGTCGGAGAGTAAAACCTCTGACTCTGCTAGTGGCACACGGTGGCTCTTATTACCTGGGATTGAATCCCACTCAGTAAGATTCTAGTGTGAAATTTTTTTGTCTGTGTTGTTTTCTCAAGGCAGTAGTTTTCTCGGGGTACTCCGTTTACATTTTCATCCTAAAACGTATCCCGGTATAAATAAGGGACTCAAGGACTCAAAATAGTTGTTTTATTAGAAGAGCTTGCTTGTGTATGATTTGGTATTCTTAAGTCAAAGAACACGTGTATGGATCACATAACAAAAACTGTTGTAATAACTTTAGATGTTTTGAAACGTGGGTTGAGATAATGTTTTTATACTAGTTTAAACTAGTTAGCGGGGAAATATACGGATCACCATGACTGTCTGTCCGTGTAAAATCATGTCCGGGCCATATCTTGTCAACCTTGAACCAAGGTCATATCGGAAAGGTCAAGGTCGCAGGAAAACTTTAAATGTTGGGGTAGGGGTATTTGGCTCTCAAGAGACGGTTCTAGTTTATCTAGTCACTTAACACACTATTTTCGAACGATGACTGTAGTTTCGTATGAGCACTTTATTGAAAATTGATCTAGAAGTTGCCTTAACAAAGCGCATAAAAATGGTCACAAATGTTTTAAATAAAAATTGAAATTGATTCAAAATGACAACTTAAAATCTCTTTAATCTGTTATACCAGCAACATACATGATTCCAAAAGTGAACTTAGTATATCTAGTTGAAGTTCTCTGTTTATACAAGCAACGTTCAATGATTTAATAGCTACCCGTTTCATCCTGTTTGCAATCTGATGATACAATTTTCTTGCTTGTCATGCCGGTTTGATGGTGATCTCTGTTCAGTACTCTATATGATTTAACATAATGAAGCTTGTAGAAATTTTAGTTTGTTACTTTAATTGTAGGTGTTATTGTTGATGGGGGAGGTACTTACGACCAGACCTTTTTATGTGCAGGTATATTTAATTATTTTTGTACAGAAAACCTATTTATTTAAACATTGAAATGACGTTTATAGTGCTATAACTTTCATTGCTGTGTAAAGCAAATTGAATAACGCGCTAGCTCGTTATTAACATGTGAACTTCACCAGGAAAGCGAGACCGGGTGTTCCGTAAAGGTAAGTACACGCTGTGTATTTAGCTATGTTAAATATATCCAGGATAATTTTGGATACAGAGGTTTTAGAGTTTTTTTAGGGCCTTGATATAGGCTTGCAATATTCCCGAGTCAAATATGTATTTATAGGCAGCTTGCTGCGTTATATAAGGTTTCCATAATTTGAAAAGGTCCTATTATAGCTTAATTGTTTTTATGACAAAAACATAATTAGCAGGAGAAAAGGCTTATTGCTGGCCATTGTATTTAGTTTGCAAAATAGAATATTTCATGTCACAAAAATTAAGCGTAGATCTTCAGAAAATGACCCACAAAATAATGGCGATATACCTGGATTTATTTTATTTTCTGTTTAGGTTCTGCATTGTCCATTAGCGCCATAACAGGGGTACTAGCCCAGTGTATGAATAAAACAGAACGGAAAATGGAAGATAATGAAAACGCTGGAACCTATGTAATTGATGTTGACAAGCTACAAACACGTCTATAAATGAATTGAGAAATAGAAAAAAGTGCTGAATTGTTGAATATTTCTTTTTAACTATGCATTGTTGAATACTGGTGCTGTCCATTTCTCTTTTAAACCGGGTTTATGGTTGCTACAAGTAATAAATCCGCCTGGAGTCTTACAGCACAGAAAACAAAAACAGAAAAAAGCGCTTAACAATTGTTGAATATTTCTTTTTAACTATGCATTGTTGAAACAACACGGGTGCTGTCAATTTCTTTTAGAAATTGGATTTATGGTTGCTACAAGTAATAAATCCGCCTGGAGCGTGTATTGTACTTATGACTATGATGTTTTAAGGGCTTAAACTTTCCATATTTGGATACAAATAAAAAAACTCCGGTACCGTCATATAGTGTTTTCTTTAATTATTATAGTATGTATATTGCAGCCTATATTGTTATTGAAGGGTTTTGAAGACTTAAAGTAATAGGCTAGCAACCGTGGAAGAATGTACATAGTACATGTATGTCCTATTAAAGGGAGATAATAAATATTGTGGCGGTTCCTAAATGACCGTACATGTTAAAGACGTCACGTGTAAAAAATAGTAAAAAAACAACATGAAGCTATGTAAATACACAGTAATCCTGGACACAGACATTATTCCTATCAACAAAACTGACTTTTCCATTGAAATAAAAATACAAGTTAATTTTATTTGATACGTATCAGTTAGATTTTTCGAAGTGAAATGCTTAAAGCCATTTTATTTATTTTACCCGCGCTAAAAGTCTTCAGAATTCTCTGTAAATCTTGCTTGGTTCCTTATCGAATTTTCCTACACTTTCTACACAACTGTCCCTCATTCAAAATTAAAAGAACGTCATAAATAAATCACCCATCCATCATTCTTTTACAAAAAAGGTAAGTTAAGCGCTGAACATTCAAAAAGGCGATCGGTATACCAAATAATTGAAACGGTGCACTATCGCTTGCTGAATTGTTTCTTCATTTATATCACCACTGCGGTAGCTCAGTTTGGAGAATGATCTCTCCGTAAGTGGAAGATGTTGGATCGAACCCCGACCGGGTCTAACTCAAGACTTAAAAGAGGGTAATGACTGTTCTTTCGCCAAACACTCGGCTTTGCGAAATAATAGTTACTGTTCTGTGGGAAATGCACTTAAAATAAACTTATCAACAATACCGTGAAACTAAGATTAAAATAAAATGACTGTATATTTAAGTCTTTTATCTGAAACTATGTAACATCTATACTGAATCATGCATCATATAAGTTATCATATGGTCATCAACTCAATTATGACCATTTATGTCTTATCTATATAGTTAAGAATAATAACACGAAATATAATACCTAACATTTAGAAAGGGGTATCATTACATTGGTCAGCTACGAAAAATGTTTTCTATTTGATGAATAAATAAAACAGATTTTGAATATCAGTGCTACTACAAATGTTACTTTCTGGAAGAAAAACATAGCTGTGTTTTTATTCTTTTTATCATTTTGTCAGCTCCTCTGTTGCAAAACACCATATCCATACTTAACAATCAAACATTCATAGTGTTGTATATGATGTTGGTCGTAGACAATAAGCAAATACTTCTTCCACATGGAATTTTATACGTTACAGAGTTCCCAGATTCTTCATAATATTTTACACGTGGTGTGTTTAAAGAGCGAAATAGGTGGGTCTTACCTCTCCGGAGGCACCCGGCCTGATTTCCTTTGTGAAAGTTCACGTGTTTAACTCAATTTGCCAGTTTCAAAGTTTTTATGTTTCTGTTTTTAGATTGTGATTTGGACATGGATTGGTATTTTTGTTTTTGATAATATAACATAGAGTTAAATAAATTTACAAATAAATACAAATCATTGCTATAAAAAGCAAATTCCGTAATATAGATATTATAGGAAATATTTTCACTTCACAAGAACAGAAGATGTGATTTTTATCAAGCGGCTATTTTATCAATACTTATCATGTCAGGGAAAAAGTTAAATTGCGATAGAAATTAACATAATTTCAATTATTTGTTTTTAACAGAGTATTAATTTTTTTATCATTTAAACAGTCTAAAACAAAATTTTCACTTTTCCTTTTTTGCAAAAAAAAAAAAAAAAAAAACGGTAAGCAAAGACACAAATAGCTAGTGCTGAACAAGGATTTTCATTATTTTGGCAATCATCATTCGGGCCGCAATTTTTAATTTTTCCGACAGCCGTCAAGCGTTGCATAGTTAAAATAGGTTTAGTAGTAATTACTGAAGATACCATCAACAAAATACACACCATATATATTAATCGTGTTTTGAAATATGATACCGACAAAAATCGCTATGCTAATGGGTACAAACTTTGCACCATTGGTTGGGTTACTGATTATTTGTTTCTTTGTTCATATGAAGAAGTATTTATGTGGAACCTTATTTAATTTGAAGTCAATCCCCAAATCATTCAATTTCATATACGAATAAATAATTACATTATATCTCTTATTGATCCCAACTTTGGAGATAGTGTTAGTTTCGTATACCCTAGTAAGCTTGAAAATAAAAGACACGACTGAGTTCCGATTCATATTAATTATAACAACCTCTGAAGACTACATTTGAAGTTTGTAACAAAAGTTGTTTCTTCAAGTTTAATGCCATCTTTTCTTTTCTATTCAGCAAATAAAAGTTATTGTGCATGCGTGAATGTATTATCTAGTGGACTGCGTTTATCGACTACCTTTTAGAATGAATACAATTATGCAAAATATATACATATTATATACACACTGTGTATGTACAACCCTCAGTATCAGGTCTCGTCCTTTTTTCGTAGTCGTATCACTACAAGTCGCGCTTGCGCGACGAGAAGTGATACAGCTACGAAAAAAGGACGAGACCTGATACGAAGGGTTGTACATACACACTGTGTATATGATATTTTATCTAACATTTCATATTAGGTTTTATAAAATAATAAAAACAATACTTTATGTGAAAAAATACATTTTACCACAGAAAACCACTGAACTATGTTATGACATGTTCTGTAGTAATGACGTCATTGTTTCCATTTGACAAACCGGAGATTCCCCAATGACGTCACAATGAGAAGTGCTCGTGTACTTTACCGCCAATTGTATCACCACAGTGTGGTAATACAAGATTCTGTATCATACGTGTTCGATAAAACTTGTATTTCGCCAACTCAGATAGAAAAACTAGTCTAATGTTAGATATAAGTTTATATTTTCATATACACGTATTATAATCAATTCACTTTCACGTAGCTACAACATGATACTATTTCAATTACCCTGGATATAATTGTGAAACGGATTAATGTCATCTAAAATTGTCTATTAAAGCGAGTAGAGTTGTATAACACAGCCGGGAATAAATGTGATGAAATATATCAAATGCACGAAACTATGTGTAATCTATTCTTTTATACTAATTTTTGTGTTATTTAATAAGCAAACAAATATATTAAAATGAAGAAAATAATTTTGTATTGTTTAATGTTGTACGTAATATCACGTCTACAAACCATGCATAACATGCGCATAATTTTTTTTTATAAAATTGATAGATAAACAAAAGTAAAAAAATGCCGAAATGAATTACATATCTTAATTATAGCTTTATAATTTGAATTTTTAAAAAATATTTTAACTTAAAATTATCAAAAGTATACTATGTCTTTATTCGTGTTCTTGCTATTTTTATTTCCATTTCAACTGAACTGTAATAATTATTATCGAACATTAAATGAAAACTTATGACAAAAATATAACATGGGGAAAATCATTACTTATTTAGTGGCCACGACTTAGTTTTTCGCAGATAAAGGGCGACGCATTACCTTTTTTTTTAAATTTTCTCTGATGTCCCTTCCATTAAATGCACATACATGTATCGTTCCATATTATCGTAAAATAATTTAATAATAATTAAAAAAAAAAAAAAAAAAAAAAAAAAAACAAAAAACAAACATACCAATCCTTGTCCAAATCACTTTGATGTAATAATGTGTTTTATACCCAATAACAATACAATAGGAACATTTTTCTAATACTTTTTGAGTTGACGTTTTTATTAATTTAGCAAAATGTATATTTTGAAATATTTTTCCAACGTATTTATTAACGTCTTTTGAAACTACATAACATTACATTTATTTTGGGTAAAAAGTCAGATTGTTATTCCTGATAGATTTAGAAAGGTTGGAGCCCTATTTAAATACTTAGATCGTTTAAAGGATATATAAGGAAACGTAGAAGACACATGTTGAGAATCTTGATTTATACATACATTTAATTAAAGTCTACATTAACACGATTGAATTGTTTCAGAAGAAGCGCACGTGATAAATTTAACATTGGTTTTCTAAAATTATATCATATTAAGTAATAAAATAAATAATCTGCATTCTCTACCATAAAGGTAAACAACCTTTTATTTCATCGTGTTGACAATAAGCATTCTAGGCAAACAACATTGACCTGTCCGTTGACCTTTCATTAGGAATATTCATATAGGAAGGTCCAGCCAATACATAGGTAGTGTTAGGATTCACAGTACACATATACACATATACATATACATATACACATTGTCAATGATTAGTGTTCACATCATATAGACGAAATATACACGTGTGATACATGTTACTTAAATTTATCTGTCCATAATGAATATATAAATCAAAGATCAAACAGACAGGTCAATGTTAAATTCTATCCAGAGGTACTTCTTTAATTATGGATCACAATTAATTTTTACCAGCGACGTATAACTAATACTTTATAATTATTTTTGAAAACAAATTCCTGCAGATGACATGCCATTGCTTTGCTCAAGTGGAAAAATAAAAAAACAAACATACTAATCCATGTCCGAATCACAATCCAGAAGCAAAGTAAAGACTGACAAGTTAGGTTAGACGCGTGAACTTCCACCAGGAAGTGAGGCCGGGTGCACCGCCGGAAGGGTAAGCACCTCCTGTTTAAATAGCTACACCCACCACGTGTGTATTGAAAATTGTGTGAAAGGAACATGGAAATATGGGACGTCAAATATATCCAGGGCAATCCTGGACACAGAGACATCAAACTTATCAACAATACTGTAATGACGGCCATAAAACTTTTTGAGGTCCTTGATAAGCCTAGGCTAGCAATATCCCTGAGTCAACAATTTATTCACAAGCAGCCTGCTTCGTTGTACAAAATGCCTGTAGTGGGAACAAGCTCTACCATTAATTAATTGGGACACAAATACATCATAAGGAATAGTCGTCTGTATACTCCCTATATATATTGTTATGTATAGAGATCCCTTATAGAAGTTTACTAAATTTGTCAGCTTTCAAAGATTTTATTTTGCATTTGGACTGTGATTTCAACATGGACTGGTATGCCTGTATTCCAAGTTTATATCGCAATAAAAAGACAAAATGTTTGTGTAGAATATGTTTAAGGTAACACATACAATATTAACGAAATAATCTGGTTTCATTTAAGCCTATGTCAAGGTTAGGATAACTTTAATTTCATGCAACTATTCCCAACTTACTCGCCGAGAGGCACTAAAGTATGCAAATGAAAATTACATTATGGTTAGAACAAAAACAAACATACCAGTCCATGCCCAAATCACAATCACGAAAACAAAGTAAAAACTTTGATTCTTGCAAAATAACTTAAACACAAGCACATGAGTACGGAAGACACAAAAGGGTATAATGGCGACATAATATAATAAGGAAGGTATATTTATCTAACTAAGGTTCTTTTGCGTTTTATTTCCTTGTGCAGCTTTTAATCATTTGACTTGATATATATTTAAGCATAGCAAAAATACATTTGCTTAACATGGAATACAATTTTTGTATCGATTCAGCCAGTGACTGACTGGAGGCACATCTTCATTCAAACTGAACATGGTTTTGTTTAACCTAAGCTATTATTCTGGGCTGTAAATCATTTTCGTTTTACATAGTTAACAAAATATAAGTACTGTATAGTATGTACATTTTATAGCGGTAGTCAAACATTTAATAGTAATTTTGTATTGAAAAATTTAGCATTATATAATGCCATCCAGAATAAATTAAAGTGAATTAAATTATATCAAACGCCTTATTTTATCTGTACATCCTAATTATGTGAACAAATATTATCAACTTCCAGCATAAATGTTTATATTCAAAACGTAGATCAAAAGTTAATAGAAGCAGAGACAGGGTTTTATATATCACTGACAGAAAGAATAAAATCATCTGGAAATTATGAATTATCTACTTATGTAATTTACGCAGAATTCAATTTTTTTTTACCAAAAGTGCGCACATCACATGGGTTTTACGGTATGTTCATTGGTAAGTCGGAACCGTGAAAAGGTCTTACAGCGAAATGGTTTAGAAGGGTTTTCTACGGCTAATGTTTCTTTTTTACAGTAACAAGGTACAGCGCTTATTTGCAAACCGTACAACTCTTAATCAATTACACATGTCCTCTTCCTGATTGGCTAGACCATCATTAAGAAAACCACTGATGAATTAATTTACATGTCGCATTTCCTTTATAATGTTTGTCTAGTCATTATCCTAAGCGAACGAATTTATTGCATTCTTGTTTATAAACCAACCTAGTCTGTTTGACAGTGATAAAATGAGTGTAAGTATAATTGATGAATTTGTACTTGCATTTTAGTTTCCATAAAATTATGAAGAGCGTCAATCTGCAGAAATAGTTGTAGGCTTCAATAGTTAGCTAATTAGTATAAAATAGTTTGATTTTTTTGACAATTGTGAAATTTAAGACTTGATTGAAACTATATGATATCGAATGTATTTTAGCAACAAAAGAAAATGGTTGGTTGTACGTCTCCTGATAAAGGCTGGTCATGGATTGTAATGATAGCTTCATGTGGAGTACATATTGTGATCGGATCTTTATCATCCTGCATTGGGATTGTACATAACGCATTTCTTGATCAGTTTGATGAATCCGTTGCCTACACGTCATGGGCAGGTTCTATGTTTCTGTTTCTCATTTCTGCAACTGGTAAGTTTATACTTAAAGAAGAAGATGCTTTGTAACCGTCCTCGTGATATGTAGTTTAATGTACATACTAATTTTCACCATCCACATAATATGCAACGTATTACATCATTTTTTAAATGAGGTCTTTTATGTACATAAACAACAAAATTACTCCATGTCACTTTTAATTTTCACTGCTATTCTTTTGCAGTAAGGATGTGTTGGTTAAAATAATTGATAGACTAGAAGAATGCTTACTTTTTAATATTTCAAGAGATCTTCTTTACCACTGTGAAACCTTCAGAGTATTTGGAAGTCTCAAGTTTAAGAAAGTACAATATATTGACATCAGTTTGTAATGCTGTAATAGTGCAAACGGTTATCTATTTGACTATTTAAAGCCAATGTTGACAGGATATCTGTGGTCGCTATGTAACCTATAGCCAAAAATGTCTTCACAATAGCCAGTAAAACAATACAAAAGAAACAACTATTATAAAGACCAAAATATGGAAACAACAAAAATAATCAAATAATACTTAAACTTTTTATTACATTTGTGTCTGATTTAATACAGAAATACGTACCTATTTTTGTAAACTGAAAGTGTTATTTTAACATTTTATCGCTGTAAAACTGATGAAAAACCTTGAGTGTAAAAACCTGTGCAGATATTTCAAATTTTGAATATTAAGCAAGGGTTTTAGTGTTTTGGTGGGTTTTTGTGGTTTTATTTATATATTTCAGGACCTTTTGCTAGTTTTTTAATCAACCAGTACAGTTGTCGTATAACAGCTATAATTGGTGGAGCACTCGTTACTCTAGCCTGTGTAGTTAGCGCATTTGCACCTTCTCTGGATTGGGTAATCATTTTCTTCGGCGTAATTGGGGGTAAGATCGACTTTATAAAAAAAGCAAACAAAAAGATTTATAGATAATAATAATGATAACAACAACAACAACAACAGCATGAACACATACATTTTATTGAGTGAAAAACAGCAAAATGATAAAAACAAACATATCTTTTCATGTTTAAACTACAATTCAAAATCTTCGAAAAGGGACAAGTTTTATAAAGACGTGCACTTTTACCATATAAGTGCGACCGGGAGTTCCGGAAGGAAAAACGTCTCCTGTTAAGCTAACTACGCCAACACAATGTGCAATCAAAATTTAGACTGAAGTAACAAAGAACTATGACCGTAAAATATATCTATACATCAAACTGATCAATAATATTGTGATGACGGACATAAAACATTATAAGATCTGTGATAGGCCTAGACTTGAAATGTACGCAGCTTCCTTCGTCCTTTAAAGTTTCAGTAGTGGGAACAAGATCTACCATAGTGTGTGCTATTTGTAAAGCAATGACACCAGAAAGAGGTAAATTGTTACATAGAAAAGAAAAATGGACAATAGAAAAAATACAGTCATCACGTTTGTCATGCAACTTTAAATACAGCCTTGCTGACCAATCAAGTTTGAAGCAGAAAAAAACAGTCAAATATGTTGTTCTAATTTCACTAGGATAGATAACATTCACATAGTCTTCAAATTTAGCATTATTAAGCCGTCACTCCTGCAACAGTCGTTATGGACATATCTTATGTATCATTCTATTTCTTCAGGAATTGGTTCAGGGTTGACTTATAACACAGCTGTTATTGCGGTCGGACTGAATTTCGACAAAAAGAGAAATCTTGCTACTGGAATAGCAGTTTCTGGATGTGGAATCGGAACAATAACATTTGCACCCGTTTTGATGTTCGTAGAGAGTCGCCATGGGTACAGAGGTCTTTTACTTGTACTAGCGTCTATGAATATTCACCTGTGTTTATTTGGAGTACTGTTCAGACCTTCATTTCTAGAAAATAAAAGAAAAGAGGAAATGACAAAGCTTGCAGAGAGCAAACGTGATGCTGACAACAAACCAACAAGTCTAAAGATGTTGGATTTTTTCCCACTAGTTTTAAGGTCAACAGCATTGCTTCTCTTAATATCAAGTTTCTTTTTTACTGGTTTTGGATTGCATATGGTGTTTCTGCATTTTACTCAATTTGCAATGTCACAAAACACGTCCAACATGGATGCTGCATTCCTATTGACTGTTGTTGGAATTTGTGGAACTATTTTCAGAATTTTAACTGGTTTGATAGCAAATATTGAACGTATTCAAGAAATATACTTGTATTTTGTCTATTTTGCAATTTTGGGAATAACGACTTTATTACTTCCATTTTTTGCATTTAATTTTATGGGCCAACTTGTGTATGCTGTCATACTAGGGTCTACATACGGAAACTTTTACAGTATAATGAACGCCATCAACATCGAAATTGTTGGAACTTATCATTTAGCAAGTGCGTTTGGACTAGAAATGCTAGCACATGGATTGGGTGCTCTCGTAGGACCTCTAGTGGCAGGTAAGTCTCATTTTTTTCTAGTTTATGAATTTGTTTTTGATAATCTTTTCTCGATGCATGTATGACGTTGTCGATACTTCTAACCTAACTTGTCAGTTTCTAAGTTTTTATGTTGCTTCTAGATTAAAATTTGGACATGGATTAGTATGTTTTTTATTTTATTTTTCATACTTGCCACTAGTGATCTCTGCTTGGTCGTCTTGTCCACTATTCTTGCCTGGTAAAGCAAAAGGTATTTGAATAAAGGGTATTTGCATTTTCAACATAAGAACTAATACAATATTTAAGTATTGTGAGATAAAATGATAATTTAAACGAAATACTAATCAGAGGTAAATGAAACGTAATACTATGGATCATTTATATTTCGCGAAAGACTTATTTTCGCGTAAATTCGCGATTCAACCTATTCGCGAATTAAAATAGCACGCGAATATTTCCTACACACAGATAATTCTATGTTTAAATATATATCTTTTATTCAATAAGATCCCATACGCGAATACAAATATTCGCAAATAAG